>JAEQBH010007994.1:0-419860 GCA_016808115.1 Tetrastigma voinierianum | reverse complement strand
TAGAATAAAATCGAAAATTCTTAGACTGCCCATTATCATAACCTATCTCGTGATCTACTTATCACTACACTCGCTGAGTCAGGTAAAACCAACACATGTTTTCTTTCATCTTCCTCCACGTGGGTCATCAACTCTAGAGCCACATACCACATGACGGGTAATTCCAGTTTATTTACTACGTTTCAACCACATCCTTCTACCTCTACTATTACCCTTGAGAATGGGTCAACATCTTGTGTCCTTAGGTCAGGGACAATTCATTCTACTCCTTCAATTTTCATTAATCTTCGTTCCAGTTTACCTACAAATTTCTTTTTAATCTAATTCTATGTGGATTAAACTCACTGCATTACACCTAATCAAGTAGTGATCTCATTTTTTTCCTAATTATTGTTTGATTCAAGATCTTTCGACGACGCGAGTTATTGGTAGAGGACACGAGTCTGGGGGTCTCTACATCCTTAAAACAAAGGTGTCAACACCTGTTGCTTGTTCTGGAGTTGTTACCCCATTCAAATTACATCGTCGTCAGGTTACTACTTTCTTTTTACAAGAAGCTCTTATATCCCTGTATTTTCTAAATTATCCTCATTGAATCGTGAGTCATGTCAATATGCTAAGCCCATCAAGGCTCATTTGAGTCCCATAGTCACACACGAGCTTCCGCTCCTGGAATAGTTCATTCGATGTTCGGGGTCCTTGTCCAAATTTCTTTGTTCCGACCTGGTTTAGATATTTGTTACCTTTGTGGATGATTTCTCTGGTGTCACTTGATTTTATCTAATGATAGAGTCAAATGACCCATGTAGAGGAAGATGAAATAAAACATGTGTTGGTTTTACCTGACTCGACGAGTGTAGTGATAGAAGTAGATGCAGACTTAAGTGATTTCTAATAATAAACAGACTAAAATCTTCGATTTTTATTCTGCAACTTCCTACAATTCCAACATACATGTCCTGGATTATGGAAATAATGACACACAACTCCTCCTGAGAGTTTATTGTTATTCATAGAAGCATATCTAACTCAAACATGCCCCTGAAAATCCGAAAAATACCAGAAAAATAGGATCTTGCAAAGAAAAGAACCACCTTTCCACGAAAAAATACCACGATAATGGATTTTGGCTCCCAAAACCTTAAATCACCTCTCCATGTCACTAAATCTTGAAGAAATCAAGAAAAAAGGAAGAAACCCTAGAAAACTAAGGCTGCCGAACACAAAAGTCTCTGAAAACCATTGTTCCTGCAAGATCTGCATACAGACGCGGTGGCTAGGAGCTTCGCCCAAGGCCGACGATGCCGGGTGGAGGAATCGGGTCACCGACGTCGGGTTACAGCACTTTACCGCCGGCCGCGTGGGGAACAGAGCTTATCTGCGCAGTCGGCACGTGTGACTCACATGCACCTCTTCTGGCCACCGAACTTGGTGATTGGGGTTACCGGAGGCCGGCGCACCTTCCTATAGGGGGCAGTGTCGTCCCACGCTCTCCCAAACTTTGTATTTCAAAAAACACACCTTTTACCCCTAGGGTCCTTCTGAAATTCCTTCAAAAATTTTGCCTTTTTTCTCACAAATTCAAGCCCTAGGCTCTGATACCATGCAAAGAACAAGAAGGGAGAATTGGAGGAAAGAATTCCTTATGTATTTCATTGATCCATTATGAATATATATATACAAAAGTCAATCTAATATTCCTAATAGATTACAACTTTATAAGACAAGTTTCCTAATAGGTTACAACTCTATATGTAAAGTAGATATTTGCTATAACAAAAATAAATAAACAAATAAACAACTCATTTTTGTTGCAAAAATTAAAAATCCTTTTTGAAATATGTATTGATTAATCAAACATGAAGAAATCAACTAAATGTCTATGTGAACTTTCCATATTATCTAACTCCGAAATGATTAAAATGTCATATAAAAATTCTTTTATCAAAAAGCTTGTGGAACAAATAAATAACATAAATCGCCATTTTGCTTCATATCAAAATAGACATGAATATTTTTTTATATATATATATATATATATATATATATATATATATATATATATATATATATATATATAGAAAACTAAGCTAGACAATTAAGCAAATATTTGTTTCCTATAATATAATTTGTAATCGAATTAATTGAAGGAAAATTGTATCTTCTTACTGATCATAAACAAACTTCCATTTATATACAAGACAATCCCAAACCAAATAAGAAAGAATATGAAGTTTCCTAACTCTACATGTTTCCTTTTCCCAACTAGTTTCTTATTCTACAATACTATAACACTTCCCCTCAAGTAGGAGCATAGATGTTGATCATGCCTAACTTAAAGTGTTTGCATGCACATCCTTTGTCCACATACATTCCCAACACCGAAGCAAACTTAATGCTAGGTCCACAAAGTGTATTTGTGAAACCCCGGAAGATCCAGATTTCTGAGGAAGGGTAGAATCCAGAATTTTGGTCAAAAATCCTAATTTTTTCTAGATCTCGATGATCTAAACGGACTTCACCGCTGAATCGTCTCGAATTCTAGCTACCATCGTTGGAGCTGGCCAAATCTCCGGCATGCCACTTCACGCTGAGACACGCAGCAGTCATGACACTCGCATGTAATGAGTGGCTCAAGGAAGGTGGACACGTGTCAAGTGTAAGATAAGTCAAACAACGAGCTCAAGTGTATTTGCAGGTGACATGTGGCATCATGTCATCAAGTAAACTACTGGGTGATGATTTAATAGTTATGATGGGCGTGTAATCCTGGCGCCACTAAAGTGTGACATGTGACAAGTAAGATGACATCTCACTTGACCTCTATCTTCTCCCAACCGGTTTGGGAGGGAAGAGAGAGAGAAAATAGAGAGAGAAAAGAAAGAGGAAAGAGAAAGGAAGAGAGTTTAGAGAGAGAGACTCTACCTTCTTTCTCTGAAGTTTCCCTTGAAGGACGCATTCACAAATCCCACAAAGACAAGAGTAAAGTTAATCCCCACTCCGTGCACGCTGTGGTACTGAATTGTGGAGTTTTGGCAACTCCGGGAGGTAGGGGTCTTCTCCTACTCGGTTATTTCTTGTCTAAAATACTATAAAATGGTTTTTGGTGTTGTGAGGCCGGGAAGGGCCATGGATTTCGGTTCCAATAAGTGGAACCGATGCCGATGAGGGGCTGCCCACGGACAGCCCAATGACTGGCTCTGGGACTCTAAAAACAGTCCGATTGCTTGTCGACCAAGATTGTCCATGAGAAATTGTTTGCATGTTATCGCTTGGTAGTTAAATAACAAGTTTCTAAGTTGTTTCCAGGTGTCATTGATCGGGCAAATGAATGGCACATAATCGCATGAGTGAGCTACTACATGGCTCGCCGAGGCTAGTCTTGGACAAATGGCGTCACCACTAGGCCTAGGGATTTGTGTATCATTACCTGAGTGGTAGTGACTTGTGATGTCCATGTGACTTTGCTTGAATTAGATAGCATGATATTGTTTAAAATGAATGGCTTGAAATGTGTGTGGAAAATGATATGTTGATGCATGCTAAATTGATGTGTTAACAGAATTGTTTGAATTATATGAAATATAATTGTGTATAAGCCATTGGAATTGGATATATGAATTGGCATCATTAAGATTCATGTGCACTAAGTGACATCACGTCGTAGTCGGGTGAGTGCACTGGTGATGGTTGTTCACTACTCTGTAAGTGTGGGTTGAGTTTGTCTTGTGGACTACATTCTCTTCAAATCATAAAATGAAAAGTAATTATGTGTCTTGGGGCGAAGCAAGAAGGGGGTTGTTAATCCCCTCAGGTGAAAAGCCTGGAATTCGGGTGTAGGAGACCCGTGATGATATCCGAAAAGTTCTGTGTGGGTGTAAGAGACCCGCGGTGTAAGCCGAAAAGTTCTGTTACCCAAAAGAAAACACATGATTATGTTTATCACTTAGACCTAGAGTTGAGTGGATAGAGCCTGGGATTGACTCCCTCAGGATTGGCTCCTATCGGGCAAACCGCATCGGGTGTCGTGAGTCGATAAAGTCTCAGATATGGGTGTCAATGGTAGACACGGTGATGATTGCCACACCTGCATAAAGACGCGCTGGCGAAATGGTGAGTGACTCGAGGTATGGGCATGGAAACATTTCATGACGATACAAATCATTCCATGTCCGCATTGTAAATTGTATGGAATGGATGCCGGGTGGAGGTGTCATTGCATGTGCATTTTAGGTGGGGAGTAGCCCTCGCAGAGAATTCAACCATCATCATCACCCGCCAGATCCCTTCACAGAGTATTCAAAGAATCACTAGAGGTCGCTGAGAATGCGTAAATGCGTTGACATGATCAAGATGGTCCCATGATAACGAGACACACAGGCATGTGCTGACGGTGGTCAACTAATCCGCGAGTGGCCTGGCGTCACAACATTTTCCTAAGTTATTCACCAAACAAAAAGGGATATAAATGTTATTTCTCCATCACCAAGAAATTCTTTCATTCAATGGATGTCACTTTCTTTGAAAACAAACCATATTATCCCAATACTACAATTAAGGGGGAGAAAAATGAGCAAGAATCACATAATTGGGATTGGATAACCCTCATTGACACTACATCAGAAACTCCAAGTTCTCTAAGTCCTATTCTCACTTTTGTTCCAAATTCAAGTCATCCAAGTCCATTGTCCAAACTCATTCCAAATCCCGAGTCAAGTGTTTGAAGTCCAACTTGTGTCCAAAATAAAGAACTCCAAGTCTATTCTCGGAGAAAAAGGCAGCCTGAAAGGCCCGATCCTGGACCTATACCTAAAAGTCCAACTTGTGACAAAGGATGTACATCCAAACACGGCGAAACCCTAACCCAAACCTTCCATGGCTCTGATACCATGTAATCAAAATTAATTGAAAGAAAAATCGTATCTTTCATTGATCACAAACAACCTATTTATATACAAGACAATCCCAAACCAAATAGGAAAGAATATGAAGTTTCCTAACTCTACATGTTTCCTTTTCCCAACTAGTTTCTAATTCTACAATAGTAAAACAATAATGATTGTATCCATGTGTAGGAGATTATTAGAGACATTGTTGTAAAGTATCAAAAACTATATATTATCTAGGTTAACTTACCTTAGATGGATATGGTAGCTCTCATGATTTGCTGATCTGATTTGGACTCTTTTGTATATATAATAAAGTGATGCATTCTTAATAAAAGATGAAGAAAACTTGGGAAAGCTTCCTTCATGGTATCAGAGCTAGTATGATCTTGTCACCAACCTTTTCTGCTCCATCCTTTTATCCTCTTTTCCTTTGGACTTCATCTGTCCTCAATGGCTGAGCAGGCCTCTTCTATTAGTGGACCTCTTGCCACAACTCCTCCAGTCCAGAATATTCAGGCCTCCACGAAGAATAGCCTTATCCCAATAACCAACCACAGGGAGTGTTGTTCAGCAAGGTGATTATCCAGTTGCTCTTCATGTTAATCAAATACTTCCATCTTCTTGGATTGTGGATTCTAGGGCATCTGATCATATGACAGCTGATAGAACTTTGTTTTCATCCTATTATCAATATCGTGGTACTCTTACTGTTCGCATAGCAAATGACACTTGTTCCAAAGTGGCTGGAATTAGCACTGTAAATTTATCCAGAACTTTAGCTCTCTAATATGTGTTGTTTGTTCTGAATTTGGATTGCAATTTGCTCTCTGTTAGCAAGTTGAATAGAGACTTGAACGTGAAACTAAGTTTTTTGCTGCCTCTTGAGTTTTGTGCAAGATTATACCTTCTCAGAGTTAATAATCATCCAATAACTTCAGAGTGTAGAAATCTTGGAGTCAAGTCTCATTGTCAGTTTTGGTAGTTTTGAGTCATTTGATCATTCCAATCAAGTTAGTACCATAATGATGTGGCACTACCATCTAGGTCATCCAAACTTCTCATATCTTGAACGCTTATTTCCATCATTATTTATCAATAAAAATACAAAATTATTTCAGTGCGATGTATGCCAATTATCCAAACATACAGCCATTACGCACCAAGACCTCATACTCCATCTCTACTCTTTTCTCTCATCCATGGGGATATTTGGGGACCCTCAAGATTTGAAAATATCACTGGGACACAATTGAGTTGGACATTTCTCATGAAAAACAAGTCTAAAACCAGTCAAATCTTTCCAAACATTCCATATGATGATTCAAAATCAATTTCAAGCCAATAGTCAAGTTTTTAAAGCTAATAATGCCTGAGATTTCTTTAACTCCATACTCGGGTCATACTTCAATCTCATGCAATTGTACATCAAAGCTCATGTGTGGACACACCCCAACAAAATGGTGTGGCTGAACGCAAAAATCGCCACTTGCTTGAGGTGGCACATTCTCTATTATTCACATCTCATGTTCCTAAAAATTTACGGGGAGAGGTTATCCTAACTGCAACCTATCTCATAAATCAAATATCTTCTCGAATACTCAAATTTAAGACATCATTGCAAGGGTTTCTCACTACTTATCCCAACTCACACCTTGTGTCCCAAATACCACTTAGAGTGTTTGGATGTACATCCATTGTCCACATACATTCCCAACACCGAAGCAAACTTGATGCTAGGTCCACAAAGTGCATTTTCCTAGGTTATTCACCGAACAAAAAGGGATATAAATGTTATTGCCCCATCACCAAGAAATTCTTTCATTCCATGGATGTCACTTTCTTTGAAAACAAACCATATTATCCCAATAGTGCAATTCAGGGAGAGAAAAATGAGCAAGAGTCACAAAATTGGGATTGAATATCCCTCATTGACACTGCATCTGAAAGTCCAAGTCCTCCAAGTCCTATTCTCACTTTTGTTCCAGATTCAAGTCATCCAAGTCCATTGTCCAAACTCATTCCAAATCTCGAGTCAAGTGTTTCAAGTCCAACTTGTGTCCAAAATAAAGAACTCAAAGTTTATTCTCGGAGAAAAAGGCAACCTGAAAGGCCCGAATCTGGACCTGTACCAGCTCAGCAAATCCAAGAGTCCAACCTGAGCTCAGGTTCCCCTGAACAAGCACAAGGTAAGGTTGAATTTGACTCTATTTCTGTGGCTTAAACAGGGACTGAAATCAATCAAAATCTGAATCCGCTCTCAGTTTCTGTGATAGAAAAAGGGACTAAAATGTATCAAGACCTGGACCAGCTGATTGCATTAAGAAAGGGTATACGTTCTTGTACCCAACACCCACTCCACTGAAAATGCCTCAATGGAAAGTTTTTCGCCACCTTAGAAGAGTTAAGAACACTTGAGAAAAATGGGACATGAACTCTTACTGATTTACCATCGGGAAAATGTACTATTGGATGTAAATGGATTTTCTCAATAATATAAAGCATATGGAAGTGTTGAGAGGTTTAAGGCGCGCCTTGTGGCAAAGGGGTTTACTCAATCCTATGGGATTGATTATCAAGAAACTTTCGCCCCTGTTGCCAAACTAAAAACTATTCATGTCCTTCTTTCTATTACAAGAACCGAGATTGGTCATTGTTTCAACTACATGTGAAAATGTGTTTCTAAATAGGGATCTTCCGTAAGAGGTGTATGAATAAACCACTGTGGTTTGAAGACATTTGCTCAATAAAAGGTATGTAAACTTCAAAAATCTCTCTATGGCCAAATCTCTCTATGGCCTTAAAAAATCGCCTAAGGCCTGAATTGAATGATTTACAAGGGTTCTAAGACATGATGGTTATACTCGATGCCAAGCAAATCACACTTTGTTTGTCAAACATTCAACTTCTAGTAAGATCATTGTTTTAATAGTCTATGTGGATGATATAGTCCTCACTGGTAATTGTCAAGAAGAATGACTCATCTTAAACATCTTCTCTCAAGAGAATTTGAAATCAAACACTGGGGCACCTAAAGTATTTTCTGGATGGAAGTGGCTAGATCAAGCAATGGTATTTCTATTTCTCAACCAAAGCACACCTGGACTTTAAGAGAAACCAAATGCGGATGGAAACAGCTAAACACCTATGGACCCTAATACTAAACTTGGAAGTATTATCCAAGGAGAAGTTGTTGATCAAGATAGGTACGAACAAATGGTAGGAAAGTTAATTTACTTAACCCACACTAGACCAGATATAAGTTTTGTTGTTAGTGTTGTTAGCCAATTCTTGAACAAGCCCTCTAAGGAGCATATGGAAGTTGTGTATCATATACTTTGATACCTTAAAAATGATCCAAGTAAGAGACTCGTATTCAAAAAGACACTTCATAGGTTCATTGAAATTTATACAGATGTTAATCAAGAAGTCTCTCGTTGACCGAAGGTCAACTCTTGAGGTACTGGTTCGCACAAATGGAGAAATTTGGTGACTTAGCGCAATAAGAAACAAGAAGTTGTTGCTCATAGTAGTGCTGAAGCAGAATTTCGGGCCTTAGCACATTGAGTTTGCAAAGGAATCTGGTTAAAGCGTTTGCTAAGCTTGCAAAGGAATCTGCTAAAGCGTTTGTCGATTGAACTAAGGACAGGACTAAAGGTCTTTATAGAAGTTCTATGTGACAACCAATCTGTCATAGCAATTGCAAAAATCCAGGTGCATCATGATAGGACTAAACATGTTGAAATAGACAGACATTTCATCAATGAGAAGATTGAAACAAAGGTGATCAACCTAAGACATGTTCATTCACAATAGCAAGGGCGTATATCTTAACCAGCTTACACCATCCTAATTTCTATGAGCTAAATTCAAAGTTGGGAATAGCTAGCATATATCGTCCAGCTTGAGGGGGAGTGTAGAAACCAAGCTAGATAATTAGAAATATTTGTTTCCTATAATATAATGATTGTATCCATGTGTAGGAGATTATTAGAGACATTGTTGTAAAGTATCAACAGCTATATATTATCTAGGTCAACTTATCTAAGATGGATATGGTAGTTCCCATGATTTAAGGATCTAATTTGGATCCTGTTTTGTATATATACGTGACTGATTTTTAATAAAAGATGAAAAACTTTCGCATACTCTTCAATATATATATATGTGTGTGTGTGTGTGTGGTTTTTAATAACAAAACAAGTTTCTAAAACAAAATTAACCTCCATAATCAACACAAAGTAGGGAGTATGACCAATAAAATCTCAATGTCATTAAGGCCATTATGAAATAATTGAAAATTTTAAAGGAATTTGACTTAAAAACAAAGAATAACAACTTGTAGCTCAAATTTCAATTTTAATACTCTCCAAGTGTTTTTAAAAGGTGTTTGTAAAATAAATAGTTTTCGTAATTTTTGAATCTAGCCTTCCCTTTATTTTTCTAACAATTTAATCGACTTTCATTTAATTTTCAAAATGCTATCAATATAAATATATTAGAAATGAGAGAAGAAAATAATGTTTTTCTTATTGAATGGATAAACTACTAGTATAGAGACACCTATATATACACATCGGGAAGGCATAAAAAGGAAACAAATAAAGTATAAAAAGGAAGGAAAATATATATACATATAAAGATATATTGTGAAATGAGAGAAGAAAAGAATGTTTTTCTTTATTGAATGGATAAATTACATAATATAGAGACACCTATATATACACATCAGGAAGGCATAAAAGGAAACAAATAACAAAAATGAAGGAAAATAATGTACAAGAAAGGAAGGAGATAAACCAGAGAATATCTTATGATTCTCAGCACTCCCCCTCAAGCTGGAGCATATGCACCAAGCTTGTTACAAATGTACTGAATCTTTGGACCTCGGAGACTTAGTAAAAATGTCCGCTTAGCTGGTCACCAGCCGACGAAACTAGTAGTCATGCATCCTGAGGTAATCTTCTCTCCAATTAAGTGACAGTTCACTTCAATATGTTTGGTCATCTCATGAAAGACTAGGTTAGAGGCAATGTGTAAGGCTGCATGGTTATCACACACAAGATCATTCGCTCATCCCTTCCCAACATACCCCTGTTAAAATCGCTTCCAGCCATATGAGTTAACAAGCTTACCAAACCATAGCCTGAAGCACTCGCCCCAACACTAGACCCGCCACTACATTCCTGCTTCTTACTTCTTCCAAGATATTAAGTCAGCTCCAATAAACACACAATATTATGAAATGGATGCTCACCTACTTCGGGCGAGCCTACCCCGTCTGCATCACAATATCCAACAACCTGGGTATGACCTATGTTTTCATATAACACCCCTTGGCTCGATGTTCCTTTGATATAACGGAGGATACAGATCACAGCATTCCAGTGACTATCACATGGTGACTGTAAGAACTTACTAACGACGCTCACAGGAAAGGAAATTCTGGTCAGGTGATGGTGAGGTAGTTCAGCCTCCCCACTAGTCGTCGATATCTCCCTAGATCTCGTAGGGGCTCCCCCTATCCAGGTACAAGCTTGACATTCGGATCCATAGAAGTATCTACAGGTTTACAGTCTAGCATACCAATTTCCTCCAATATATCCAAGACATACTTCCTCTGAGACATAACCACACCGGAATTAAACTAAGCTATCTCAATTCCCATAAAGTACTTGAGTTTTCCCAAGTCTTTGTCTCAAAGTCGGGGTCAAGAGATGTCACTAATACCATCCTCGACCATCAAGTATATCAATGTCGTCCACATAAACAATCGATAGATGCACTCTTAAGGATGGGCAAGGATGATAGAAGACAAAAGCCACCGATGTAATTCGAGTCATACCAAACTCCTATACCACGGAACTAAAGCTGCCAAACCAGTCTTAAGGGAACTACTTTAAGCCATATAAGGAACGACATAGCCCGTGATACTCAAACCGACCCTTGACCAACAAACCCGTGAAGTCAAGCCCCATATACCTCCTTGGCGAGGTCAGCTTAAGTGGAGAAAAGCATTCTTGATGTCCAATTGATACAACGGCTAAGATCTCATAATAGAGAAGAGAAGACGCATGGAAGCCATCTTGGGAACAGAGAAAAATGCTTCCAAGTAGTAGTTGGAACCATATATCTGAGTATACCCCTTGGCAACTAAATGAGCCTTAAGACGGTCCACTCTGCCATTTGGACCAATCTTAACATTATAAACCCAATGGCAACCAATAGGAGACTTACCAGCAGGTAAGGTGACTAGGTCTTATGTGTCAATAGAATGCAAAGCAGCCATTTCTTCAACCATTGCCTATTTTCAGCCTGGATAAGAGAGGGCCTCATGCACAGTTTTACAAAGATAAACATAAGACAAGGTGGAAATAAAAGCAGAAAATGGTGAAGATAATATGATGGGGGTTATGAGAGGAATGAGTACCTTTCCAAACAAAGAATGGTAAGATCAACTGGAGACAAGAAGACCGGGACGTCGTGGAGGAGGGCGCCATAGAGTTTAGTCAACCCGAGGCCCTGTCAATACATGGGCGAACAAGTAAATCAAGAACGGTCGAGCAGCCGTGAGTTACAAGATGAGGTATCCTAGGACGGGATAAAGAAGGTAGATATGACATCGTAATCTGGGAGGATGGGTGGTAGGTGTTAAATGCATCAACTCTCCTAAAAGCTGTGCTTATGTGGATTCAGCTGATATTTAACATCATTCTTCATTAATTCTCTCACGCGCGGCCCCATACCCGCAAGTAGAGAGTCAAACAAATCAAAAGAGTCCTACATGGACTTTCAAATAAACAAATGGGGAACAAATTGCAGAGAGGAGGTTCGAACCTAGGACCTTCTGCCAAACCAAACTCTAATACCATGTTAAACGACCAACTCTCCTAAAAGCTCAAGCTTGTAGGATTGGGTTTAATATAAATATCATGCTTCTTCACAGTAGGAAACATAGAAGAGTTCTCAAAAAAGGTGACATCAGTAAAGACAAAGTATCGATGATATCCTCGTTAAAGTCGGGAATAACCGAGGAGGACACACTTCGTGGCTTTGGCTGAGAGTTTGTCTTGTCCAGGAGTAAGAACATGGAAAAAACAGACATAACCAAAGACACGAGAGGGAAGGCAGAAGAGGGATTGGTTTGGAAAAATGATGGAATAAGGGATTTGATCATGTAAGACGGATGATGGCATAAAATTAATCAAATAACAAGCGGCTAAGATAGCATCCCCCAAAAACGTTGAGGAACCTTATGATGGAGTAGAAGAGTGCGAGCGATTCCAACTAAATGATTCGCCTACGCCTCAACTACTCACTCACTGAGGAGTGTAAGCAATCGATTTAAGAATCTCATGTGAGGATATAAAGAAGGAGAATGGTCTTAAAGATATTCTTTTGGTATTACTACTGTGAGAATACGACCAAGTATTAAATCAGTTCGATCTTGTGAGTAACTTCGAAGAAGGGAGCAAAACCAGAGCAAAAAGCCAAACATAGATGCCGATGAAAACCGGGCCGCTAGCGGAGCAAAACCCGAGCAGTAGTGGTCGATGAACAGCGGATCGCCTAAACGGGCAAATATAGTCGATCATTGTTCATCACGAAAACGGTGGAAACCCAAACGACCTCGCTTTTATAGCCGCTGAGGCAGGGTAAAGAACTCGACTCAAAAATCGGGCATGCATTCTCCAAAACAGACTTCGACATTGCAAGCACAATCTGCGGGAACCATTTTGAAATCCCAACAACTGAAACAAATTTCAATAAATAGAAAGAACGAAAATGATTTTGAAATCAGATTTCAGACCGAGGGAAATCTCAAGAAACGATCGGTAACTAAGAAGAGGACGAAGCCGCCCAACCTCGGGGCCGGGTTGCCGGCCAGGCTGCGAAATAAGTGGCCGCAGGCTCCTTAACGCTAGATCGTCGTCATTACCCACCGTCCGTCGCCGCATCGCCAGCTTGTCGATCCAAATCCATCGTCACCGGCCGCCGTCGCTATCTCCGACGTCATGTGAGATCTTCGATCCCAACGAGCGGCCACGCCAGCGGCCCCGCTTCCTCCCCTCTCTTTCCCGCCACGCAAATCCAAACGACAAACAAAGGGAAGTAGTTTTGGCAAAGGCTGGTGGTGAAACGACATCGTTGACAAAACCGCCGGAAAACGACGCCATTTTGAAGCAAATTGTCACTAACCCAAACGACACTCCGCTGTCATAGCTAGCTTTGTCCAAAACGACGCTGAGCTGGGTATAGGCAGAATTTCAAAAAATCGGCAGAGCTGGGAAACGATGTCGTTTTGGCTCAAAAAATGACAAAACGACGCCGTCTTGACCCAAACCCATTTTTTGCCAAATAATTAGCCTACAAATATTTTTATCAACTTCTAATTATTTTTAAAATTAATTAATATTTGTAACCAAAAAAATTTTAAACTACAAAAATTATTAATTAAATATTTATATTTATATTTATTGATTTAATTAAATATTACACATTTTTATTTTTAATCGAATATTTATTTTTATTTTAAATTTTAATTAAATATTTATTTATCTTTTTAAATCAAATTTATAGTGTATGGAGGATATAAAATGAATGAAGGGTACATGATGTACCATAAGGAAGAGAAGCAGTAAAATCGTAATTGGGATTTGGTGACATTTAAACTCTTAGACGCTTCATCACGTGAGATGCCGAGCTTAAACTTTAGCTAAATCTCAAAAAGTAACCTTTTGGAGCAAAAAATAGCTTTGTGATGCTTTTATTTTTGTTAATTACCTGAGATGCTCTAAGCAGGAACTTCCGAACATGCAGACAACTTAAATGAAGTTTTCATTAAAAATAGCTAAGTACAACGAGAATAATCATCTATAAAAGTGACAAAGTACAAAAACCCAAAGGTAGACTCAATCTGGGAAGGACCCCAAACATCAATGTGGACAAGCTCGAAATGAGACTTTGTCCGTTGATCTAGGCACCTGGGGAATGGGACACGAGTATGTTTCCCAAAACTTCATGACTCACACTCAATTAAGGACAAACTAGAAAAACGAGGAACAATTTTTCTCCGAAACTTGGAAATATTCGAATGACCAAGGCAATCAGGAATAAGGAGGAGTATCCATTGGCGCAAGAATTCAAGCACGGCGTGCCGGAGATGAAAGTGATTCCCAAACTCAAGATCCTATGCCAATCATTCTCCCCAGACTCCAAATTCCGCAATGTGACACCATTATCAAAAAAGGTAATCAAACAATTAAGGTATCGTATCAAATCATCATAGAAATCATATTAAAGCGACAACGTGAACATAAAGGATAGAAGTAAGGGGTACAGAAGGAAGGGGACATACCGAACCAATTCCTTTAGCCATTGTTTGAGACCCATTAGCTAAAGTAATAATGGGTAGAGGTGATGTAATAGTAAGGGAAGAAAAAAATTCTTATTACCAGAGAGATGATCAGAGGCTCTAGAATCGAGAATCCATGGACCAGATGAATGTGAAAGGCAAGTAGAGGCATTACCGGTCTAGGCAACAGACGAAATGGATGCAAATTTTGCTACCTGAGTGAGGTGAATGTACTCCTTATACTTGTTGGGCCTAAGAGTAACTCCCGAAGGTGGGGATGTTCTCCTCACAACCATGCTGAGAGAAAGAATCAAATAAACTTCCGTGTGTGGGAATCAACAAAAAAGGTTACCAAGAGTGACCACAGAGTCTATGTAGGTGTTGAGAATCACAACACAATGACTAATGACTAGAGATGGCACAAAATGAGCAGAATGCAGGGGTTGCCAAGGACAAAAGAGAGTAAAACTCACATCTACAGGTGTCAAATGGAAGAACCAGGGGCATAGAAGGTGTTAAGAATCCTAGGATATTCTTAGGATATTCTCTAATTTATCTCCTTCCTTTCTTGTACATTATTTTTCTTCCTTTTTGTATTTTATTTGTTTCCTTTTTTTGTCTTCCTAACCTATATAAATAGGTAGGACATATACTGTATTTTACTCACTCACTCATTCAATTAATAAGAAAAATCACTCTTTTCTTCTATCCTTTCACATGGTATCAGAGCTATGGTTGGTTCCGAGTGTCTCTTTCCGAAGCAACCATCTTCTCCAAATGAGCCTTCTCTAATGCACCTTCCCGCGAACCTTCTCCATCAAACCTTCTTCGTCGGATCTTCTCCAACAGACCTTCTCCGTTAGATCTTCTCCCGATGCATCTTCTCCGTTAGGATCTTCTCCGAGCTGCACCTTCTCCTTTCCTGACCTTCCATCAAACCTTCTCCGTCTGACCTTCCAACCTAACCTTCTCCTTACGCACCCTCCTACGACCCTCTCTAGTTAAGTACATATGTAACAAGCTTTCAGGCATATGACCCATATGCTCCAAACAGGAGGTTGAGAATCATAGGATATTCTAATATTCTAATTTATCTCCTTCCTTTCGTATATTATTTTCCTTCCTTTTTTGTATTTTATTTTGTTTCCTTTTCAGGTCTTCTTAACCTATATAAATGTGTAGGACCTATATCAGATTTTTTACTCACTCACTCATCTAATTAATGTTAAAACACTCTTCTTTCTATCCTTTCATAGAAGGCCTCATTTGCTCAACGAGTCTCAAGTAGTGGAAGCACATCGCGAGCGGCCCACACGTCTGCGGAGGACACCTGAGAGAAGATTCGAGGCGTGGAGGTATGTCTTATCACTGATGATGTCAAAATTCCTCCCAACGCACCGTGGTCAAGGCCGATCGAGATGGAGAAGTTGCCGAAAAAGTTTGTTGGAAAAATTTTTCCTACAGGTAGAAGATTCTAACAACAAAAAAGGGTTCTAGAGCTACTTCAGGATGAGAGGGGTGGGTGTGGCTAATCTGAAACACAACCACTATATGAGCTGGCTCTAAAAGAAAACACAAAGAAACCCCTTACCCTGTTTCTTCCATGGCTCGATAATTACGTGAAATGATAAGAAAATAATGTTTTTCTTTATTAAATGGATAAATTACATAGTACAGAAACAACTATATATACACATCAAGAAGGCATAAAAAGGAAACAAATAAAGTACAAAAAGGAAGGAAATAATGTACAAGAAAGGAAGGAGATAAACCAGAGAATATCCTAAGAATATCCTACGATTCTCAACATATATATATATATATATATATATATATATATATATATAAGTAAGTAGCTTCTGATTTTATACCCAGCCTACATGTTTACAACCATGCTCCTATCATGTAACCAAAATATGTTGGAGTTCTTTGGATTTCAACAAGGAAAGAAAAAGCATCCTCGCTTTTCTATCCTTCATCAAACATTAAAGTCTTTTTCCCCGAATTTTTAAAAGGCGCCTTTCTTAGCACTTCCACACCTACCAAAAACCGCCTCTATCGTGGAAAACAAAAGAATGTTTTTAAGGACGTTCCTTCCTTTTTTAGAAAATTATGTAGCGATCAAGTCAGTGGATTGTATATGCACCCATAAAACTCTATATCCCCATTCTTTTGGTTATTGCCAACAAAAATGCATGTGAAATAACGAAAATGCCCTCATCTCCAACTTCCCACCCAGCCTTCAAATTTAAAAAATTAAAAATTAAAAAAAAGAAAAGAAAAGAAAAAGACAGATAGCAGTGTGGGTATGAAGGCATTCATAAAGAGCCTTCAATGGTCAGATTGCACATACTTTTTCTTTCTTTCTTTATTTCTTCTTTTTTTTTTTTTCTTTTTTTTAAAATAGCAGATGGGGGCTGAACGAAAGTGGTAGTGGGAGCGAGCTGAGCAGGTGATCAAGGAATAGAAGAGAGGAAAATGTCAAAAATGATGGAGCAGAAGAGAAAGAAAGGGGTTAGGGTTTAAGGTTGAAGAAGAGAGTATCTCATAAATTTAGATGCTCATTTTTGTTAATAAAAACCAAAAACAAGAAAAGAAAATAAAAAAAAACAAAGGCAAAGGGGTGCACCAAGAGACTTTATGGGTGCATATGGGATCACCCTTAAAGTTTTTGTTTCTTTGCTAAAGAGAGTGCAAATGACCAAAATGGGATGTCTTCCTAAAAATGTGAAGTAGCAAATATTTTCACTTAGAAGCTAGTACCTTTATCATTTTTCTGAAGAATAAACTGCAAATGAAATTATATTTTAAAAAATTGATATGAAATGAAAGTTCCCTCCCAAAAAATGAAACAGGAAAAAGCATTAGTAAACTACAGAACACCAAGACTACAGACTCCACACAAAGACCATTGGTGAATAAAATTAGGTAACCAAGTTGAACAGACAGCATAATTCTTCTTTCAAATTCCTAAGCAAAATATTACAAAGTAAGAAATGACAGTATTAAATGTGAATAAGTTCTGATGCTGCAAAGGATCTCAATACTTTTTCATAAAATAGCTTAACAAGCTTCACTGATCTCAACTGAGCAAGATATGCTTTATAGAACTCACACATATGGAAAGAAACAAAAGAAAATAAAAAAGCATGCTAAAGAACCTCTTGGCTCACCACTGCTATCACCCCATCATATGAATTAAGTTCTTCATTTGAAATAGTGGCCATCACATCAAATGCATGTCCTGCTCTCTGTGTCACTATCACCTTGCAGGAGTCCCAGAACTAGCTGTAAAAGGAGAACCATGGACATATTTGACATAAACTAAAAGTATAACAACTAGTGCATGTCTCTTTTAAGTAGGGAGAGTGCAATCTCAATTTCCACAACAAGAAAAATGAACATTAAAACAAGAAATATAAAAGGTTCCAATTTTCACTAATAACTAAATGAACATGATGCGAGCATGCTTACATTATTAGCATCCTAACCTTGGGTCAAAACACCCTTTGATCTCCAGAAACACATAACCCTGGTTCTCTCTAGTTGTGAACATACCAATCCAGTCCCACATACAGAACAAATGAAAAAAAAAATGATAATAGATATCATTGTTTCCAGACTCTAAAATAGGAACAACATCAGCATCTCAAGCTGCAAAACATCAAACCCTATACACATGATATGCTAAATGCATCCTAACATAACTAAATCCATAAAATTCTTCCCGTCAAATGTTTAGAAGTCACACACATTGTAATAAAAGAGTCATGACCAATGTACTACAGATTCACCTTTGTTTTCACTTTAGCATGTGAAAATATAGGAGCCACGGTTTGCCAAGTTCTACAGCCATTCCCTTTCCCACTCATTGGGTGAACAAAAACCTAGTCAAGCAATTCTGAGGAAAAATTAGCCACTACTTTAGATCCACTGTGTGTTTATCAAAGAAAGGGAAACAATGAGGACAAAAATTGAACATTTGTTAAATGTTAAAACATACAAGAAGGCTCGAGGCCTCCCAGTTTCATCTAAAGCATTGATTTGATTCACCCACATCTGACACGCCTGCAAAATCCTTGTGGCCAAAGGTGTACACAGTCAAAACCAAACAGAAGGTCGATTTTTTGATCTTTGGACACCGTGCACTGTGAAACGGTACATCTGCATCAATGAAGATAATGAATCTCACTTTCAACATAATCACAGATCACCCAAAAAGGGATATAAGTTGATAACAAGGTCGCTAAGAACAAGAAATACACACCTCAGTTTCCCATGACGCTCAGACACTCTCCAGGATTTGAAAGAACCGATTCATGAATCAAACCCCAGTTAATGAACTCAAGAGCATACATCAGAAAATTTGATCTCAGTTTCAATTTTTTGAAATGAGTTTATGCCCAAACACGATAATCCATCCTGCTCCTAGCACACATAAAAGATGTTAAGAAGTAAAGTTAAACAATCAGATCAACCTTGGTAAATGGTCTGAGACAGATCTGGGGCCAGGAATGCATGTAATGTTTTGAGAAAAGAAAACCTGTCAAGTGGTAGGAACCAGCAAAATAAATAAATAACCTAATTCTCACCAGAAAAAAAAAGAAAAGGACCAGTGACAGATGATTATTTCACTGTTTAGATGATAGTTGGAACCACTCCACTTAACTAGTTATTAAGTAAATGAAAATAAGACAACAAATTTTTGGTATTTGATCCTATAAATTTTCATTAATTCTTATAGAAAGAAAACGATGAGAAAGCCCAATGCAGAGGATCATGTTTTTCTGTGAGGTGGAAAGAACTCGTTTCTCACCATGAGAAATCCGATGTCATCATGTTTAATGGCATAAAACATTTCTTTGTATTATCCCACACACAGGTCCTTTCTGTCTCCATTCTCGCCTCTGCAGCAGGTAAAACCCTGGACGGCATAACTCCTGCTGCAGCTAATCATAACAATTAGTGACGCTCTGCCATTGGTTCTCAGGTTCCTAACCCTCATCTTCTCCCGGATATGGATTAATTTTGTAAAGAAATGGAAACCAAATGCATAACTAGATTTCACTTAAAACTAAATTTAAGTACGACAATTTCACCAATTCTGTGAAGCTTAGTGCATACTTTGTCTTCAGTCCAGACTTCAATTCTTTTTCCCTTCTTAAAACATTTTAAGATTTGTTAAAAGGAATTTGATGCAGATAGATTTTTAAGATATACATGAAAAAGAGAATTTTTATTAGTTGCAATTAGAGTAAATTAGGTTATTAGTTTGAGTCAAATTATGATTATTAGTTAGAAAATGAATTTTAATTTAAATTAGGATTATCATTTAGAGTGAAATTATGATTCTTTTAGTTAGATTCAAAGTAGGGTTTGAGTCATATTAGTTTATTAAAATTTTAGTACATTTAGGATTTCTTGGAGAACCTGCTTACAAATAGGGCTAATTGATGTAAGTCAAGGACAGTTTTTTGCAATAATATTTCATCTTTTTGCAATCTTTGTAAACTTCCAATGGTGAGACTCCATTGACTTTCTTCTTAGGTGAGACTCCTAGAAGACCTTAGTGAGATTCCATGCTTTACCCATCTCCCTACGGTATATTCTCTTTCTATTTTTATTATCTAATTTTCTCTATCACATCTTTTATCTATATATATTTTGATTTTACCTTGTTCCTTTTCCCTAAACCCTAAATTATAAAAACCCTTCTTCACCCACCTCGCTTGTAGGCAACCTTTCTAGGGCTGTCCTACATCAGAATTTGCTGAACCCCTGACTAAAAATAAGTTCAAGAACCAACCACTAAGCCAGCCTATGCTTTGCTTTTCAATAATAACCATGAACTTCATGTCTCACTACAACCTAACTCAAGAAGCCCAAAAGTAAACCATTAGTTTATCCCCACACTTCTCATATCAAATAATAGATAAACCTGTTGGCATGGATTGCATCAAGGCATCCAGAGTAACTAGATTCAAGTCTACAGAAAATGAAGCCTCTTCATTGTAATTTGAGATTTCAATTGAGGATGAGAGATTTCTCCCAACAAAAGCATCAAGAAAGGGCAACACATTGTAATCATAAAACATAAACATGAACAATCTATAAAAACCATTTGATTGATCAATCTCTCAGCCAAAACAATGTTATAATCTATGGAATTAACCAAAAATTCAATCGACGATGATCAAAATACAATAATCGGGATACAATTTTGAAATTTTTTACTTCCCAATTAGTCTAATAACTACAATCTGTAACAAAACCAGTAGAATGAACCAACAAAAAAAAAAAGAACGAATAAATAAACAACAAATCATACTGTAATGCATAAAGGATTCAAATTGTAAATATATAAAAATACAGGAGACACAATCAAATCTCACGCGTTATGAACGGACCAAAGTGTTTCAGGACAAGCCATTGGAATTAAGAGTGAGAGAGACTTCTCCGAAATGTTCCAAGAAGAGATTTGAGTTCAAAACTGATCCATCACCTTCAAGCCGTGCCCCCGTGTGAGGACTATCTTCATTTGTATCCATCTGTGAAATATGAATGTGAGGATTTCTTGAAATTCCAGAAGAAAATCCAGAAATTCAAAATTGGGTTCTAAGATTTTCAGTAGATGCTCATTTGGAGAAAACGTACGTTGATGGATTCATTTAGTCTTCAGTCTGAATGTCCGTACACAAATCTCGTTTCGGGTCCGATTCCGATACTGGGTCAAGTAGGTCATAGTACCCATGATCCATCCACGACAATTATTAACCTCCTAATGCCATTTTAACAAAACACTCTTATGATTTAAAAAAAAAAAAATAATTTACGAGACAATTTATAAATAAATAAAACAATAAAAGTATTTTTGTCCGGAATAATTTATTCTTAATAAAAAATATGAAAATAGTTAAATTTACAAATTTTGAATTATTTGAGTTTTTTTATCCAAATATTTCTTATCAAAATATCTGCCATTTCGGATATATCATTTTACGTATACATCTGACGATATTTTTACATAAATATGATCAAATAAATATTTTATAAATTAAAAAAATATCCTAAACTAAAAAGAATATTTGTATTTGTTATTTTGATAAGTATAATGAATAATATTTGTTTTTTAAAAATATTTAAGATTCATTTACTGTATTTATATTTGTTTATTGAAAATAAAATTATTTTTATTAAAATATTTTTTGTCATATTTTAGATAAATAGTTATGTTATTTTATATAAAATATTTTATTTGAGATTTAAGGGGTATATTGGATTATGATTTTTAATGACTTTCATGGAATTATAAAGTTTATAAAAATCATGGTGTATTAGATTACGATTTTTAAAAACTATATAAAAATCATGGTGTATTCAATTAAGACTTTTATAAACTTTTAAAAAGTCTATAAAAGTTAAGGTGGTATTCGACAGCATTTTTACACTTTAAAAAGTCCATAAAAGTCACAATTATTGATTACACTTTATAAACTTTCTAAGATACCAATTGATGGCGCTAAAATGTGCGTGCTCTACGAGTCTCAGCCAGTGGAATGGCCTCGATACTGCCAAGATCCTCCATGGACTGGCGCAGAAGCCTCACGGAACTCGCCCACAAGATGTCCCGCCTCCTAAGGCTCGGGGCCTGTGGTCTAAACTAAGCCTAGTACCGAACTAACGACTATAGAATCCACCGACCGCCGATGAGCCAGAAGAAACAAAGCACTTCATATGCGTGACCCAATATCAATTAAGCGAAAGAAGGATCCCATGGCCATGCCTTCAATTATCCTCTGAAACATCTAAAGAACACAAGTGAAGCAAAGTGATCCCCACCCAACCCGTATATCGCCGTATCATCATCCAATAAGGAAAGTCATCGTGATCATCCACTATAAATATTGAGCAAAACCACCAACAAAAGGTACGCAAAACATAACGCCACTAACAGTTGAATTCTTTCCTTTCCATAAAAAGAAATCGGTTTGAGTATCAGAGTTTCACAGTACCACTCCCGCCGATCATCCTTACAAAGGCGTGTCATGTTATACGACGACCCGTGCCCGACAAATCGGGCCGCTACTCTCCTGTGAGGCTCCAACCCAATATCGATAGGTACCGCCATCATTTTGGCATCGGTTTACAGAATCGACTGCCTTTTTACAAATAAACTGATTTCTTAGTGACTGATGGTATCAACTCGAAACATGAGCAAGAGTCACGCCAACCCCCCAAGGACAAGACCAACAGGACGACGTTGACAGCCGGCAACCGGGAGATGTTCCCGGAGCTCTCCACGCTGGTAGCAATGAGATGGAGGCTCTCCGTCTCATCAATCAACGCCGCCAGGGAGTCATGAACTCACCGTGACAAAAATGCACTACAGGATGAACAATGTGCCATGGAGGCCACAATACCATACCACAAGAGGAGCACAACACTCTACGCTCGACTTTACGACGTAGGAGGAGAAAATAGCCTGACCATATGGTATGTGTAGCTTACCCTCGATCTCGACCCGACCCGACATAGTCCGAACCGAAACCCGGACGCCTGGGCTTATTTCTTTATTATTCCGTGTTATTAAATTTTCTTTTTCAAAGTTGTCGCGACCAATCCCCGCCCCAACCCGAATGGCGATCCGAACCGAAGCCCTATGCATCTCGACGTTTACTTATCTTATCAAAACATTTTATTAATTTGTTTAGTCATGGAAGTCACTTTCGTTTTCGTAAGGTGCTCCCATAATCATTTACAAATTCAAAGAATTCGCAGCTCCATAAACATTAACAAATACATTTACAAGGAAAGGCATCTATGCCCTTTCAAATGATATACAAAAATCAAGTTTGTGGTTTAACCCTTTGTTTACAAACACCACTTGTTCAAAAGATGATATAGCAAAATTCCTCATTTCGAGTATACACTTATACTGCACTCTCTTACGATCACGCTACATTCGGCCTTCTTTTATTTGCTTACTCGATACCTCAGCAAGATGTGGGAGCAACTACACGCTAAGCATTTTCATGCTTAGTGGTTCTATAATAGCTTCTATTTCAATATTCTGACTTAACCCGGGCATGCATTTAACATTAAACCATGCCTAATATATCAACATATACTCATGAAGTTATTCATTTCGCATGCTTTCAATATACAAATCATTTACTATATCATATCATGCATTTTCAATGCAACAATTCATTTCACAATTCAGACTCATGAGATTTAAGCATATTCATAAAAATCCTTACTACACTCACAATGTTGGCTTCACTTGACTATTCAATTCGGCATTTAACGATTCCGCTTTAATGAATCCCGCCTATTATCATTCAAGTGATGTGCTTCTTCTGCAGATTTAACTATTCTGGCCTCCCATCATGATTCGATGTCGCTTGGTGCACCCGACATGTAACACTTTTAACGATCTCTGCCTCCCATCACAGATCGGCATGTCGCTTTGCGCACCCCCGACATGTGGTGGCTCGGGACTAAATGTCATATCGCCATCATGACTGATCCAATCGCGAACCCGCAAGTGACATTTCTTCAATGCCACGCCATCATGACGATGCCGATTAGTGCATCCCGACGCGGAACATTGGACAATTTCAAGGTGTTCTTCGCGGATTCGGATGCCGATTGGTGCATCCCACAGCGATTCATTCGTATATCATTCGGGCCACAATTCCGACGGATTCGCTTGATGAATCCTGGGCCCTTATCATCATTCACTTTTCATTTGATTTTCTCAAATATCACATTCAATTCCATATTCACTTTGTGATATCTTTCAAAGATATACCAATCTATTTACTTAATTCATATAATTATTCATGCACTCATTTCATAGTTACTTGGTAATCTACCAAAATAATGAAATAAGAAATAGAGTTAGAGAATCAAACCCAGTCGCCGAATCTAGCTTCCTTCTCTTCACATCCCATTCTAGGTTAGCATCATCAATTGCCTCCTAGTCAATAACATTCACACGTAATTTTAGTGGATAAACAATTGTTAAACAATTTTAGTGAATTACAAATCATTTTGTTAAAGTCTTGGGTTAAGACACTAAGTCTGCTCCCCAAGACGAATCCTTGCCAAGGAAAGCTAAGCTCGACGAGGCTTTTGCTGAAAATACATACATTTTTCACTCTAGCTCTCTAACCTTAATCGAACCCCCATTAATCATTTCTTAGGTCCCTAAACATCGCAGATACGAATAATACTGGACTTAACGGTGCGAAATATGTCCAAACAGTATTGTTGAAAACAACCCGCACTAAGACATTCCTGACCTATACCCCAGACAGTTGCTCCATCGCATACCTGCACCGATACAGCCTTAACCTCAGATCGTACACCCTACGGGTTTTTGCCCAAAAATGTTCGATTTTTAGCATTTTCACCTATTTTTCATCCACCAATCATCCTCTAATCCGGGTCTCCATCTCAAAATCCACCATGGAATCTACCCAAAACAACTCCAAAGTGGTTTAGACTCAATAAAAATCCATTTTCCTCATGTTAGGGCTTTTTCCCCAAAATTAAAATCATAAATGAAGAAGTTAGGGTTTGATTTTTCTTACCTTATCTCTTCAAATCTCCTCTCCCATGTTGTTCGATCTCTTAGGAGCAAGAATTGGGAATCAAACCCAACCAAAGCCCATTCTCCTTGCAAACCCTAGCTTTTCTCCTCCATTTCTCCCGTCTCTTCTCCAAAACTGGATGGCCTAATAAAATGAGCCCCTAAGACCAAGTTTGGTCTTATCATCCACTTAAGTGTAAGGCCTTGTTTGGCCCATACACTTTTATCATTTCTCATTTTTCCCTGCCTTAAATCACTGTTCTCTTAAGGCTGTTTGGCTCAAACCATTATTTCATTTAAGTCTCCTATTAATCCACTTTGATCATTCAATAAATCCAAAATTTTCCATTTTTGACATTCTAACTCTTTATTTCACTTTCCTTATCATTTATCATTTATCATTTATTTCTCATTAGCATTTAAGCTATCATTTGACCCTTAGGTCCTCATTTTACAAATTTCCACATTTTCCCTTTTTCACTCGGGGTTTATTTCCTGTGTTCAATCAATTTCTCAATTTAGCATATAATATTCAATCATATGCCCACACTTTAAATTTACTACAATTTGTCAATTTATCAATTTTCCCGAAAAAAACCCAAGTTTGCCTAATTCATACCCGTATAATAAAATTCATTATAAAAATTTAAGGTATTTTTGGGAGTTACAAAGATGATCCCAACGTATTCTTGACTGCCAAAACGAAGGAACGCTTGGATGTGACTATGAGGTGAAGACACCCTCATCATAAGGGAAAGAGGAACGATCTTGGGAATAGCGGCACCTGTGGATATCCAACAAGAGCTCAAATGGCAAGGAAAGAGGTGGTAAAAGTTCAAGCCCCGTACCAAACGGAATCCCTGCTTACTACGAGGTGTTACACTTCTCTCCCAACAAAGTTCGCACGTCAGCAGATCGGTTGATGGAATGAAGGACCCCATAAACCACCTCAACACCTATAAGAACCAGATGGAGCTACATGGATACCAAGACTCCGTGAGATGTAGAGCCTTTGCCATCACTCTTAAAGGCTCGACCTTGGCATGGTTCAACAGCCCCGCTGCGCCCCCGCCCCATCCTTACAGCTTCACGTTTCTCGCGGTCCCACTTCATCGGAGCCCGGATGTGTCAGCTTAGCTACCACCCGTTGATCAGAAGCAAGGTCCTCAAGAAAACTTGAGGTCCTATGTCCAGAGGTTCAACTTGGAGTCGCTAAGGGTGGACATCTAGAATGAAAAATTCGCTATCACCTCCTTTATAGCCTGCCAAAGCATACAATCCAGCATTCCACTGCTCTCCATCCTCGAAGAACCCTCAGGCAAGCATGGCCGAGGTGCTCGCCAAAGCCGAAAAGTACATCAACGGCGAGGAGGCCCTTATGTCTAAGCGAGGAAGCTCTTCCGCGCAAAAGGAGAAAAGAAAGGATGAGAAAAATGGGACCGAAGCCCCAGGAGACGAAGAGACAGAGACAAATCCCCACGTAGGGGCAGGGCAGACAGAGATCAATCTCTAAAGAGAAGAGGTAACGTCAAGGACCACTTGGGTCCACCCACTAAGCCGCACTCACGATCCACCTCGCCAGCCACCCCCACACCCTGTGATTCAAGTCCCATACGAGGTACAACATGGTAGCTGATGGTCATCCTTAAATGAAGACTGATCAAACCTAAAAGAGACATGACCAAGTTTTGTGACTTCCATAGAGATCACTAGATCGGACATATGACTGCATTCAATTGAAAAGAAATTAAATTCTTAACTGGGACGTGGGACATCTCCACTGCTACGTGGCTCCCGAAGATCAGAACCGGGCACCTCCTCCACCATCTCGTCAGCCGGCCCCTACTTAGCATCAACAACCTCTGGGAGAGATCAATGTGATTTCCGAGGGGTTCAACGGTGGGGAGTCCAGTTCAGCCAGGAAGGCCCACCTACGCAGCTTCAGATCAAGGGAGACACTAGAGGTAAGTCGTGTGTAAGCTCCCTCGACTAGATACCACCATAACCTTCTCGGATGCTGACCTGGAAGGCTGCTAACACCCCCATGATGACCCGCTAGTGATAAGGGCCATCGTACACAAAATACTCCATGTGGTCCCGACGACAATGGAGTTTCTGGCCGACATCATCTTCATGGCCTGCATTTACAAAATGTAAAATAGAAGAGAGAAGCTTGAACCGGTGAACGCCCACTTATGGGGATTCTCCGGAGAGAGAGTACGCCTCGATTAGTGGCCAACCTGGTGCTTTCGCACTTAGGAGACCCCCATGCCAGGCCACAACAACGACAAAATTCCTCATCGTGGAGGCCCCATCGGCGTACAACATGTTACGAGGCAGACCTTCCCTCAACGCCATAAGGGCCATCTCCTCCGCCTATCATATGGTCGTCAAATTCCCTATAGAAAATGGGGTAGGAAAGGCCCGAGGAGACCAGCGGATAGCTCGAGGCATTGGCGTCACGAAGCGTAAAGTGGTCAGACAGCTGGCCCACGGATGAGCTCGATATGAGAGACAAATTGGACACCCGACCAACACCCTCAAAAGAGCTAGAACCAGTACAACTTGACGACTAGTTGGAACACCTCACCTACATTGGATCCAAGCTAACCGAAGACGTCAGAGACCTTCTCATCCACTTCTTAAAACAGAATGTGGAAGCATTCTCTTGGAAGAAAGAGGACATGGGAGGAATTAACCCAGCAGTCATCACCCACAAACTAAACGTCAGCCCCTCCTTCAAACCTGTCAAACAGAAAAGAAGAAGCTTCACCCCAGAGAGAAAAAAGCGATTAAAGAAGAGGTCAACAAACTCCTCCAAGCCCGAGCCATCCGGAAGCAGACACTCGACAATGGGCACGTAGTTCTTTGCCAAAAAGAAAATGGAAAATGGCGACTCTGCATTGATTTTACTGACATCAAGCGAGCCTACCCAAAAGACAGTTTTCCCCTACCTCGGATCGACCTCATAGTAGACGCCACCTCTGGCCACGAGCTCCTTAGCTTCATGGACCTTGACTAGCTTACTAAGAAGATTCCCAGAAGATTAGCTAATTCAACAAGAAGATGAAAATGTTTGAAGACTCCGCATACTCACGTAACAAGATCTGGCTGAGTGAACCGTGTAAAATAATTCATCATTATATTTGTGATAGAAGTTGAAACTATTCCTTTTTCTTCGGGGCTTGAAACTAAGTTTGGGGTAAGGATGTCGCTTATCTCCTTTTTCAAGTTTCCAAGGTGGATAAAGTTGCGGGTTTAAATAAGAAAATGTCCTTAAAAATAAAGCTCAATTATTTGAAGACAAACAATTCTTTCTTCTCTTTTCTTGGGGACAAGCAAAATTTTAAGTTTGGGGGAATTTGATGAGTCCAAAAACTCATTTTATTTTAATCCATTTTTCTGAAGTATTTTCAGAAGATAAGTATCGATTCATATGTAAACATGGATATTATCTTACTCAAATTCAATTTTGCGTAAAAATTACAAAGATAATCGAAGGTTCCAAGAAACTAAGAAAGTGCCTCAAAGGTGAATTGAGGTCGCAACTTAAAATGGGAGTCGCAACAAGAAGCTCATCAGTTCAGTTATTTCCAGGTCATGACATCACCAAGACTAGTCTTGAGAGAGAAATAGAAGGCTTTATCAAACTAGTCGTGATTGGAAATTAAGGCTACGATTAGAAATACCAAGGCAGCCAGTAATAGAAGTTGCGACCAAGAAATAGTGGCGATATAAATATTCAAGGTAGAATCTTAGGTCGCGACACCATACTGAGGTCGCAACGCCAATTGAAGATAACTGAGGTCGTGACGCCAATCTGAGGTCGCGACGTTAATCTGTTGATGAAGCCACAAATGAGGTCTCTGCACTAAAATTTGAAGTTGCAACTAGTTCTTAAATGAAGGACTCAACTTGAGGTCGCGACGTGTCGCTTCGTCACTTACATGAAACTCGATCGAGTCACAACATGGAGTTTGAGGTTGCAACATGAAGCTGGGCCAAACGGTCCCCGCAAGAAATTGAAGTTACACTAATTTATTTGGTTATGACCGCCAAAGGAGGTCGCGACCAATCATTTAGGTCGCGACCTGAATGAAACACTGAGAAGTAAAAATTCAGGTCATGACTATGTTTGAGCAACTGGGACCAAATGTAACCAGAAACAGAATAACCATGAGGTTGCGACACCATCTTGAGGTCGGGACTAAATAGAAGGTGTAATGAAGAGACCGGCTGCAACTAAGAGCCGAGGGCTGGGCGACTCGTAAGAAAGGCTAGCAAGGAATATCGACCAAGTATTAAGGTCGCAACTTAAATTCGAACATGTGAAGCGCGTAAAACAAAAGGAGGTCGCGACCAAGAAGTATTGAGTACTGAAAATCCAGTCGCAAACTTAAAAGGAAGTCACGACCTAAAGTTAAGGCAGTAGAACAAGAAATGTGGTCGCGACCTAAAAATGAGGTCGCAATGCGACAATGCAACGCGAAAGAAGTCCCGACTCGTGAACTCAAGTGGTGACAACAAAAAACAGGTCGCAACCAAAACCGAGGTTGTGGACGTTAGAATGCAAAGAGAAAGAACGAGGTCGCGACATGGAACCCAATAAGGTCGCGACTATAATTGATGTCTCGACCACTACTTAAAGTAATATAAGGAACCAAGCTTCACGATCGGCTATCAGTTGCAATCGACGATGCAATGAGAGAAACCAGGTCGCGACATCGCTTGAGGTCGCGACATGAGACAAGATCGCTTTCTTTTTCGTTAGTAAAACTAATCTGAGCTTTTAATTAGGCTCCATTTTCTTTGACATAAGTAAATAGACTTTGAAGAATAGTAGTAGCTTCATTCGATACCCGTAATCTGGAGAGGAGAAGGACTCATTGTATATTTTTTCTTTCTTTTATTTTCTTTTCTTTTTCCGATCTAAACCAAATAACCTGTAAACAAGTTGAAGCTAGATTTAATTTCGATTTTCTTTTTATAAAAATGCCGCTCGAACTTAATGGATTCTAGACAAATTTCCTCGAATTCGCTTTTTCCTACTTCCACATACCATACGGGTGTATCGTGATCAATGATCTATTGTTGGTTGTAATGCAAAGATTTAGAACGCAAATTTGTTAGATTGGATTTACCTTTAGTTACGCCTTTTCGCGGTAATTTAGTGAGGAAATACTGGATCGGGATTTATCTGACGATGTCGTTTTGAACTGACGCTCCCAATGATAGTACCGCCGACACTAGCCTGGCGGACTGCTTTTCGCTTCCGATTTCCAAGAGGCCCTCTCGCTAGTACCGAACACGCCTGCTGACTGTTGCCTCACTCCCAGGAGGCCCGCGTGGACACGTAGTCGAGATTCCCGAGAGCCTGAGTTGGCCCACTCAGGTATGCTAGATCAACATCGATGAACTACTAAGCTCGAGGGTTCATTTCGAGAAATTCCCTTCACTCATAATTGATGTCGGAGGGGAGCATTTATCAAATATAAATAATCAGAGATTTCCACCTTATGACGCTCAAAATTCCTAGAATTTTTATAATAATTTTATTATATATTCTCGGTATGAACTGAGTCAAACTTCGTTATTCCGAGTAATTTGATAAATTGATAAATGTAAATTGAGAGTGGAGTATATAGATTGAATATTATATGCTAATTGAGAAATGTATTGAACCCGAAATAAACCCAAGGAAAAGGAAATGTGAAATTTATAAACGGCACTCGGGCCAGCCAATCAAGTTATAAATAATGGGATGCTAGTTTAAACCGTGATAAATGAATGGCCAAAAGTATAATAGGAGACCCAAAAATGGAAAATTGGATTTATTGGGTCGCCAAACAAGGCTTCATGGGAATTTAGTGACTTAAGACAAAAATGGGAAATGAAAAATGGCCTTACACTTAAGAGAGTTTTAAAAGACCAAAATGTGGTCTTAAGGCTCATATTATGAGCAATCCCGTTTTTGGGAGATAAGAGAGGAAGAAAGAGGAGAAAAGCTAGGGTTTGCTAGGAGGACTACCGGTCAGGGCTCAAGTTTCTGCTCCTAAAGAGACCAAACGCCATACAAGAAGAGATCGAAGAGGTTCAAGGTAAGAGGGATCAAAACCCTAACTCATATTTTGATTTTGATTTTGAAGTTAAAGTCCTAATTTGAGGGAAATAGATTTCATTGATTCTAAACCACCTTGAATTGTTTGAGTGATTCCATGGCATTTTGATACTGAAGTATCGGAGAAGCCTGGTGGATGAAAATGTAAAAATGCAAATCTCAACATCTCGAGCGTAAAATGAGCACCGCATCGTACAGTCGTCGCACGGCACACCTTGTGCAACAAATGGGCAAAATGGGAACCCGCATCGGTATATGCTGAACCCGCACTCTGCACACCTTATCAAATGGAGCTGAACCCAGACTTTGCAGATGCTGGCATCGACGGCATTGCAGTTCCAAAGAACCCTATTCACATGTTTTCGCCGTTAAGTCCCGTGGTTCGTGATAATCGGCTGCCCAGGGACCCTAAGAAACGATTAATGGGGTTCACCAAGGTTAGAGCTAGTGAAGTACGTACCTGCCGCCTACGGTTTAAAACTCGCGCACTTAGTGTCTTAACCCAAGACTTTTAACAAAAATAAATTTGTAACTACCAAAATCTGTTAACACTGTTTATCCACCAAGAGTGGCGTGAATGTGATCGAATTAGGACTCGTGATGATCGCCTAACCTAGGACCGAGATCGAAGAGAAGGAAGCTAAATTCGACAGCTTCGGTTTGTTCTCTGACTCTATCCTTAATTCAAGTATTTGGTAGTTTACCAATTAACTATGAATGAGTATATGATATAATTACGTAGATGGAGTATATCTTTGAAAAGATAATACGAAAAGGGAATATGAAATGTGATAATTGAAAAACCAATGAAAAGTGAATGATAAAAGCACTCGGATTCATCAAACTGAATCCGCCGGAATTGTGGAACTAATGATATACCGAATGACCGGCCTCGACGGATGCACCAATTGGCACCGTTAAGCACCAATGCAATGTCCCACTTCGCGGGATGCACAATGGCATCCGCCATGATGGCGGCGTATTCGAAGAAATGTCCTACCATGGGATGCAATTAATCGACATCTCGCTGGCGATGGCGTATTGGCGACGACCGATACCATGTGTCGGATGCACCAAACGGCATTCGCATGATGGGAGACCGGTTGCGATACCACGCGGTCGGATGTACCCAAACGACATCCGTCATGATGGGAGACCGAATAAGTGATACCACGTGCTCCGATGCACCAAACTGGTGATCCGTCATGATGGAGATGTAATTGTTAAAATGTATAAGCACATTACCAAATGATATTAAGGGCGTGGATTCATCAAACGGAACTGCCAGAATAATTTAATAATAATGAAATAGCCAACATTGACGAGTGTAATGAGATTTTTATGAATATGCTTTAAATCTCGCGAATTGATCGTGAATGAATTGTTGCATTGAAATGCATGATATGATAAGGTAAATGACGGTATATTGTGTTAAGTAAAAATGAATAACATGAGTATATGTTGATATATTAGGTATGGTTCAATGATAAATGCATGCCGAAGTTAAATTGAATATTGGAATAGAATCAGATAGAACCACTAAGCATGAAAATGCGGCGCAGCTTTAACTATGCGCAGGTATCGAGTAAGCAAATAAAAGAAGGCCAAGATCGCGCAGCGCAGAGTCATAGAGAGAGTACGGCGTATAAGTGTATACTCCGTAATGGCATATATCATCATCTTTGAACAAGTGGAGTTTTGTAAAACAAAAGGGTTAAAACCCTAAAACTTGATTTTGTATATCATTTTGAAAGCAGAAGAATGCCTTCCTTGTAAATGTATTTTGTTAATGCTTATTGCCTACCGAATTGCTTTGAATTTGTAAATGATTGCTGGCTTGCCTAAAATTGAAATCGCCTACAACTAAATGAATTAATAAAATGTTTTGATAAGATAAATGAAAACGCTTCTGAGTAACTGGCTCGCCGATCTCGTATCTACCTGACCGGATTCGGTCGCGACAACTTTACAAAAAGAAAATTTAATAACACGGAAAATAGTAAATAAACCGAAGGCCCCTGGTTTCGTTCGACTCGCATTCGGTCGGATCCGGGCTCTGGGTCGCTTACACCTTAATCTAAAGGGGAATTCCCAACCTCGTGTTAGCTGAGATTTGATCAAGGGAAGGGAAGAACCATTAGATTTAAAGGATGAGTCATCAATTAGATGGTAGATCTTTTGCAGTAACCCTGAGAAGGGAAGCAAAAGATCTGCAGTCTCAGGAAATGGGTATGAAGTATTGAGAAAGAAAAATACCCAGATCTTGCAAGAAGCTCAAAAATACAAGTAGTCAAATCCTTGTCTTTGAGAAAAGCAAGAGACCCTTAACCAGTGAACGTGGAGAAATCCAATCAGATTGCTAGGGCACCCTGGGACAAATCCAAACCCATCAATAGAACAGAGCAAAGCATTTTAATGTAGGAATTGGTTGTTTCACAGTATTTCTTTGATAGTGTTCATTTCTCACAAGAAACTGATTCAGTCCAGTAATTTTGTTCTTATTTTTAGTCGTTATAATTTACTTCCATTTTACATAATTGTTTATAGTCGATGATTGTTAGTTTCTAGATTAAACTCTCGCTATCCATTTTAAGTTTAAATAGCAAGGACCTTAAGTAGTTGGGGTAGTTGATTTCCAATTTTTGTCAATCTCTGTGGGAATGATATCTGGACTTGCATCCAATTTACTTGTATGATCTGTGCACTTGCAGTGTCATAGACTAAAATCAAAATTTTGAATCCTGACACAAAGGAACTTTTATTCATTTAAAGCAAGTCTATCCAATTTTATCATAGATGCAAGAAGAGTGTAAGGCTCCTGTAATTATGTTAATTTTGAGGGGTTTTAGTCTATATAACCAAAGGCAAACAAGTTTTATGGCGTCGTTGCCGGGGATTGAAAAGGTTGAATAGATCAATATTTTGACAAAAGAGGGAAATGCTACTTTGGACATTTTTCTTAAATTTTGTAAAAGAAAAGACCAAAAGCCGTTTTACAAGCAGTGGCTGTACAAGCCATTGATCTTTAGAAAGCCATATTGAAAATATTTCTAGTTCCACTAGTTTCATTAAGCCATGTATTTCACTCGTGAGGTTCTTTAATGCACAGAAGGAGACTCGCACCACACAAAGCAGTAATCGAGAGTCGAAACGAACACTAAGGAGCTTAAGGAAGACTAAAAGAGTAGAGAGAGCAACCCTGACAGATGAAAGAAATGACCAGACAGTTGAACAAAGGACAACAGCAGGAAGGCCTCCTATGCAAGATACAATGGAGGAGTTCTGGAGGCCTATCATTCAAGAAGAATACTTACAATCGATGTTCTAATCGTGAGATGCCAATAACTTGAACTAAACTAGCCTTAATCACAATGGTACAACAGATCACATCGGCATCCCACTCGAAGACCCCAACGAGCACCGGGTAGATTCTCGTGATGGAAAATACGTTGAAGGTTGGAATGGCGTGAGGCCGTAGGTGATAAAGCCGCATCTCTTCCTCTTTTTACTTAAGAGATATCATGTTCACATGGTATGAAACATTACCATATGGTTCAGTTGATACCTGGGAAGAGCTGGTGGAAGCATACTTAGGCAGGTTCTTTCCTCCATCCCTCACTTCTGAAAGAAGAAGGGAAATCATAGTAGTCCAACAAGGGGAAGATGAGAGCTTATACATTGTCTGGGAAAGATTCAAAAGGTTGTTGAAGAGATGTCCAATGCATGGGATCGATTTGAAGACTCAAATGGACATAGTCTATCATTTCTCCGAATGATACTAAAAAGTATCATCGATGCTTCTTGGGTCGTGATATCTAAGCAGAAAAAATGCAGAGGAGGCAAGAGATCTGATCGAAGATCTAGCAAAATGCAACATGAAGGCTCCCTCTGAAACTTCAAGGAGCAACAGCAGAGCAAGAGGAAGTGGGGTCATTGAGCTAAACAAAATGACTGCCATGGAAGCAAAGCTAGATGCAATCATGCAATGTGATGGACAAACAGAAAGGAATTGCACTCGCTTCATGAAATTGAGCAAAGGGAAAGAGAGGAATGAGAAGAAGTGCTGAGGTGCCAACTGAGGAGGATTCCTATGGGTTGAGGAGGCTAAGGACGTGAATGAACCAAGAAGTTACCATTTCAAGCCAAATCCCAACCTCCGCCCACACACACTACAATCCAACGATTGAGGAACCATGAGAACTTCTCATATGGTGGAGGGAATACACAGGGTCAAAGACAAGGGCAGAATCCCTAACAAGGATATCCACCACCTAGGTTCTAGCAACAGCAGCAACAGGGAGAAAACAGGAATGATTATCAGGGTCAGAGAAGGACCCAACCCTTTGAAGATCAAATGTTGTAGTTCATGGGGGATAACAAGAGGTTGCTACACCTCCATGAACAGAAATTATCTGATTTAGAAGTTTTTAAATTCGATACTCGGGATTTTTCAAGAATACATAAGTGCCTCACCTAAGAACCCGAAACACAAGTGTGGTAGCTACCAATATGCACCTGCACAAGGGTGCATTCCTGCGACACCTAAAAGAACCCAAAGGATCGTATGGCGCTCGCTTGAGAAGTGGGAAACAACAACAGAAAAGAGAGGAAGGAAGGGACTGAGGAAGAACAAGAAGAAACTGGAAAGGAAGAAAAGAAGAACATGCTAGAGAAAATTACAGAAGCAAGGAAACAAGCAATGCATCAAATAACCCGAGAAGCCGTGGAGCATAAATGTAAGGAGAAAGCACAAGTTTACACACCTGCAGTGCCATTTCCTCAGAGGCTTCAGAAAGCAAGGAGGGAAGAGCAGTTTTCTAAATTCTTGGACATCTTCAAGAAAATAGAAATCAATATCCCCTTTGCAGAGGCAATCAATCAAATGCCAAATTATGAAAAATTTCTGAAGGAGATACTGAGCAAGAAAAGGAAGATTAGTCGGTGAAGGAATAGTGAACTTGATCCACACCCGCAATGCAAGCTTATTTAGCAAAAGCTCCCTGCAAAAATGAAGGGACCAAGGCAGCTTCACCATTCCCTGCTCTATAGGGAAATACAAATTCAAGAGGCCTTATGTGACTCTGGTGCCAATATAAACTTAATGCCTCTATCAGTGGTGCAGAGATTGAGTTTGGGGGAACTCACCCCAATAGTAATCACATTGCAGATGGCTGACAGATCCATGGCACAACCAGAAGGTGTTCTAGAAGATGTGCTTGTCAAAGTGGGGAAATTTATCTTTCTTGTGGATTTTGTGATCATGAAGATGGAAGAGGATACCCAAATTCCTTTTCAGAGGCTAGGGAAGACCCTTCAGAACTGGAGCGTTTGGATGGGGATGTGCAAAAGGGTGGAACCGACCTTAAGGGTAAGGAGAAACAAGGCACTTTAACCTTAACAAGGGTTTGGAAACAACCTCGATGTTGATGCGTGAAGTCAGATGGTTGTGAAACAGATCATATCAGTTGTTGAATTGAATTCTGATTGTAATCTTCAACATTCTATCAATGAAATTGAGATGAATTTATAGTATCTTGAGAGTATTGACAATGAATTGTTGCCTTCCAGTTTGCAAAACAAAGAAACAGTCTTGAGCTTGAATGAAAATAGTCAAGAGCATGTATGCAGCAAGGAACAAAAAGCTACTGAACAAGAAACTAGTGTAGAAGGGTTAATATTGAAGGAATTGCCCAATCATTTGAAATATGCTTTCTTTAGGAACTTAAAAGGAAAACCAATAATCATATCAGCTGCATTGACTGAAATTGAAGAACAAAAGCTATTGAAAATTATGAGAAGTACAAGGAAGCTCTCGCTGTCAAATGAGGATCTTAAGGGTATCAGCCCCCTTACTTCCAGATGCACAAGATATTGTTGAATGATGATGTAAGAACTTCTATTGAACACCAAAGGAGGCTGAATCTTGTGATGAAAGATGTTGTCAGAAAAGAGGTGCTGAAATGGTTGAATGTAGGTTTTATATATGCAATATCATATAGCTCTTGGGTGAGCCCAGTCCATGTGGTTCCCAAGAAGGGTGGATTCACTATGGTTAGAAATGAAAAGAATGAATTGATTCCTACAAGAACTATGATAGGATGGAGGGTGTGCATAGACTACAGGAAACTAAACACTGTAACCAAAAAGGATCATTTTCCCTTGCCCTTCATTGATCAAATGTTGGATAGGTTAGCAAGACACCCTCACTTCTATTTTTTTTATGGATATTCTGGATACAACCAAATTTCCATTACACCTGAAGTGTAGCGAACCCCTAGCCTGACCCGACCCGATCGACGAGTCTGAACCGAAACCCGGGGACACTCGGTTTATTTCTTTTTATTTTTCATGTTATTAAATTTTCTTTTTCAAAAATGTCGCGACCCGAATGGCCGGTTCAACCCGAATGGCGGATCCGAACCGGAGCCCGGTTTACTCCGACGTTTTCATTTATCTTATCAAAACATTTCATTATGTCATTTTGTTGCGGAAGCGGTTTCAGTTTTGGGCAAGCCCATAATCATTTACAAATTCAATGCAATTCGGTAGGCCCATAAACATTTAACAAAATACATTTACAAGGAAGGTATCTGCCTTTCGTAATGATATACAAAAATCAAGGTTCAGAGTTTAACCCTTTTGTTTACAAAATACCACTTGTTCAAAAGAAATGATATGCAAATGACGGGGTATATACTTATACGTCGTACTCTCTCTACGACTCTGCGCTTCGTGATCTTGGCCTACCTTTTTGCTTACTCGATACCTGCGCATAGATAAAACTATACGCTAAGCATTTTCATGCTTAGTGGTTCTATACAGTTCTATTCCAATATTTAGTTTAACTTGACATGCATTTAACATCAAATCATGCCTATTATATCAACATATACTCATGCTATTCATTTTCGCATGCTTTCATTTTACAAGTCATTTATCATATCATAACATGCATTTTCAATGCAAAAATTCAATTCACAATTCAATTTATGAGATTTAAGCATATACATAAACCCCCTTTATACTTGGCCAATGTTGGTTATTTCACTTTAACTATTCAAATTACGTTTTTGACGGATTCCGTTCGATGAATCCCGCCCTTATTATCATCTCTAATGCCTGCCACATTTTAACACCGGTCTCCCATCACGACGATGCCGCTTCGCGCACCCCGGCTACGTGGTATCACTTAAATGCCATACGCCATCATGACGGAGCGCCGATTGCATCCCGCCTGAACATTTCTTTAATGCCATACGCCATCATGACGAATGTCGATTGCATCCCGCCAAGTGGACATCGATACCTTGGGTGCCGTGACGATGCCGATTGGTGCATCCCGCTAGCTGCCTATCTTATATCGATTCAATTCAAGATGTCGAGAATTGACCAATCTCGCTTTTACAATTCGACTTATCATTCACATTCATTCGGCTAAATATCACATTTCAATTCCATACTACTTTCGTATTATCTTTCAAAGATAATACCTCAATCTATGTACTCATTTCATATACTCATTCACGCATCATTTCATACTCATTCATGTACTCATTTCATATTTAATTGGTAAACTACCAAAATACTTGAAATAAGAATAGAGTCGTAGAACAAACCGGTTATCGGATCTAGTTTCTTCTTTCGATCTCTGGCCCTAGGTTAGCAATCACCCGTCCCTAGTCAATAAAAATCACACTTTTAGTGGATAAACAATTATCATATCTTTAATGAATGACAATTCTATCTGTTAACGGTTTTGGGTTAAGACACTAAGTCTGCCCAAAAACGAACTCGTCGAGGCGGCGAGGTACGACACGCTTTTTCATTTGCCACATTTGTTACACTACACCTCATTCTCCTCCTCTCCCTATTTGAACCCCCATTAATTGTTTATTAGGGTTCCTCAACAATCGTGTACGAATACGGACTTAATCTGCAAAATATGCCAATTTAGGTTAGTAGTGAAGCAGCTGAAATGGGTACCACTTTGACTGAAAATCGGTACTGGGCCCCTCACCGAAGTAGTGGGTACCGGGCATTTACCTAGAGTGGTACCTGGCATCACTTGCCCATCGTTCTCATGGGTACCTGCAGAGCCACTCTTTTCGTACCAAGATTCACCACGCAGTTTTTGCCCAAAAAACGTTGGATTTTTGCATTTTCATCCATTTTTGTTCCACAAACCTTCTTCAATCCACCTCATATCGAAAATCCACCATGGAATCCATCCAAAACAACTCCAAAGGTGGTTTAGAATCAATGAAAACCCTTTTCTCCCAAGTTAGGGCTTTTTCCCAAATCGAAAATCACAAAGAGATGAGGTTAGGGTTTGATTTTCTTACCTTAGCCTCTTCAAATCTTCTCTTCCAAGTTGTTAGATCTCTTAGGAGCAAGAAGTGGGGAGCAAAGCCAACTAAAACTTGATCTCTTGCAAACCCTAGCTCTTTCTCCCTTTTTCTCCTTCCTTTCTCTCCCAAAAACATGATGTGCTCTCATGAGCATCAAAAGACCACTTTTGGTCTTTTAAACTCATTTAAGTGTAAGGCCTTGTTTGGCCTACACACTTATTATCATTTCTCATTTTCTCCTTTTTGGTCTTCAATTCTTTATTTCCATAAGGCCTTGTTTGTCCTTTAACCAATTTTTCATTTAAGTCTCCTATTATTCCACTTTAGCCATTCATTTATCATAAATTCACTTAGACATTTATTCTTTATAACAATTGACCCTTAGGTCCTCATTTTACAAATTTCCACATTTTCCCTTTTTCACTTGGGTGATTTCCGGGTTTGATTAATTTTCTCATTTTAGCATATAATATTAAATCATATGCTCACACTTTCTATTTACATTTCACAATTTATCAATTTATCAAATTTCTCGGAAAACCCAAGTTTGGTTTCACCATACCTTAATATATATAAAATTATTATAAAAATTCTAGGGTATTTTTGGGTTGTTACATGAAGACCAGGAGAAAACCACTTTTACATGCCCATTTGGTTTGTGTAATGCTCCTGCTACATTCCAAAGGTGCATGATGTCCATATTCTCGCATTCCGCGTGGGCTAGTTATGGAGATCTTCGCGGATGATTTCACAAGGTATGGATCAGTTTTGAAAATTGCCTCGCATAATTTAGGGACAAGATTTCACAAAGCCAGACAAGAATCTAGCTCAATTGGGAAAAATGCCACTTTATGGTAAAAGAAGGAATTGTCCTAGGGCACAAGATTTTTGCAGCAGGGCTAGAAGTAGACAAGGCAAAGGTTTCAATTATAAAGAGTCTTATGCCACCCACAACGGTCAAGGGAATAAGAAGTTTTCTGGGACATGCTGGGTTTATAGGAAGATTATTAGGAGACTTCCAAGGTTGCTGTGCCATAATGTAGATTAATGAAAAGGATACCAAGTTCAAGTTTGATGAGTCATGTCAAAGATCTTTCAAGAGATCAAATCAAGATTGGTTGAAGCCCCATCATGGCAAACCGCATTGAATAAGAATTTGAACGTGTGATGATTATGCAATGGGAGCCGTGGATAGGCCGACGCGTGTGTGTAAAATATGTACGCCTATGTGCGTGCACGCCATTATATCAAGTAATACAAGAAAATTTACGGATATCTATCCACAGGGATAAGTGGGTTGATAACTGATTTTAGCCTTTTAATATTATCTGGACGTAAGCTTTGAGTGGCAAAGTATCTAATGTGTGAGATAGAACTACTAATTTATCTGAGGAAATTACTATGTCGCTGGGGACTAGTGGTTCCGCTTCCCCCACTCGACGGATTAATACCTAGAAAATTCACTATTCACTATTCACTAATTCTATTGATGACTGGGTGATCGTGCCTATGAAATACTCCTCTTCTCGAGGTGTATCCGCCTTATTCACAGCGTGGTCGAAAGTATATATCTCTAAATTCCAACCCAATACTCAAACGCTTAAAATGCTTTAACCTTTTATCGCCACCCTGAATCTTAATATCTCTATTTTACCGAATTGCCCGAGGGCCACTTTATTAAGATCCCTGGGCATCCTCATATCTCAATCTCTGGAGATCCAAAGAAAATTATGCCAATGTCACAAACATCACATGTATAAATCTTATACAGAGCGCATACTAACAAGTCATGAATAATCAATATAAAATCAATAAAACTTAATCCATGCGACGTGATTGTGGTTCAACAAAACCCTAAATATGAATTCAGAACATAATCGGACTCCTGCTATACACATAATCAATTCAGAAGACATTAGCGCCTTTAAGAAAAAGAAAGATACAAAAGCAATCGCCTTCCGCTGAATCCGACCGTCGCTTTCCGTGCCTCACCGTGTTTCAATATCCCGATTTCCGTCCCCTTGCTTTAATGATGGTGAGGCGTAAACGCTACCGACCGCGATAACGCAACGCCGCTGACGTTGAGACGCTATGACGCCGAGACGCTTCTCGCGACGTCATTGCCACACTTTCTTCTCGTGGACTGACGTCACGACGCTGGGACGCCACGAATGCTTCTGCTAACTTCTTCGCACTTCTCGCTTCCAAAATGATCTCAAATATGTCTGCCTAATCTGCATTAACAAAATGCAAGAATTAGATATCGGCTATAGAAATGCGCATGAATCAGAATATTAAGCCAAAACAATAAGATAGACTTGCATGACATGAGTGTTTCTGTGGCACTCATCACACCCCCAAACTTAGGCTTGTTGTTTGTCCCTACAAGAATCGACTAAACCCGATACACAACCTACATACTATAACCTAACACTGGGATTGTGATGCACATGTTGATAGACGGAGGATCAAAATGGACCGACTCACACTCTTGCCTTTTTGTTTGAATTCGTGGATCCGCAAGGGTGTTCGACTTTCGAAAGAATTCGTTTGAACTCGGTGCAATGATAAGCGCCAACCTTCTGATATCAATATCTTTCCATGACCCTATGTGTGCATTGAGCAAACGAGAATTTAGCCGTGATACCTTGTTCCGCGCCCCAAACTTGAGTCTACAACCCCACGAATGAGAATCTAACTATGGAAGGATAGGAACGCACAATTTGTGGTCATTAACATACCTACGCATAACAGAAAAACTAGTGCTCGTAAGTTTATGCCAAGTACCTATGAAGGGGATTAGTTGGTGACTCCCACCAATCGGGTTATGCACCAGCATTCGGGGCCTCTCGAACGCGTCACCCCGACACTCAACTAAACCCAGGCCCTAAGTTGTGGGAAACTTCCATCTTCCGTCCCGAATCTGCACAGTTACGACTTTATCATTGGCTCATGGCATCGGCTTGAAAGGCCCCTCGGACTGTGCCCGGGATTCAAATTTAGAAGATCCCACTTATTCTGTTCCTATGTTTCTTTTCTTTCTTTTTTTTCATTTGGGGCTCGAAGGCAATCCTCTTGGCTGGGTGTGTCCGTATCTCTTTGGTGTTTAGAGACTGTATTGAGAAAGAACTTAGGTGAAGAGGTCTGGGTACTAGCATACCCTAGAGGTCATCTCGTGTGTGAGTGTGATAAGCCTGGGGAAATAGTTTCAATATCCCTGAGGTGATCTTACCACCTCCCCCACTTATTCAACTTGAAATTCCCAGCATCTAACAATCTGTACTTAATCCTTCGATTTATATCTGGGCTTGTCCATGATGATATGAATTTATCAAAGAGATCCTCAACCCCAAGATGGCATCACACACACACACTACCTAAACACTCTCAATGTCAACATATCCTAATACTGGGGACTCCCAGTGACTAAAAACAACTAAACAGAGAAATGACCTACCAAAATAAACAAACATAAACTAAACACAGGACTCGACATACTAAAATAAACAAACATAAACTAACTACACTAAAACAAGAACACGAAAATAACATAACCCATCACAGACTATGCTAATCGAACAGAACCCGATCACCACCCACACCCCCCCTCCCAAACAGATGTGTCCAGTGTCCCCATTGGCAATAAAAGAACAAGAGAGGGTGAAGGAAACTTCCCTGGTGATCGGTCGCTACCACGGCGGTGGCTGACGGAGGCGAAGTCGAGAGTCGGGTCGGCGGACAATTACTTCCGAGAATACCACCCGACGTCAGACGCGACAGAGGCGCTGAGGGCCTCCATATCCTGGGTAATAAGGACTCGGTGCTCCTGGGTCTCGTCCCATAAGGCATTAAAGCGGTAAGTAAGGGCAAGCACCGGGTCCTCTAAGTCAGGGGTGGGACTGGATGAGGCCTCCCCCAAGGTCGGCTGTGAGGTGGTGGGTGAGTGGATGACGCCCAACGCTCTTCGGGGTCGACCGAGGTCAAAACGGTACGATATCAAAGCTCTCGTCTGGAAGCCATTACAGTCAGACACTTCTCAGCCGCGGCGGCACCGGCGATTACGCTTACTTTATTATAGCTTTAATGGGGTGTATCCGGCACGCCATCGGCCCTCTAAGGGCACTCCCGCGCGCTTGCATAAAACCGTGATATGAGAAAGGGGGTGCCCAAGTTCATTTTTCGCCTCGGTTATGGAGTGATGGCATCTCGATAACCCGCCTAACATCAAGGTATGTCCCGATGATGGCGTAGTTGAGCAAAGGCTATCACTTCACACACGTCATCGTCGACGAGACGCGACGTGATGAAGTGATGCCATACCTTGGGAATATAGGCCAAATGCTTGGCCTTGAAGTGCACGGCATGCCCTTCACTATTTAGCTTCCACTCACCTCGCCCGTTGGTTAAGACCTGGATGACCTCGGGGTAGTCCGCCGCCATGTAGCCGACCACAAGGCCTGGGACCGGTCAAGATTATATAATCGGCCGATAGACTCGCCTGAAGTCTACCAACACACCATTCACCCGAATCTGAATTACGTGGAGGCGAGGTTGGCGTGAGGAATTCTCGCACCACACTCCTCGCAGACCGGACGAGGTGGTTGGCATAGCGCCGCCATCCCTAGCCCGCAATGGTCTCTGCGGAAAGAAATCGTCGGGGCGGTGGAAGCCTTTCCTCGATAAAGGACCGATTCTAAGGCGGTCCTAAACTAATCGGCGTACCTCTCTTAACAAACTTTGTGAGGTTGAAATTCGGAGTCGGGTCCTCACTGCCCGACCCCTTTTAGCGGTCAACTTCTGTCGCTTACCCGACATAGGTGCAGAGGGACGGGTCTAGACCTGCTAAGCACCAAGGGGCACATTGGGGCCGAATGGCACAGAGGAGGCAACTCCTAGGTGACCTAGACAATGTGTCGAGCACCTAGGGTGCACAATGGGAACTAAGACTGGAATGGCGACAAGGAGGTGGACATAACCCCTAGGGCCACCTAAAGTACTCGCCGGCTCGAACCAAACCTAATAAGGAGGACTGTAGAGGCCGAGCCACACCGATGCCGAACTCACAGGGAGCCAACAGATGTAGTGGTTAGGGCACCACTGCGTGGTGATGGATGCGAGAGACAGGGACGGAGGACTGGCGTGAGTGGGAGAAGACTGGTGGGGGTGAGGGCATTGTGTGGTCGAGGTGGCAACAATGGGTTCCAGTGTGTGCGAGGGTTCCCAAGAAGTGGTGTGAGGGTGGGACAAAAAATATGGAGGGCTTCTAGTTCAAAACAGGTAACGCGCGACGTCGGGCTTAACATCAGCACGACGCTCCGTATGCGGAGCTACAATCGCCAGCGACGTTGAGATCCAACGCCGACGCTTCGCAGGCTATGAATCAACGTAAATGGACGCCAGATCCAACGTCGCGACGGAGAAAGTCAAATCTAACGTCGCGACGTTCTAGGGGGGAGAACTGCCAACGTCGCGACGTTGAAATCCAACATCGCGACGTTACCGAGGCCTGGTTTTTCATTGTTCGCAACGCCGGCGGACGCCAGACGCCGCGACGCTAGATCTAACGTCACGACGCTATTGCAGCCAACGCCGCCATTACTGGCAGAGAAGGCCAAAATGTAAAATTGTCAACAAGGTTTTAAGGTATGAGAAAACCCCCCTAGTGCAATTAGTGACCCCTTTTAACTTTTGAAGTGAGTTCTCTCGCGGATCCTCCACATTACTTTCGCCTCACCCCCTAAAACCGCACAATCAAAAGAAAATCTCCGACACGGATGGATACGTAAAACCAAACCAAAATTAAACAAAACAATAAAAATTAAACTATGGAAAGAAAATATCAAGAAAAGGTCAGTTGCCTCCAAGAAGCGCTTTGTTTAATGTCGTTAGCTCGACGACCCTGAATCTCAATGTGCTCAGAACCTCGCTATACGATCAAGCATTATACTCCTTCTTGTGTGTTCAAGTGGAATGGTTTGTTTATTCAGATGGAACTGCCTCAAAATACGGCTTCAACCATCAAGTGTTAACTTTGAATGTTCCTTTCTCCTCGATGTGTAACTTCCGCTCCACGGAAAACTGATCACGTGAATGGTCCCGACCATCTTGACATTAATTTCCCAGAGCTCAGCCGGGAATTAAACAAGAGGACCCGTTTGCCCCACTAATTCCTTCCCGCAATATGTTTATCGTACAGTTGGGCCCTTTCCTTGTATATGCGAGCATTCTCATAAGCTTCGTTGCGGAATTTGTCCAATTCATTGAGTTGAAGCATCCGCTTCTCTCCGGTTAATGTACTGTCCATGTTCAACTACCGAGTTGCCCAGTAAGCTTGATGCTCTAATTCCACTGGAAGGTGGCATGCCTTCCCATAAACAATTCGAAAAGGCGACATACCCAATGGTGTCTTGAATGCTGTTCTGTACGCCCAGAGTGCATCTTCAATCTTTTTCGCCCAATCCTTCCTAGAGCTGTTGACTGTTTTCTCTAGAATGGACTTGATTTCCTGATTTGATACTTCTGCTTGCCCATTTGTCTGTGGGTGGTATGTGAGGGATGTGCGATGTCGCACTCCATACTTGTGCAAGACTTTGTCAATCATCTTATTGCAGAAATGGGTACCGTTATCTCGTGAATCGCGTCTGAGTGCCAACGTGAGAATATATGGTCGCTAAGAACCGAGCCACTACCCTAGCATCATTAAGTGGTCAGATATTTCAACCCACTTAGAGAGACGTAATCACCGCCAAGCATGTATGACATAAACGAAGGAGGAATGGACTCCATGAGAAATCCATCCCCACAAATCAAAACAGCTTCTACTCCGTAATTGTGTGCATGGGCGCTCGGGCCCTTTCTAGAAATGTTCCCCATTCACCGGCATTTTGTCGCAGCGGGATACGAATCACGAAAGCATCTCAATAAGCCAGCCAAGAAGCCTGACAAGTACCTTGGATCAGCTGCCGCAAAATGCTCCCACATGGTAAACTGTGGTAGTGGTTTAGGATACTGTCCATTTCATCTTCGGGCACACATCTCCCGATCACTCGTCAAAGACAATGCTCAGATAGGAATAGCCCCAGTAATAGTGTTTCGTGTGAGAAGAACCTTTTTTTCTGTTGATAGCTAAATTTTGGAGGGATCACCTTGGCCACCAAATAATTCACGTAGTTGGCAAACCATGGAACCGCCCTCTTAACTTCAATAGCTAAGATCTACTCATCAGGGAAGTCGTCATTCACATGGACCTCGTCACTTGCCCCTTCCAACCGTGATAGATGACCTACAACTAGGTTCTCCGTTCCCTTCTTGTCTTTAATCTCTAAATCGAATTCTTGCAGCAAGAGAACCCACCGGATTAGTCTGGGTTTTGCGTCCTTTTTAGTCATCAAGTATTTTATGGCGAGTGGTCAAGTGCATCACCACTGCTGCCAATCAAATAAGGCCTAAATTTGTCAAATGCAAAGACAATGGCCAATAGTTCTTTTTCAGTGGTGGCATAGTTTAGCTGGGCATCATTCAAGGTTCGGCTAGTGTAGTAGATCACCTAAAATATTCTTTCTCTTTTCCACCCTAACACTGCTTCAATCGCATAATCACTTGCGTCACACATTAGCTCAAATGGAAAGGTCCAATCTGGTGCTACTACAATAGGAGCCGATACCAATTTATCTTTCAAGACTGAAAATGCGTGCATACACTGTGCATCAAACTCAAATAGTGTCCCTTGGACCAGTAATTAGATAACGACTTTGCAATCTGAGAAAAGTTCACTAAGCGTTTATAGAATCCAAATATGGCCTAAAAGCTTCTTATCCCTTTCTACGTAGAGGGTGGAGGTAATTTCAATTGCTTCAATCTTACCTCTCGTCTACCACTATCCCTCTTGCAGAACCGATGCCCAAGTACAATGCCCTTCAGACCATAAAATGGAACTTCCTAATTGAGACCAGGTCAATCTCCTCGTGATCTCGATCAACACCGACCTCAAATTCTCCGTGATGTTTGTCAAAGGAGCTTCCCAAGACGTAAAAAATCATCCATGAAGACCTCGATTATTTTTTCAACCATATCGAGAATATGGCCATCATACATCGTTGAAATGTGCTCCCGGGCGATTATACGCCCCGGGCGGCATCCTACCGAATGCGAATGTACCATAAGGACATGTGAATGTTGTCTTCTCCTGATCTTCATGGAGCTATAGCAATTTGATTGTAGTCGGAATATCCATCTAAAAAGCAATAATATTCGTGTCCAGCTAATCGATCCAACATCTGATCCAAACCAAGAATGGGAAATGATCTTTCGGGAGTGGCCTTATTCACGATAATTTTTACCACTTGCCAACCTGACTGCTCTAGACGGTGAATGTGTTATTCTCTGCTCTATGAAGGCCCTTCTCTCTTTTTAGGTACTACCTGTACCGGACTTACCCATGCACTGTCGGAAATAGGATAAATAACTCCGGTATCTAGCCACTTTAATACCTCCTTACGGATTACCTCTTTCATAGTTGGATTTAGTCTCCTCTGTGCTACCACTGAAGGCTTATGGCCATCTTCCAACAAAATTCGATGCATGCACATAAAAGGGCGAATCCCTTTAAATCACCTTATATCATCCGAAATATTTTTGTGATTTCAAGTACCTCAATAACTCCTCTCTTCCCATCGCCGCCGTGACGCCAAATAATCAATGGTAAGTGGAGGTCAGTCCCAAGATAAGCATATTTCAAATGACTAGGTAATGGCTTTTGTTCCATCTTGGGTGGTCGTTTCAAATCATGGCACTCCATGCTTAGTATTTTCACCTGTGAGATTCAAAATATTTCCTTCTATCGGGTTCGAAGGAATCCATCAATTTACATACTTCGCCTCGCCCAGATCTATCTGGTTTCACATTGGTGCCACCTCTAAAGGATCAAATGAGACCACTTTGGCTAGACACTATAGCCTCTAAGGTCTCGGGCTGCGAAGCATGTATCATTCTCCTCGGATGTCTCATGTTTTCAACACGTCAACTCGACTTCATCTTCCCGTACTCAATTCTTCACTCTCTCCTCAACGCCAATCATCGCCTCACAACAGAAGAAATGGTCTACCCAAGATTATGGGTATTTCTTTATCTTCTTCCATATCTAATACACTGAAATATGCTGGGAAGATGAACTTGTCAACCTTCACTAAGACATCTTCTATCACCCCTCTCGGATGCTTTAAGGACCCGTCTCGCTTAGCCGGAGGATCGTAGCTGACGCGCTCACCTAACCCCAAACGCCGCAACATGGATGTAGGCATGATTAATGCTAGTGCCCAAATCACACAAAGCTCTCTCAAAGATGGCGTTTCCAATGGTGCACGGGATAGTGAAACTGCCTGGGTCTTTTAACTGCTCACAGCCTTCCTCCGAAGGATGGCAATCAGATTCCCTAGTTAGGTTAATCAAGCTTTCAACCGCCAGCTGCCTCTTCTCCGACAAGATGTCCTTCATAAATTTGACATAACCGGGCATTTGTTCCAGGCATCAGCAAACTAATGTTGATGTGCGCTTGAATACTCTGGTATAAATTTGGTGAACTACTTATCCAAATTTTTATGCTTCTTTAGACGCTCGATAATGGAATTGGGCTAAGGGTGGTGGGCAATCCTTTGCTCTCGCTTCTTCTCCCACACTCGCTTTCGGGGTCGTTCTCTCAGATATCATTCGACCGGTTCCGATGATTTTCTCACTCTTCTACCTCCTCCGCCACCTGGTCAGCTCGTATCGCCAATTCTTTACCACTTCGCGGATCGATGCACATGTTCATTCCTCTCATCTCGAGTTCACTTTGAGTTGCTTAAGAAGGGAACCCTACCGCTCTTCTCGCCAATAGATTAGCCATTTGGCCCATCTCGCACTCTCTAAATTTCAACCGTGCCGCTTGATTGTTCAATTGGGTGGCTTGCTGTTGCATATTCGCCTTTGTCTCATTCATAAAGGCAGTATGCAAGGTGAGCATTTGCGCAAGGGCTTGTTCCAAGTCCACCTTTTTCTCGGGAGGGGGTTCGCTTACTCGGGCTGGTGGCATGTTGTTCTAATTGTTCCTCCATCCATAACCCTGATTATTCTGACTATTCTGAGTATTACGCCACCCTTGACCTTGATTTTGGTTCTGATAGTTATTGCCCCTATACTGACCCTGTTGCTGTGGCTGACTCTGATTAAACCTCGACACATATCGGGGCTTGCCTACGCTTATGTCCCAACTCGGCATTCTCACAGGCCGCTGCTGTCCTCCACACCACACACAACTCCTGGGTTGGTCTCAGATGCATTCGCAGTGATCTCGCCTAGTTAGCTGTTTAGTGAGCTGTGCAACATGAGTAACTAGATTGCTGAGAACCTCGTTATCTGTGCCACCTATGGCCTTCACTGGTGTGATCTTATCTCTAGGCCACTGATTAGTGTTGGTAGCAGCGTCTTCCAAGATTTCATAGGCTTGGTCCATGGTCTTCTTCATTAGTGCCCCTCCTGCCGAGGCATCAATCACTGTTATAGTCGCATTCCTCAAACCATTATAGAAAGTATGGACTTGCATCCATCTGGTCAATCGGTGATGTTGGCACTTCAACAGCCAGAAATCTATCCTACAGCTTCGCTAGGTTCTCTCCCTAGTTGTCCAAAAGTATTAATCTCTTGCACCACAGTAATTTTATGTGGAAAGAACTCGTTAAGAACTTCGCACTAAGTCAGTTCCATGAAGTAATGGACCGTAGTTGACTTGGTCAACCAATGCTCGCTCTATCACCTAGTGAGAGCGGGGAACAATCTCAACCCGAGTGCCCTTCGACCCCATTGTACTCGGACGGCGTCACAAACTTTCGAGGAAGTTCCTGTCAAATGCATATTCGACTCATCGGGTAACCGTGGAACAGATGTTTCGTAGCACGGTAAGGTTACCGACTCAACTCGTTGTTCGCCGAATAGTGGTCTCTGACAGCCGCTTGAACAACTATAGGCGGTAGTAAGAACCTTCTAGCAACATGAATGGATCATCCGGTCAGATAAACGACTGGGTGCTCGATTCCTACCGCTATTCCCATTACGACCCCTTTCGTGGCTCTTTTTCAAGGCCAAGATCCCGCCTTCATCAAGCTTTGCATGACTGATAGATTTCATGGCGCCATTCTCAATTCTCTGCACTCTAAGTAGTGGTTCTTTCCGCTCAGATCAACGGATGTAATTCACCGACTCGTGTTCGCACGCACTCATCGTAACCTTTAACAATCACACACGAAATAGAAAACCAAATTACCAAGACTAGAAAGAAGAAATGAAATAAAAGAAGAATTCCAGAGTAATATTAACGGTTGCTTATCAACAACACAAAACTTATCCCGGCAACCAATAAAAACTTTGATAGGCCGACGCGGGTGTGTAAAATATGTACGCCATGTGCGCAAGTGCACTGGCCATATCAAAGTGAATACAAATGCACTCCAAGACGATATCGATCCACGGGGATAAGTGCGTTGATAACTGATTTTAGCCTTTTAATATTATCTGCCTGTTCCACTTGTTGTACACAAAATGCAAGAATCAGATATCGGGCTATAGAAATGTGTATTTAACTGTAAAATTAAGCTAAAACAATAAGACAGACGTGGGTATGACATGAGTGTTTTAGGCACTCATCAAGCTGTATTGGGACAGAGAATTGACAAGGTGTTCAGGGCCATATACTATGCTAGCAAAACTTTCAATGAAGTTCAAGAAAATTACTCTACTACTGAAAAAGAGATGCTAACAATAGTATTTGCATGTGAAAAATTTAGGCTATACATATTGGGGTCCCATATCATTATCCACACTGATCATGCTGCAATTAAATATCTGATGGCAAATAAAGAAGCTAAGCCAAGATCAATGTGTGGGTATTGTTATCGCGTGGAATTTGATCTAGAGATCAAAGACAAGAAGGGTCAGTGGACAATGTGATAAACATCACTAGCCAAGAGTTGAAACCTACTGCATAAGAGGAAGGAAGAAGTTAACATTTTTCAGAGGAGTACTATTCCAACTGGTCACTGCTAATCACCTTGGCATGCTGGATATTGTGAACTTTTAGCATGCGGAGATTATGCCACCGTAATCACTACCAATGTAGAAAATTAAGGATCGATAGTAGCTAGCATCCGGGATGACCCATTATTGTTTAAGAGGAGCCGATATGATAATCGAAGGTGTGTACCGTGGAAGTGAGCAGAGCAAGATCTTACATGAATGTCATGCATCACCATATGGAGGACACTTTGCAGGAGACAAAACAACCCATAAAATCCTCCAATTAGGGTTTTATTGGCCTACTATTTTCAAGGATTGTTTTGAATGGGTGAAACTGTGTGATAAATGCCAAAGAATGGGAAATATCAGCAAAAGGCATGAAATGCCCCTGCAAGTATCCTGGTGGTGCAGTTATTTGATGTATGGGGTTAGATTTTATGGGGCCTTTTCCATCTTCATTTGGAAATTTATACATACTCCTAACTGTGGATTATGTATCCAAATGGGTTGAGGCAAAGCATTGTCTCAAAAAATGATGCTAATACGCTTATGGATTTTTTACAAAGGGATATTCGAGCGCATTTCGAGTACCTTAACTATCATCGCGATGGAGGAAGCCACGTTAACAAAGCGTTTGATAAACTTATGAATATATGGAACTCAAACACATTATGAGCTCGGGCTTATCATCCTCAAACAACGGGCATAGCTGGTATTTCCAACAGGGAGATAAAGAAAATCCTTGAAAAGACTGTAAGCTCTAGTAGAAGAGACTGGTCTCTGAAACTTGATGATGCACTATGGGCATACATGATTGCTTAAAAAACTCTCATTGGAATGTCCCCATATAGGATTGTCTTTGGTAAACCTTGCCACCTTCCTCTTGAACTAGAATATAAAGCTATGTGGGCACCAAGAAGCCGACTTTGACTTCAAGGTCGTTAAAGAAGAAAGGCTACTCCAAATGGAAATGAATTGGAAGAGGTTGAGGAATGAAGCCTATGATAGTGCCAAATCTACAAAGATAAACCAAGAAATGACATGATCAAAGGATTTGAGGACAGAATTTAAAGCAGAGATCAAGTCCCGTTATTCAATCGCACTAAAACTCTTTTCCAGGAAGCTTAAATCAAAAATGGAGGGACCATATACGTAGTATTAAGTACAACCTTTTGGGGTGTGTTGATAATGAGAACCAAAAGAATCAAGAGGAATCTAAAGTCAATGGTCAGATATTTAAGCATTACTTGGAAGGAATTCGGGGATTGCAACCGACTTAGTTCCGAGTGAGAAAATATGGAGAAACAAAATCTCTATAGCAAAGAAGTCTCCAGCTAAAGACTCAATTGAGCAAACTTGTGGAAGGCAATCCACATCATAGTTTGTTTTAAAAGTTTCTATTCTTTTTTGTACTAGAGTGGTTCACTAGTTTTGTGTGATTTTATTATTATTGCTTTAAATTACGATGTTTTCAGTAGGAAATAAGAGGTACACAAGAGGAATCTCTATATCTAAATTACTAATCCGCATTATAATGTAAGCGCGATACTCTCTTTACTTATTGAATTTTATTCGATATAGCATGATTGAAAGTTTTAGGAAATTTTTTAATTTCAGTTTAAATTTTGAATCGATACATAGTTGAATGGATTCGCTGAATATTCGAATGATAATAGAATTGAATTGTACTTGTTTTGATTGATTCGGGTGAATTGAACTTGCCTGGAATTGAACTTGTCTTCAAGAGACTGGAATTCTAGTCGCAACATAGATCTTAGATCTATACAGATTCTCGGGTCGCAATACCTAATTCCTCCGGCTTCGTGACTACATCTCGTGTCGCAACAAAAACCGATTCAGTCGCGACAATGTAATTGTCCAAATTTTAATAAAATTAGGTTTTAAACCTTAATTTCATGCCGCAACACAATGTTGTCAGCATTTAGTGGAAATCATTAATTAGGAGACTTGAAATTTAATGTCGCAACTCCCCATTTCGCAATCATGACATAGAGCCCATCAAAACAAGAGTGAAATCAAAAGCCAATCCATGCAACAACTTCCATTCATCTTCAATGCATTCCAACTTTCCACTTCTGCGTGAGTAGGTCAGGGCGGAAGAAAAGGTTCATTTGGAATCTCTAATCGAAACTGTTATTAATACGTAACTGTAAAACCCAAATTTTAATTAGTTGAACCCATTTAGGTCATGATTTTCAAAGGAGAAATTTAAGAAATTAATGTTTCAAAGAAAAAACGATCAAACTTCCTTCAAGTTTTCCTCATTCTTTTCTAAAAATCTCCGTTGTGCCAGCCGTGGCGCTTTGATCCTAAAATTTCACTTTAACGATCCAGGAAGAAGAAAGAGAATTAAGAGCTTCTTCATTCCCAAGAAAATCAAGGTCACTATAAGAGGATGGGAAGACACGGAAAGAATGAACAATGAAAATGAAGAAAAAGAAGGATGAGAAAAAAGATGAGTTCCAAGGGTGCAAATGCAGAGCGTATGGAATGAATGGAGTCGGAAAACAAACCAATTTCAGTCATGATTCCAAAAAGCGTTCTATCATTACGAAAATGGATGATTGGAAGGGAATTGGAAGAAGGGTTAACCAGAAATCCTATCAATATCCGTAGGGAGGCAAGGAAAGGCTCACCTTGTTGACTGCCCGCTATCAACCCTTCTTCCCCGTGCACATTCGTGACAAGGGGAACCGATAAAGCAGAGCTACAAATTTTTAGAGGAAGGCATAGGGTTTTTTAGATCGAGAAATAGAGAATTTTCCTCCGGATTATTGGCATTTTATTTGTGAATTTCTTGCGATTAGTGTCAGATAGATAGAGAAATCAGATTGTGCAGCATTGAGAGTTTGATATTTGAATTTGTTGAATAAATAAAATTCCAATTGCTTAACAAAGTGATTTGTTTTGGGTTCATGAACTGATATGATGAATTTTGTTGTTTGTGTCATTCATTATTTTTCCGTAAGAAATTAGCTATATTTTCGAGCCTTGGCTCGCATAATGACCAAATGACCACCCCGTTTTTATCCCAAGAACAACAATGAAAGAAAATAAGGGGTAGACATCAAGAAATGAATTTAGGAGTTGCATTAATTGAAATCAAGTTTAAATTGAACAAAGGAAGAGGTATAATAATCGAAGGAACAAATAAAATGATCAGCTTGTATATAAAACAAAGGAGTCAATACAAGTCTTGAAAGAACAAGACACATGGTCCATAAAATTTTGAAACCTTGAAAAAGATTAGTAAATATCTTCTCCTCGGGGATTCACAATTGAGATTGTGGTCCTGTAACTTGTGAGATTATTGATTGAGGCGAAATCCTAGGTAAAAACAACTGACAAGAAGTGATAGAGGCCATCTTTGGAAGTTTGAGCCTTTCCAAGCCTACCCTCATTATATGCTAAGGCATACACTCTAGTCCCTGATTTGAGCTAAACAAGCCTTATTTCTTCAATTAGCAGCAATTAGAAACATGAGTCCTCTCCATCGAAGTAATCTTGCAGTAAAGAACCCCAAATTATCTAGTTTCTAGAACAAAAAAAAAAAAAAAAAAAGATTTGCTATAAAGAAAGAAACAAGTTTGGGGGAATATATTTCCTTACATTACAAGGAAGGAGGAGAAGAAACAACTTGAAGAACTAGAGAAAAAGAAACAGAGATTGAAAAGAGGAATAAGTTCTGTCTTGTGGCCTATCTCCCTTGAACAATTAAGCTCATAGGGGTGTTTCAACACCTAGTACCCTAATGCCAACTAGTATGGGAGTTGCTAGCCTAAAGTTCTCTAAGAGTGATAGAAAGCCTAAAAAGACAAACCATTGCACTATTCCCATTCCTAGAAAGAAAAACAAAAAGAGTCCCAAAAAAAAAAAAAAAAAGGAACCGTCAATATGCGGCAAATCAACCGCCATTAAAAAGATGTACCATACCAAGATTGAGGAGAACTTACATTACAAGGAAGAAAAAGGATGAAAGCTGAAGGCAATTAGATAGAAAGGAAGAATGGAATCTGGTTAATTTGCAACCAAAATTTTCCAATTATCCACCTAATTACCTAAGCCTAACATTACAAGCCTGAAAGACCTCTTTGATCTTGAAGGTTGGATTTACCTACATTAGTGGAGATCAATATGAAAAACAAGCCTATGGGACCTTGACTAGCTTACAAAGAAGATTCCCAGAAGATTAACTAATTCAACAAGAAGATGAAAATGATTGAAGACCTGCACATACTCACAGAACAAGATCTACTGACTGAACTGTGTAAATGAAGAATTCATCATTATATTTGTGATAGAAGTTGAAACTATTCATTTTTCTTCAGTTGAAACTGAAGTTTAAAAGGATGTGTCGCATTCCTTTCTCAAGTTACAGCGGTGGGATAAAGTCATGGGTTTGAATCAAAATGTCCTTAAAATAAAGCTCAATTATTCGAGGACAAACAATTTTTCTTCTTGCCTGGGACAAGCAAAATTTTAAGTTTGAGGGAATTTTGATGAGTCCAAAACTCATTTGATTTTAATCCATTTTTCTGGCATTTTGTAAGATCGCATTGATTCATATGCAAAAACATGGATATCTTACTCAAATTCAATTTTGCAGAAAATTACAGCATAATCGAAGGTCCCAACAAAACTAGAAGAATGCAGTCTCAAAGCATAAATGAGGTCACAACTTAAAATGGGAGTCAAGTACACTGCTTCATCGGGTCAGCTTATTTCCAAAAAGTCACGACATCACCAAGACTAGTCTTGAGAGAAATAGAAGGCTTTATCAAACTAGTCGCGGATCGAAATTGGAGGCGACCAGAAATACCAAGGCAGCCGCAGAATAGAAGTTGCGACTAAGAAATAGTGATCGAAGACGTAAATATTCAAGGTAGAATCTTAGGTTGCGGCACACACCGAGGTCGCTAAGCCAATCAAGACAACCGAGGTCGCGGACGCCAATCTGAGGTCGCGACGTTGATCCATTGATGAAGCCACAAATGAGGTATCTGCAAGAAAATTTGAAGTTGCAACTAGTTCTTAAATGAAGGACTCAACTTGAGGTCGCAACGTGCTGTTCAGGTCGCGACATGAAACTGGATTGAGAGTCACAACATGGAGTTTGAGGTTGCAACATGAAGCTGAGCCAAATGAAGTCCCTACAAGAAAATTGAAGTTGCGACCACTTATTTGGTCAAGGACCTCAAAGGAGGTCGCGACCAATCATTTGGGTCGCGACCTAAATGAAACACTGAGAAGTAAAAATCCAGGTCACGACTACGTTTGAGCAACTGGGACCAAATGCAACCAAAAACAGAGTAACCATGAGACCGCGACACCATCTTGAGGTCGTGACCTGAAATAGAAGGTGTAATGAAGAAACCGGTTGCAACTAAGAGTTGAGGTTGCGACCATAAGAAAGGCAAGGAATATCGACCAAGTATTAAGGTCGCAACTTAAATTCAGAACATGTGAAGGCAGAAAACAAAAAAAGGAGGTCGCGACCAATCATTTAGGTCACACTGGCATCGAAAGGGCCAAAAATCCGTGTCGCGAACTTAAAAAGGAAGTCACGACCTAGAGTTAAGGTAGTAAAACCATAAATGTGGTCGCGACCTAAAAATGAGGTTGCGATGTACAATGCAACAAGGAAAGAAGTCCTGACTCAGAATTGAAGTGGTGACAACAAAAACAGGGTCGCAACCAAAAACTGAGGTTGTGACGTAGAATGCAGTAGAAAGGAACGAGGTCGCGACATGGAACTATGGTCGCGACATCAGTTTTTGAAAATAAGCCAATAAGGTCGCGACTATAATTGATGTCGCGACCACTACCAAAGCACCAAGAAGGAACCAAGTCACCACCGGGTTAATAGGCTCCGCAATCGAACGAGTGCAAATGAGAAATTCAGGTCGTGACATCGCCTTGAGGTCGCGACATGAGACAAATAGGACCGGGGCTTTCTTTTCAAGCAAGGTAAATCCACCTTGAGCTTTTTGGAATTAGGCCCATTTTCTTTTGACAGTTATAAATAGACTTTTGAAGAATAGTTAAGTAGCTTCCGTCTTCGATACCCAGAACGGGGAGAGGAGAAGGACTCATTGTATATTTTAGAGTAAATTTTTCTTTTCTTTTCTTTTCTTTATTTTCTTTCTTTTCTCGATCTAAAACCAAATAACCGTAGAAATGTTGAAGCTAGATTTAATTGATTTTTTTGTAAAAATGTCAGTCAACTTAATTGATTCTAGACAAATTCCTCTGAATTCGCTTCGCCATTACAATTACAATGGGTGTATCTGATCAATGATCTATTGTTGGTTGTAATGCAGTATTTAGAACGCAGCTTCGCTTAGATTGATTTATCGTTAGTTACAGCTTTTTCTCGTAATTTAGAGAGAAATACTTGATTGGGATTTATTTGATTGATGTTGTTCTTGAATCGATCAGTTCCCAATGATATTACTGAATACCAGTTCAAGGAGTGTTTCTTGCTCTGATTTCCAGGAGGCCCTCTGCATGACACAGAGTTGGAGATTCCTAAGAGCTTAGAGCATTCACTTGTGGGTATGCTAGACTACCATTGATGAACTACTAAGCTCTGAGGGTTCATTTTGATAAATTCCCTTTTCACTCATAATTGATGTTGGAGGGGAGTATTTATCAATATAAATAATCAGAGATTTCACCTTAATCTAAAGGGGAATTCCCAACCTCGTGTTAGCTGAGATTTGATCAAGGGAAGGGAAGAACCATTAGATTTAAAGGATGAGTCATCAATTGGATGGTGGAATTTTTGCAGTAACCTTGAGAAAGGAAGCAAAAGATCTGCAGTCTCATGAAATGGGTATGAAGTATTGAGAAAGAAAAATACCCAGATCTTGCAAGAAGCTCAAAAATACAAGTAGCTAGTTAAATCCTTGTCTTTGAGAAAAGCAGGAGACCCTTAACCAATGAACATGGAGAAATCCAATTGCGCTTAGGCACCCTGACAAATCCAAACCCATCAAGAGGAACATAGCAAGCATTTTTAATGTAGGAATTGTCTCATTGCTTCACAAAGATTTCTTTGATAGTGTTCATTTCTCACAGGAAACTGATTTAGTCCAGTAATTTTGTTCTTATTTTTAGTCGTTATAATTTACTTTCAGTTTACATAATTGTTTATAGTCGATGATTGTTAATTTCTAGATTAAACTCTCACTATCCATTTTAAGTTCAAATAGCAAGGACCTTAAGTAGTTGGGGTAGTTGATTTCCAATTTTTGTCTATCTCTGTGGGAATGATATTTGGACTTACATCCACTTCACTACTTGTATGACTGTGCACTTGTGTTGTCATAATTTAAGCAAGAGAATTTTGAATCCTGACACAAGACTTCATTTCAAAGCAAATTACATCCATTTTAACATAGATGCAAGAAGAGTGTAAGGCTCCTGTAATTATGTTAATTTTGAGGGGTTTTAGTCTATATAACCAAAGGCAAACAGTTACAAATAGTGAATCTAGGTATTGTGCTGTAATCTAACAACCCTAAGAAAATCAACTTGTACTTTTGTACCGTCTCTCATGTTCACATACTACTCTAAACTAGTTAGACTTCTTACCTTATCCATGGCTTGCATAGGGTACCAGCGTAAGTAATAACTTTTCCTTGTCTAACTTCACGAGTATCAGATGACACGTCAATGATATTGGATTCAAAACAAACATTCATCCAATGATTATTAAATAGCTCATTTTTCTCATTCATTTAATTAGTCCTATTAAGTTTCGTGATGGTAAATAATTGAGGAAAACTCAAAGCTGAAGAATAAACAAGAGAGCAATGTCAAAAAATGCATGTAAAACAAGGACATGCAATGTGACGCCCCTATCTCGGGGGTCGTTGATCCGCCCATCCCGACTGCGGAAAACTTTGTGTGTCTTATTTCGCAGAAACGTACATGACCAGATGGCCAATAAGGCCCATCATACATACTTGTCCATGCAGTTACAAAACCATACATTTCTATAGATTCAAGAGTTATTACATCACTCTTAATACAAAACATATATTAAAACTATTTCGTTCTAATATATACACAAAACATGAATCAAGGCCACAGTCCGGCCCGCTTCATAATCCTGGCATCTAAGGAGCGCCGTTTACCTTTTTGTCATGCGCTGGAAGAGGATCAGCGACGGGGTGGCGAAGCCCGATAGAGAAATAACTCTCTGAATACTTCCCATCTAAGTGCACATCTGATGAGTGGCATAAACGAACAAACATCTAAGTAAAATGTCTACATGAATGTCACATGTCATGCATGAAATGTTTTCATGCCCATATCCCCGAGTCACTCAACGGCTCCTCATACATGCCTATGTCGAGTGTGATAAGCATCCTTTAGTAGTACCCGATGACACACATGTCTTGAGCCATACGGCTAACCGGTACAATGCGAAGTCAATGGGTAACTAATCCTGAGTCAATCGACTCTATCCTGCAAACTCGAAGTCACATGTGATAACATAATCGTGTGTATTCTTTTTTGGGCCAATGGGCTTTTGGATTTACACCGCGGGTCTCTTACACCCACACAAAACTTTCCGAATAACACCACGGGCTCTTACACCCGTACAGAACTTTTGACTCATGCCACGGCTTTCTTACACCCAGACTGAACTTTTGGATATCTTCGCGGGTCTCTTACACCTAAATCCAGGAGCTGACTGTGGGGATGCTGACCCCCTTCTTGCTTAGCCTAACACACTATGATGCGAGCCATGAGTCTTTTTATTGGGGTCGTCTGTCTGAGCTCATCACCGCTCCTGAGGTTGGTGAGCGACCATGCAGTGCACCAGCGCTGGGCGCTTCGGCCTTGATGTAACCATGCGCATGAATCTTGATGATGCCAATTCATATATCGATTTCAATGGCTCATACCTGATTATTTTCATATAATTCAAACCATTCATGTTAACACATCGAATTAGCATGCATTAACATGTCATATTCACGCTGCGTGTTATTAAATGACGATAACCTGTGACGAGGTCATAAATCTTGGACCCACGTCAACGAGGGTACTTCACGGCCTTGAAACATGAACCGGTTTGAAGTTTCGATCATCCATAGACATCAGTATTTAGAAGAGCTACCGACTTTTAGTTTAGTTCGAACTCTAACCGCCCGATCTTGAATTTGTGAGAAGCTAGGTCGTAGAAATCCTCTTATCCTTGATCCGAGTTTTTTGGAACTAAACCATATGTGCATGGCCTCCATATCTGACCATACCATACCCAGTCTGATAGCCTCTGACATGCCATCACGATAGTCATGTTATATCCCGGCTATTCACCTCGACACAACCATGCAACCTACACACTTGGTACAAAAACATAGATTTCAGTAGGGTTATGGTCACCCACTGTCCTCCACATGAACATGGCTGAAATCTTGACTCAATGGGCTTTCCATAGAGTCCAAGAAAACTTGAAACGGAGTTCGGATGAAGAAGTTATGATCGTCCGAAGTTGGAGGTCACACATGAATGGTGGCCCTACTCGCCGATACATCCAGGCTGCCACTGCTTGGCCTCCCTTCCGGCTAGCTCAGTACTGTGCCCTCAGCGGGGCATATTGTTGTAATTTTGACTCAATGGGCTTTATGAGAGTCGAAAACAAGCAGTTCGGACAAAGTTATATTAGTCAGTTGGAGGTCACACATGAATAGTCGACCTACCGGCCCGATACTGTCAGGCACACCTTGCCGGCCTCCTTTCGACCGAGGATCCGATTGCCGCGCCCTCAGCATCACATGGTTGGAATCTTGACTCAATGGAGAAACTCCACAGTGCAAGAACGCAGAAACGGAGTTTGGACGAAGAAGTTATGACCGTCCGAAGTTGGAGGTCACACATGAATATGCAGCCTTACCCAGCCAGGTGATAGGCCGAAAGCGTGGTGTGTATAATGAATGCCCTAGGAGTCTTGTAGTGCAGCGTAGCCCCAGTAATATAGTGTACTTAAAGTAGGATATCGATCCACGAGGAAGGTAAATTGACTACGAGTTACGCACCAGACAAATATCTGAATAAAGGAATTTAGGAGTAAAAATTAAGTAAAGGCTTAGCTAATTTGTTGATTCTAGTGAATTAATGATGTTGGGCTAAGGTTAAATCGCCCCCTATCACAGTGTGATGGATTACTTTTCTAAAGATATTGTTATTCAATCCCCAATTGTAATGTCAATTAGTGAGGTGATCTTGCCTACGAGATATCCTCTCTCGAGGTATATCACTTTATCTACGTGAATAAGTCGAGTATATCTCTATCTCGACTCGGTAGTCCGAAATGCTTAAATGTTCTAACCTCGGTGCTACCTTCGGGTTCGAATATCTCTGATACTTAGAATCATTAAAGTACTCTTGCAGGATCACTGAATGCCCTCATCTCGAGATCTCGGATCTCGATTGATTATGCTAACATTGGCCGAGACATTAACATATAATTGAAATACGGAATTATAGAGTAGATGTGACAAATTAATAACAAGTTGAATAACATGAAAGATCGAAACTTTAATCCATTGTAAATGACGGGGTTTGATGTAACCTTTAGAAAGAGATCTAGAACATAATGGAAGAAAATATAAAGCTGTTTACTAAAGGAAACATTGTTCATCAGAAAATATCGAAAATGAAAAGCGTTACAATTCCGGGCACTTCCTGTCCCGGTGTCACTCTGCTCTCGAAACCTGTCTTATACGTTAAATTCGCCTCTCGATCTCAATTCCTCTTCCTCCTTAGAGTGATGGCCTTGCAGTATTCTTTCCCTTCTCCTCTAGGGTTTGCCTCTGAATTGCTTGGTAGTGAACCTTGTTGCCTTTCAGTCAATAAATTGGCCATTTGACCCATCTGGCCTCCAAATTTATAAACTGTCTTTGTGATTGTTCGATTAGGTTACTGGCTGGTGCATATTCACCTTGGTCTCATTCATGAAGGCGGTGTGTGAGGTGAGCATCTGGGCAAGGGCTTGTTCTAAGTCCACTTTTTTCTCAGGTGGTGGCTCACTAACTCGATTAGATGGCATATTGTTCTGATTGTTCCTCCATCCATGCACTTGATTGTTATTTGTTGGGATTACGATTAGTACGCCACCACCCAGCCTTGATTTTGATTCTGGTAGTTGTTTCCCCCATACGGTCCTTGCTGCTGTGGTTGATTCTGACTGAACCTAGACACATATTGGGCTTGCTCCACTGTAGGATTTCCTGACTGACATTCCACACTACTATCGTCCTCCGCGAATTCACACGACTCCCATGGAGTGGTACGTATGGCGTGTCTTTGTTCCCTGTTTGTCTGTTGGATTGTTTAGTCGGTGAGCCACATGATTTACAGTTGATGAGGACTGCATTGTGCATTGCCACCCACCGTGTTTCTTGGTGTAGCCTTCTCTCTAGACTGGCACGATTAGTGTTGGTCGCGGCATCTTTGATATCTCATACGCTGTGTGGTTTTCTTCATTGATGATCCTCCGGTGAGGGCATCATCATTGTTACGGTTGCATTTCTCAGACCATTTGTAGAGGTGTGGACTTGCATCCATCACAGTTGATCGGTGGTGGTTTCCGCAATAATTCATGAAATCTGTCCCAAGCACATGGGTTCTCCCCTCAGTTGTCAGGCGTGTTAATCTCTTGCACAGGTTGTCTTGATTTTGAAAGGTGGAAAAAACTTGGTCGAGGAAATTTTTTTGCACCAAATCGTTCCATGTAGTAATGGAATGCGGTGGTATTGGTGCCAATGTTTGAAAGCTCTATCTCAGTGAAATTAGAACAGCCCAGAAGTAACCTTAGGCTTCTTGATGGCTTCAGTTATACTTGATGGTATCATGAGCTTCGAGGAAGTTAGTCAAGTGCACATGTTCGGGTTCTCATGGGGTAGTCCATGGAACACAAGATCACGAAGCATCTATCTTGTGGCGACTTCAATTCGGTGTTTGCTTGAATCGATGGCGGAGTCGATCGTCCCGAACAAGCTGTTGGTGGTAAAACGAACTCATCCTAATGGCATGTAAGGATCGTCTTGAATTTACGTATAAATGGCACGGTAGCAGTTCGTCAAGTGATTCCCATTCGGCTTCTACGTGGTTCGGTTGTTCAACGCCAAAATCTTAATTCTTCGGTGTTTTCCATGACTAATGGAATTCTAATCGATACATTCTACATTCTCGGCCTTGTCTGTGCGAAGTCTTTACAGCTCGAGGATCACACAGTGTTGATTAATTCGATTTTCTTTATCGCATGTACTCAGAGCACATGCTATGATAACACACGAACTAACAAAACCAAATTACCAGCACTTGAAAAAAAAAAAAAATAACAAAAATGTAGAAAAGATTCGAATACTATCTATGTGCTCACTTCTCTAATATCAATTTAAACCTTTCCCAAACAACGGCGCAGCTTGATGGTAGAAGCGTGGTGTGTATAATGAATGCCTAAGTGCGCAAGTGCGTAGCCCCAGTAATATAGTGTACTTAAAAATGCGGATATCGATCCACGAGGGGAAAGGTAAATTGACTCTGGAGGTTCGCACTGAGATGATATCGAATATAAAGGAATTTAGGAGTAAAAATTAAGTAAGAGCTACTTATTTAAGGCTGTGATTCTAGTGAATTAATGATGTTGGCGCCTAAGGTTAAATCGCCCCCTATCACGTTCAATGGATTACTTTTCTAAAGATATTGTTATTCAATCTAATTGTAATATGTCAATTAGCGAGGTGATCTTGCCTACGAGATATCCTCTCTCGAGGTATATCACTTTATCTCGTGAATAGAATCAGTATATCTACATCTCGACTGGTATTCAGAAATGCTTAAATGTTCTAACCTCAATTGCTACCTTCGAGGTTCGAATATCTCTATTATAGAATCGGCTAAAGGCTACTGCCCCGGATCACTGAATACCCTCATCTCGAATCTCGGATCTCGATTCGATTATGCTAACGTGGCGGACATTAACATATAATTGAAATGCGAGGTATAGAGTAGATGTAATAATTAATAACAAGCCATGAATAATAGCATGAAGATCGAACTTTAATCCATTGTAAATGACGAGGGTTTGATGTAACCTAGAAAAGAGATCTAGAACATAATGGAAGAAAATATAAAAGCTGTTTACTAAAGAAACATTGTTCTAAATTCCGAAAATATCCGAAAAATGAAAAGCGTTACAAATCCCGGGCACTTCCTCGAAGTCAGTGTCACTCTGCTCTCGAAACCTGTGCCTCCGTTCGTGCGCCTCCCGATCTCCCTTGATTTCTGAACCCTAATTTGCTTTTAATGAAGAGAGTGATTTGTTTGACGTCGCGGCGTGATGGCGTCGCGGCGTGGTGTATCGCGACGTGGTGGCGTCGCGGCGTGGGGCGTCACGGCGATGGGGCGTCACGGCGTAGGAGACGTGTCAGCGACGTGGCCAGTATTTCATCGCCTTGTACCCACGTTTGCTTTCCAAAATGCGCTTCTCGTTCTTTGCTCTTTTCACCCCGAATGCTCACGCATTCCTGAGAACATCAACTCGATATTCTAGTCACAAAAAAACTATAAAATTACTCTAAAATAAGCACGAAAAATGTGGTAGCCCAGTATAATATGAGTGTTTAGGTACTTTCATCTGTTTGAACTTTGTCGATACCTTACTACCCGGCCTCCTGTTTCTGGCCATCTTCAGTACACACTATCCTCTACAGGCATATGGTTGAAATCTTGACTCAATGAGCTTTCCATAGAGTTCAAGAACACCCCAAACGGAGTTCGGACGAAGAAGTTATGACCTTTCGAAGTTGGAGGTCATGCATGACCCTAGTTGGACGGACCCAGCGGGGTGACCCAGCCGGGTAGGCCAGTGGAGTGACCTGGTGGGGTGAACCCAGCGAGGGCAGACCCGAGTTTGGGAGGTGAACCCGGCCGGGGAGGACCAGTAGGAATTGAACCTGGCCGGGCTAACCAGTAGGACTGACCCTTCCGCTAAGCTATTCGGGAGTAAAAGCGGGGCCTTAGCAGAATTTCTGAGAGGGTTCGATTGAGAAATTCAAAGCTAACATCGATTTATTTGGCCCATTGGCTACCGTTTACTGAAGGACTCACTACCAAATTCCTTTGTTCCTACCCAAAAACCAGTTCCTAAAGTCCGGTTGATGTGTACTACCTACAATATGGCGGCTTCCATGGTTGAAACCTGACAGGCATTCCGCCGTAGGCGAAATGACCAACACCATTATTAATTTTTAACTTTAACCTGAACGGCACCTGAGGACAGTGCACTTAGTCAAAGAAAGTTAGTCCGGGCGTAAACACTCACGGAATCTCCGGCACATTGTCGAGGTCTTGAGATGAGTTCACCTGACCCTCCTTTGACCTCCACCTGACTATTATCATTTGAATGACCATGACAGATTAAACCAAGTAGGAGAAAACCCACCTCTCGGGTTTTGAAACTCTCGACTCGGTCTCTATGTGAAGCCCTTGTCGTGAGGATGAACTCTTTGCTGCTTTGCGAGAGAAAGCGGTGGTCGATCGTGAAAAATCTAGAGAGAAGGTGAGGCCTCTCTGTCTCCTGTACTCTTATAGATTTTGGTTTTTCTCTTTTCTCTCTCTCCTTTACCTCTCTCCCAGCGGTTGGGGAGAAGATAGAGTCCAGTGAGATGTCATATGCTGCCACATGTATCATAAGTAGCTCTTTGGATTATACTTATCCTTATCCATCTACCTTTGATTTCCTTCCAATCATGTGTTGCCACATGTCTCTTAAGGTCCCAGCCAGGCTATTTGTTTGACGGCTCTCGAAAGCGGCCGTGTATACTGTGCTTGGCGATAAGATGTGTCGAGTTTAAAATCTTACTCTCGGTGCTTAGAAACGTGAAATTAGGCGTCTCGGAATTAATTAAGTCGCTAGATTCGTGAGATGATTCAACGGTCAAATCCATTCGAATCATACGAGATGCAAAAAAATTTCGGATTTTTGGCCAAGAGTGGATTTACTTTTTTCAGAAAATTAGAATTTTCTGAGGTCTTACATGCAAATTACTCCATCTTTCAACATACCAAATGACTCACAAAAGTGGTCACCAAATGTTAAACTCTATAAAATATGAAAAAGACTCATACACAGGTAATATGGTCGCTGTGCTCCCTTGAATCGTCAATTTCCATATAGGGTAGCAAAATTGCAGTTCATGACCACGTAGTGTATGGATCTCCAGCAAAGTGTCACAGCGAGACGGTAGAATTAGAGTTGCAACATCAATTCAAAAAATACCCGACATGCTCATACTCACGAAAGATAAGTTGATAAGAATTCAATATTTCTCAATTTTACTCAAGTTCATAAGTATTCAATCTTATTCACAATATGATACTATAAGTAATCACAAATAGCATAAACATATTGTTAAAGCAATATTGTGAAAAATGAAACATAAAAAAAAATTACAAAATTGGATAAAATTCAATTTTATCACAAGATCAAATTTAATAAAATTTAATGTAGTGAAAAGCCCCATGTGATAATCCATAAAAAAAAATGAAAATAATAACAAACCAGAATAAGAGCAAGTTCAATTTCACTTATTGTTTACTTATTGAGGAATTGTCAATAAATAAATAAATCTATTGATTTCGCCGCTGCTTATCATACACGACAATCAAATAAAAAAAAATTCCATGAAATTGAGGTCATTAATGCCATCAATAAACAACCAAATAAACAAAACTTTTGATGTGAAACAATTATTTGATGTTAGGGAATAAGCCTTTTGTTTTGTTTTATTTTTGTTTTTTGTTGTTTTTCTTCTTTTAAAAACAAAAAAAAACAAAAAAACAAAAGTCAAACCTTGTGCTGATTTATAAGAAAACGTGTATATAATGGGAATATAATACGACTTCCTATTTCAAATTCTATTATCCATAAAAGATAATAGGGAACTTGCAATTTCAAGTATCAATCAAATAAACGAATAAAAAAAAAAAAGGAAAAACTTTCCTACTAAAATGGAGCATGAAATCAAGAACTTTAGTTGTATATATTAACCAATCAAGCCATCACAGTTGTCATTTGAATTTTTTTAAATCCTCTTGATTTTAAAGAACATCATGTCATGTCCATCAACAATCAAATGAAACAAATAAAATATTAGGATTTCTCATGGAAATCCGATATTCCTTTAGCACTAAAGTCAATTAGGTTAAAAATAAAAAAATTTAATGATTGATCTTATGAAAATCATAGTGCCGACTTTAATGTTTTAGGCTGAGACAATAAGAATCCTGTTTTGAACTAGTACTCATTATGAATAAATAGTACATCACAATTTTCTCTAAATGGTTGAACATGATAACGAAAATAGAAAACAAAATCTTGAAAATGCAGAAAATAAAAAAATCACATAAATACATAAAAACAAAATTGACAGCTTCGATGTCAATTAACCTAGCTTTGATACCAATTCTATTATTTTGTAAAATCAAGAGTATTTATTAAGCCTAAAAACAATTGATCAACAATAAAATGACTCAATAGATACATTACAAAATAATAACTTTATTAAACAAAAAAGCATATCAATTCATACTCGGTAGAAAAACATACATAGCATGGATTTGGAATTGTTGGTTGTTATTAGTCTCCCAAATCAGCAAGGGATGAGATCAAAGAAAAGTTAGGATTGAAGATGAATATTTTTTTCTCCCAAAGTGTATTCTATTAAACTCTTATCAAATTCTAGAACTCTATTTACTTATATATATAGAGCACAAGGGAGTAAGTGGGCTTTTCGATAGACACCAAAGCAAGAAAGATAAATTCATGAGTCCATAACTAGTTAATATTAATCCCATAAATGACCCATAATTAACATACACAATTATCAATTAAAGTGTAATAAGTTAATACTTACTCCATAATTAATAAACTAATATAACCTGAAAACCTTAACATCTTCAGCTCTAGATGAGAAGATGCTACCCAGAAAGTATCACTACAACCACTACGATTTCAGAGTTTAGACCCCTCCTTCTTCTCCCTTTCCATCGATTCCACCTGCTTCTCATTCGCTTTCACTCCTACCACCACAATTAAAGGTGCTCCCCTCTTGATGTCTTCGCTTCAGAGTTTAGACCCTGCCTTCTTCTCCCCTTTCTTCGATTCCACCCGTTTCTCCTCTTTCACATCAAAGTCGAAACATTTCTTGTAGAAACATCCACCCGTACTGCTTCTCATTAAACCCCGGAGATCTCGCCTCGACAAGCATGATCTTGCCAAGGCCATCCAACCGCGTTGTGAGTTCTTGAGTCTATGTAGCAAAAACGACCTTGTCGGCATCGATATTATGAGGAGGAAAAGGGCATTATTTCCAATTTTTGTCACATATTTTTTGGATTTTATCACCGATTTTTAGATGCAATACTGGTATATCGTTGACATCTTCAATTTTTGGTCAATTTTTTACACAAACAATAATTGGAGGCCTGTTTTGTGTTGGTGAGGGCCGATATTTGATATATCGTCGACATATAGACGATATGTCATGACATTTCCGTCTTGCTACTTATATCTATATTGCTTAGACCAACTTAAAACACAAATTTCAATTTTCACTCCAAATTGGTAGCTTCTTTGTATTTAGAGATAATGAGATCATACAATGGGTACCTTGAATTTTAGTACGCCCCACGGCGTGGTAGGCCACTCAGGATATCTCGAGGAGTGAGCCAGTTAAGCTAGGCCCATGGATGCCGGTGGTCGTTCGCCCGGGCGCTTAGGGACATCATAGCTCGGGCGGCTGCGCCGTTCATCTCGAGAGACATGCTCGACGGCGATCCTCCGGGCAAAGTTGCCGGTGGGTTTCCTATCTTCTGGCTTGAAATTCATTTATTGACCGTCGCCTCAATGAAATAGGGAAGCATCGACATTATCCTGTTGGAAACCAGGTTACACCTGAGGGAAACAAATCCCCTTTACGAAATAAGAGCTAACTTCCCTACCGTTAGGAAAGTAAATCCACCTTCAGGAAAAGTTGGATCTAGATCTTCCTCCGTAAAGGGAGACATATCTGCTTGAATGAAATTACGCATTCCTAATCTAGGAACACTTGTTTTACTCTCTTCCAAAAAAATTAACTTTGCCATCGGAGGCGACGGATCATCCTCGTCGCCTCGTGTTATTTTGCGGGTTCCTTGCCAGTTCTTGTCGGCTAGTGAATGCCACGACGGTCGCATTTGGTTCTCGGAACTCCAAGTGACTACAATTGCTTGCCGTCATGGGAATCGCCCGAGCAAAAAATCACAAGGCGGTCTTGTAGGCTTGGAGTACATCCGCTCGGGGCATTCCCCGTTTGCAAAGCCTTGGGTGCATTCCCAACATCCGTGAGATCGTCGAAATTGACACCATGACTAAGCGATCCATGAACTTTGGCCCCTCGAAGATCGGTTCCTCCTTTGTCGAAGCTGGAAGTAAGACAAGAGGAGCGAGGCGAGACGGATGGATGAACTCAGGCGGATAGAGCGAGAATCGGTTGCGGATGGCAGAGCACACATGGCAGGCTGGGGCGGTTGGGTAGTGCGGTCGCGAGTGCCTCCCCTGGCCTTTCCCCTTCGGAATCTGCGAAGGCTGAAAGGCGCTACGCGAGACGATGTCGACTTGCCAGGGCGGCCCGATGAATTATCCTTCGTCAGTTCCCTCTCCTGTCGTTCATCATCTCCGACGCGCGGAAGGCCACTCGAAAAGTAGTCTCGCCGGCCCGGCCGTCTATTAGTGCTGCGAGACATCGGTGCGGGGAGAGGAGCCCAGTGAGGCCGGCGGCGCGTGCCTGATCTGCTTGGGCCGGCAGGGGGCCTCCCAGCCCCGGCTGCCAGATCCATGTCAGCCCTTTTCGGAGCCACCCCTGCACCTCAATTGGTCTTCGCTCGCGTTCGGGGCCGCGGGATATCTTTCCACTTCCCCTTGGACGCGTATCTGGGTCTGATCCTCCCGAGTGGCTTCTCCGTCCACTTTGCCCGTATGATGGCTCCTCAGATCCTTATGATCATATATTTACATTATAATCGGGCAATGATCCTGACGCCGGGGATGATCGGGTACACTCACGTAAGGTATTCAGAGGCCCGGCCTCGAGGGCCCAGCTTTAGCATGGTTCCCTGAAGCTCCCGAGGGATCGATCAGCACATTGACGAACTATAGAGCGCCGTCTCCGGTATTTATGCTTTGTCGAAGCGAAGGAACATCGGCTCCCTCGATCCATCCTCGAAGCGGAAGGCAGGTCCATCTCCAGGTGACTTCACGCCGAGATTCGGGCGGTCGTTCGGCAAATTGATATGTACGGTATGGATGCGGTTATGCGAAATTTCGAAGGAGCTTTAGGCAGGCCACCCCAGTTTTCTAGTCTCGTCTCTGGACCCACAATGCGCTGTGAATTGTATCGTCGGGCGGATAAATTCTCTACTCTGGAGGATAACATCCAAGCAAGCTGGCAGTTATGATAACCACCCGAACAATGGCCCAGATGTGCAAGGGCTGTAGAATAGAAAAAACAATCGAGCCAGAGCCGAAGCGGCTCGATGGAATGGTTGAGAAGAAAAAGATCCCCAGGTTCTTGCCCTAAACATCGCCTATAGTAGGCTCCTGCCTCATCGAGAGACCTCCACGACTTCAAATGGCCCCCACTGATGAGGGGCGGTGGACCCGGTCACGATGGAGTCACTGCGATGTGACTATCCACCAGGACCATGGCGTGAAACGATAAGCTGAGGCCTATCGAGTTCGGTGGAGAAGCTGGTGGTGAGCGCACCTCTACGGTATTTGAGAGGGCCAACCAGTGGGGCACCATCCATTCCTGCCAACCCGATAGAGGCGGTGGCGAAGAAATTGAACATGCCCGGAACCTTGGCGGAAATTTATCGACTTCATGCTGGGACGTAGACAGCGATTCAATCAACGCGAAGAAAAATGCTACGGGCGGCCTCGGTTAGAGCCGAATAAATGCCGTCGGCCCGTCGGGGAAGCGCTGGCTGCGCGGCCGGTGGATGACCTATATCCTTTCACCCATCAGCCACACGAATTCGTCACACCACCTTATGGCTAGCACTTGTATTAACTATATGTATTAACAGCTTTGATGTGCACGGGGTCCTTCTGGAATCCGAGCGGCGTAGGCGATTTACTCCGTTTCGACTCAGCGGATGAAAATCCGATTGATCATCTCCACTCTCCGTAGCGAGGATCTGTCGAGGTTTGACGGGACTGACCCGGCATGGTTAGAGACATCACCTTTTACGGTAAAAACTGTGGTCATTAACCCAGTAGTATTATTCTGTGGTAGAAGATTTGGGACGCTACGTGTTTATTTTTAGTGGGCCTGGTTGCATGCAATGGCGGTACCTTCTACATATCACGAAGCGATCAGTTACGTCGAGGCTGGGCTGAAGTTGACCTCCCGGGAAGCGATTAGCGCCGCGGCGGTGTTATCAAACCTCTCTCTGAGCGCGCAAGACCGTTGTGGCCTGCGGAAAACCACCTCCTGAAAACCCGACCCTCATGGTAGCAATCACGGTCACCTTGGCTGCTGGGATGAAAGAGAGCCGTTGGCATGGACCCCTTAGGCGTGTCCTCGGCCGGAACGAGACAAATTCATCTACATTAGTACCCTCATACTCCCAGAGGAAAGGCGAATTACGCGAGTCATCTGACTCAGCCTTCGATGTATTTTCTTGGACTCATGCGGATATGCCTGGGATCGATCCGAGTCCGCAGTAGCGCCGCAAGCTAAATATCGCCCTCTGCCCGAGCCCGGTCGGGCTGAAAAGTGAGGCGATTTCACCTGATCGCCACGGTCATCAAGCCGAAGTTGATAACCTTACTGCATGTGGATTCTGCCCGGTCGAGTGAAATATCCAGAGTGGTTGGCCAATGTAGTGGTGGTCCCACAGGGGAACAAATGGAGGAGTATGTGTCGTACACGGACCTTAATGGCGCACATCCCGAAAGACTGACTTCCCACACCTCGCATAGTGTCGGTGTGGATGCGCTCGGCGGGGCATGGCGTATTATCCTTTACGGGCGGCTTTCTCGAGTTATCACGAATCCACATGCATCCCCGGACCTGAAGACATCTTTCATCCGCCTCGCCGGATTGTATTGCTATAATAATGCCCTTCGGATTAAAAGAACTGCGAGGGCCACTATCGAGAGAGGTTAGTAACGAAAATGTTGCCTCTGCTCAGCGGCTTTCATGGAGGTTTATATTGACGATATGCTGGTTAAATCCAAACAGCGTCAAGATCATGTCACTCATCTCCAGCAAGTTTTTGATCTCCTCCGAGAATATGGCATGAAGTTAAACCCACTAAAATGCGCATTCGGGGTTAGCGCCGGGAAATTCCTCGGCTTTATGGTAACACAGAGAGGAATAGAGGCAAATCCCCTACAGCTAAAAGCCATCCTGCAATCGCCGGCCCCCAGTTCTAAGAAAGAAATCCAGCAACTAACCGGTCGGCTAGCAACCCTTGGGCGTTTTATTTCTCGCTTCACTGACCAGCTAAAACCCTTCTTCACTACCTTGAAGGGGGCCAGTCGGGCCGAATGGGACGAGGAATGCGACCGAGCGTTCATAGCAATCAAGCAATATCTTCGACCCGGTCCTCGTAAGCAGGGACATAGGGATCGCTCACACCTTTACCTTGCGACTTCAAAATAGCGGGTGAGTCTGCCTTATTTAAAGAGTGTGAAAGTGCAAAATTACTGACCAATATTCTTTATTAGCGAATCCACGGTAGCGGTAGAGCCGGTACACCCGCCTTGAACAAGTGCATTTGGCCTACGACGGCCGCGGAAGCTCATTTTGCTTCAGGCCCGTCATCATGGTGCTCACCGATCTTCCGCTCCGGGGCACTATACATAAGCCGGATCTGTCCGGACGAATGGCCCGATGGGCAATGGAGCTCAGAGAGAATGGGATCTGATCCTGGCCAGGGAGCTTTCCAAGAAAGGACAAGTCTCTGCCGATTTCCTTGCAGAACTCCTTGTGACACACGCCCAGGAGTAGCGAAATTTGGTGGACCTACGCATTGATGGGGCCTCCGAGCTGATCGAGATCCGTGTCGACCCTCTGGGTTAACCTCCCTATAGGGAAAGATCGTAGAGCGGTGCGTTGAAGCCGATGCCTCGGCCAAGCGAGGTCGAGTGAAAGCCTTGATCGTTGGAGTTGAACTTCGGCCTACGTATGGGTGTTGTGACCTTCTAATCCCACGGCGACCTTCGCGTTGGTTGTAGGACGGTGCGTTGAATTTGAATCGGGAACCGTGATAGCGAATACCTCCACAATTGGGCAAAATTGAGCACCTCTCGGCTGGCGGAACATATTCCAAGGGACCCATGAAGCGCCGATCACTATGCTTGTGTGCGGCTTCTTTGCCGATAAAGGAAACGGTATATCTCCACATCTACTATAAACCAGTTCATCCATGCTACACACCCTAATAAGCGGATAAAGGAGACTCCCCCGTCACTGGATGGACCTGTCTTGCTACGCATAGCCACGGAGGAATTACGGATTGTGAAGCGAGGGCACCTGAAATTCAGATCCAATCAGCGAGGGTTCTCTCCATAATAGGCGAGTGACTAGTGGTCCCTCAATGGACCATATTTGAAATGCCTGACCCCCGAGCAAGGCCAGTACGTGTTGGCCGAGTTGCATGAAGGTATATGTGGGAACCACCCGGGAGGAAGGGCCCGGTAGCTCCACGCGGCTCACACCTGGGGATGTGCCGACCTACTATGAAGACGGATGCCGCCCAGGCTCGTCGAGATGTGAGCCACACGACGAATGTCTCCCATTTTGAGATCTCCAGTGCAGGATTTGATTTCCATCTCAGTAGTGGCCAGCCCAGCCTGATAGGGATTGATATTGTGGGCAGTTCCCACCAGCTCCGGCACGAGAAAAACTATTCTTGGTTGCTACGGACTACTTGATAAATGGATAGGCCAGAAGCATTCGCATCCACATCAAAACCGGGGCGTTACCGATACATATGGAAGAACATTGTTTATCGGTTTGGCATTAAGCTCTCGGTTGTATGGATAATAGACCTGATTTAACCAATGGTATATGAGACTTTGCAGGGGAACTGAAAATACGGAACACATACTCCACCCCGTACCCTCAAGCAATGCTTGGCTGAAGCCTCGATAAAGGCTATTAAGCGCCCCTCGAGAAGCGGTTAGATTTCGCTAAAGAAATGGGTGGAAGCGCTGGGATTGCTACGGGCTTCTGAGGATGTGACGGCAGAAGCAGTGTCTCACACACTCACCTACGGGATGGAAGTTGTTATCCCTATTGAAATTGGTGCGCCTACCGTGCCCGTCTGATAGCCTCAGTTAAACAAATGAAGAATCCATAGTCGGAGAGTTAGACAGCAGTGAAGTGCGGGAAGCGGCGACAATCGTGGCATCCCCATCCACATCGCTTGGGCTCTTATATGACGGGTGAATGCAGGCGTTCCCGGCTGGTGACTTAGTTTTACGGAGAGAGTTTTGAGAATCGGTGGACCAGGCGGAAAATTCTGACCTAATTAAGGCAGGTACATAGTCGAGCGTGATGGAAGTCATCTTTAATAGCTCCAGCTGCATAATCCAGGCCAATTTCTCTTATGACTATTCTCACTCTTGACCTTCTTGTAGGCCTCCCACAGTGGCGACTAACACTTCTTGGCCGGCTCAGGATCGAGCTCCGGCTTTCAGGCGAGCCTCTTACAGGCCACAAAGCCACGTGAACAGAGCAAGCTCGGTCTCACGAGCTCAGTGCTAGGGCCCCCTCGGTGAATGGCTTGGCCATAACAGCCTCGTGAAGCGCGCATCTCTCTTAGCTTCAGCCCGGGCAACTCTCTCAGCGGACTCTTTAGCCTCCCGGCTCAACGACGACCGTGATTCGGCTACGCGAAGAGGCCTCTGCATTTCCGGATTCGACCATGCACTTTGAACATACAACACTTAATCGCTTAGCATCCCACATAAAGCCGACTCGAACTCATGGTCTTTGCAACGCCCGTATTTTGAGCAGCGAATCTGACTGAAAAGGAACCCATTAGCAACTAATGGAAAGGATAACAACACTTGAACGCGAATGAAAAACCCGTCTTACCATTTCGGTAGATTGAGCGAAATTGCGATTCGGACACGTATCCATTATCAATGATGCACCCAAAAAATCCTCGTTCGGAGTAGAAGCGAGGGGCGGGAGCAATACATAGGTTTCATGGAGCCATTTCACCCGACGGATCACGGAGGCCCAGATACATGTAGGATACGCAAATCGATATTGACGATTGGCCGCGGACTCGCGTGGTGAAAGGGCTCCCAGCCCGGCGCGGTATTTTTCTAACCTCCTCCTCGAGTGAAATTTCGACCTAGGGGAGCTCCGACCCTCGGAGATGTGGTTAATGGGTAATCACATGGTCGGATGTTTGAAGACTGCCACAGGAGGTTGCCCAGGGACGGAATTGCATAAACTTGATACGTTACATGACCCCTTACTGATCTGAAGGCGGGATTATTTGAAGAGCTCGCGGAGCCGGATCATCCTCATTCGATTCGGGCCAGGTCACGCCTCAGCCCGTTTGTTGGCCACTGGTCGGGAACCGGGGATGGTGATTGCGGTCCCGAGCTACCGTCAATGATGGTAGTCCTTAATGCTTAAGGTGGCCTAAGTTTGCCAGATTGAGCAGGGCGCGTCGACTCCCCACTCGAACTTACATCGCTTTCTTTTACGAAGCGTAGCGGTCGAAATCGCCTCCTCTTCATATGATCTTCCCTCTTCTAAATCCACAGGATCGTCGGGTGGTTAGGAATCGGATAAATCTTGGACTAGACCACAGCGTGTTTCAACGTTTAAGCGCCTTAAGCAGTCTTTTACCACTTTCGGGCGACTTTGGATACACATTGCAAGGAGGCACACTCGGGACCTTGCCCACTAGATTCTCGATCAACAGTGGATGATGAATTGGGACCTTGGCTCGAAGAAGTGGGAGACCGTGATGAACTCCAGGTTCCCTGCACTTGACTCGAGGCCGCAACTACCAAGTCCCGGGAAGAACTAACACTGCTATAAGCAAGACGCCATACATCCACAAGCACGAAGTGTTCCCCCTCCACGACATTCAAAGGCAGAGGCCGAGGGATAACTGGAAGGGTATAAGGAGTCGGATTGTTCCTTACGGCGGAAATATTCTCACGGGTAAGAAGAACTTGGCAATGGCGCTCCCGCTCGGAAATCTCCAAAAGTCGCCGAATCTTTTCTATACTCGACTTCTCCACCCACTTCACCAGCCTTCCCCTCCAAGCCTTACCTACATGCGTGTGACAATTAGTAAATCCTGACATCAGAATGAAATACAAAGCAAGGCTGGCATAATTACGGACTGGGAAGGCGGGATCGGTTGACATTAAAGAGCAACAGGAGACCGGGGTTTCATCCCAAGGACCCCTCACTAATAACACCCCTTTTGCCTCCGTCTTAGGCGAGTCGGGGAGCCCGTTCACAATCTGTAATCGTGGACTCAAAACTGACATGGACATTCGTCCACCCGACCTATGTTTAGCGGATAAATGATGAAAGCTCCACCAGCGTAAGGTGGTGATCTGAGTGGTTTATGCGCCTTGACCCGACTAGAATGCGAATCACGTTTGGGTGAATAAAATTTGGCGCGCCTGGCGAGTAAAATGAAGCGTTTGACTATGGTAGGCGCGGAAGCGATCATTTGCTAAATGCTCGCGGGTAAAAACACCATTGTGTTCCCAGTTCAGCGATGAGGTCTCCTCAAGTCAGTAGGAAGTTGCGATTAACTCCATCAGGGCACCTCATGATGCACCTTTGGTTCTCCATCAGTCATTGGGCGTAAATGGTGTTATGGGTTTGAAGCTGGGTAAGTCTTTTCTTTGGACGGTGGCTCAAGACAAGTTTTATCACAGACCTCTCTGTTCTTGAGCATATCTGGAAAGGGTGGCCGAGCCACTGAGCTTTATCAGGTGGTGTAAAAAATCTTGCCCTTGCAGCGAAGCGATGAGCGAGTGAACATCAGATGTTGAACTACTTTCTCCCAGGTTTTCATGTTGGAAGTGATCACCACATGAGACTATGATGTCAGAGCGATGAAGATTTTATGGGATGAGTATTCAACCTTTGGGCCGTGATCTGAGATGGTGGGAGAAGGTAGTTAGTCGCGGGAGAAGAGACGGGTTCATAATAAACAGGAAGGAGGTGCAGACAATAATTCTTTGTCTGTTACCTCTTAAGATCATGGCATGTTGTTCCAATGGAAGTGAGTCGTGCTGCGTGTATGGCGAAACGGCGACGGATTTGTTCTATAATGTATTATCGGCGATGTTTGCTTAGTCGGGTCCGCGTAACAAAATCATGCGGCGATGACGTCGCGTGAATCCGGCAGAAGATATTCGCGGAAGCCAAAGAAGATGATGGGTGACGATGAAATCTCGCGTAAGTCCGCGAGCTCTTAGAAGGAAGGAAGATGGTGATCGCTGTGACACGAGGATTCTTGGAGCTTGCGATCGCGTTTGCGGTGGTTTGACGCTGGCGCGCCCACAGAACATTGGGCTGAAAACCGACCATGTCAGTTCACTGGCGTTCCGCGCGGGCGACGTGATCGTCGATTGATACAACTGTCCATCTCTTCACTTGCCCACGCAGAGTCTTCATCATCAATACAATGACTTTCCTGGAAAACTTGGTGGCTGCCGGGCAGGGTAACGAACTGTCACGCTCCTCCTTTTTGCCAACCGTTACCATGCGGGATTCGACCAGTAGATTGGGTGATCAGCAGTTGCATGAAGTTCATAAAATTTACTGAAATTAAGTTGTGAGACTAGTTCCGTATTGGTAGTGAGCTTGCTCTTACAATAGATGATACCACTGATGGGAAAAGAGACATGGCCGGAGTACCATAGACTGGGCCCGATCCATGCAGTAAATGAATCAGGTCTTCGAAGGAAAAGGCTGGAGCCCCATTGCCCATGGCCATGACTTGACCACTAAATTATCTCGGGGTTGAGCCGGAGGAGATTGTGGATGTGGATCACTTTCCAGGCTGAGTGATTCTTGAAACACTGGGGTTATCATAGCTGGTGACTCAGTTGTCTCCCGAGGCCGTGCAAGAAGCGGGCGATCCTCAGAACAAGATTTGCAGTGGGTTTCTATCTTGCAAGCAGAGAGTTAATTTTCTTGTTCTGGCACCAGCGACCGGGAAGCATCGAGCATCATCTGTGGGAGTGGTTCCACATGGGAAAGCCAGAGATCACACTCGACTCAGAGCTTCACTTCTTTTATGTTGGGAGGAGGGTGTCTGTACTGGAGGATGGATCTGGATCTTTATAAAGCGAGGAACGCCTTCTGGATGATTAAGCGCATTCCCGTATCAAGACACTGTTTTTAACTCTATTTCAAAGAGACTCGGCACATATGGGAGCGTGGATCAAATCGGTGTGATGTTTGTCCACAGTGCGTTTTTGGGTTATTCTGTCATTCCAGTGGATGATCGTGGTTCCTCTGAGTGTGGAAGTGACACAAATCCTTTTCAAACTGGCTTTCAGAGCCAACAGAATCTTCATTTTCGGCATTGAATCTTCAATTATGTCAATCAGATCTTTGTTTTGAGTGTGTTCTGTTTTATGAAAATAAATATCATTTCCATGAGTGTATAATGTTGTGAATGTCCAAATATATGAGACATATTAAAGTAAAGCCAAGGAATTTAAACTTAATACTCAAAGAATATATTAAAACTAAAAATATATTTTTAAAACTAATAATATATTACCAAAAGAATCATGATTACATTGAAAACAAGAATTAACATTAATAAACTTTTCATTTCTTATCTGTCTATCATTAGTTTTATTAATTTTAGGAATTATATTTATGACTAAGGAATTATTGAATTAGTTAATTAAAATCTTAATAATTTATTATTCACAATATAAATAAAAAAGTATTATATCATTATCAAAAAAAAAAATTTAAATTATTTAAATTTATTAACTGTAAGAAAAAATTATAAACTAATACTTCAAAATGAATATATTTAAATCATTTTTCTATATTGTATATGGAAAATAATTCAAAATGAATAAAATAATAAATAATAAAAATAAAAATATCTTGAAAAATAAAAATATGTTATAAAATATTATTAAAATAATTATTTTATTATTATAGGAAATAAAATAATGAAGAATAGTGATTTATTATTCATCTCTGTTTGGAATAAAGAAAATAGAGAATCAGTTGAAGTAGATTTTTTTTTGTGTAAATCTTCAATATAGAGATAGGTCAATGGCACAAATTTGGAGTTGCTTTTATAAAAGTACAAGGTATTTTAAACTTGTTAATTCCCAAAACAACCCTTTTTTTACTATTAAATTTCGTTGATTCCCAAAACTACCCTTTATTTTACTTTTAAATTTCATAAACTACGTTTAATAATACCAATACATCATGCATCACAATTGTACACAGCTTGTAATTAAGTTTGGCTTGGAATTTGTACATTAATTTGAACATAGTATGAAAGTACATAAGAGGAAAATTAAAGTACGTAAATAGTAAGAAGCATATTGGAAGCAAAAGGCGAAACAACACAGGTTATCTGTAGGAGACGCCAATACTAAATTTTTTCACAGATGTGCCTCAGCTCAGAAACGGAAAAATACGATTCTACAACCGCAGAATGATAATGGGGAGTGGATAGCTTGGAATGATGGTGGATTACTTCTCAAATTTATTTTTCTCTTCGGGCTGTATGGGTGATCCTATTATACGTAATGTGAGAACATGTGTCAGTCCTGAGCATAGCTACTAACCTTTTTGCTTCAGTAAAGCTTTGAACTTTGGAAACTGGAGGTGAAAGAAGCTGTTTTCCTCAATGCATCCAAAATAAGTCGCACGTCGGGCCCAGATGGTATGAATCCGGCTTCTACCACTCTTTTTGGGACATAGTAGGAGATAAGGTCACAATTGCATGTTTGGAGATCCTCAACAGTACTAGTCACTTGTCGTTAGACTGGAACACAACGTCTATCGTTCTTATCCCGGAGAAGGAGAGAGCTCAAAAAATTTCAGATCTCAAGCCCATAGCTTTATGCAATGTCATGTACAAGATCCTTGCTAAGGTTGTGGCTAACAGACCAAAACAAGTCCTTCCTTCAATCATTTCGGAGTCCCAAAGTGCGTTCATTCCAGGAAGGCTTTTAACGGATAGTGCCATAATTGCTTTCGAGATCGTCCATTTTCTAAAGAGAAAGCGCCCAAGGCAAGTACGAAATAGGAGCTCGATCTCAAATTAGACATGTCCAAGGCATATGATCGGGTGGAATGGTAGTTCCTACACAACATGCTTCTGAAAATGGTGTTTCGAGTTAAAGTGGGTTAGGAATTGATTATGGAATATTGTCTTTTTTATTAGCTAACAATATTCTACGGCAGGAAGGAACTTGGCCCAGATACTGTAATGTGGGTTCTGAGACAAGGTGACCCACTCTCTTCCTGTCTTTTCATTATTTGTGCAGAAGGACTTTCCTCTTCTCTTAAGGCCCTGTAGGATAGGGGGTTAATCCATGGTCGTAGGGAGCAAGAGGTGCCCTGGTGATATCACATCTATTTTTCGTTGGTAGTAGTTTTTTGGCACCCCAAGCGCTGCTACTACAGAGGTGCCAGTATCATAAACTGCCTCCAGCAATATGAAAGAGCACCAAGTCAGCAAATTAATCTTGATAAGTCCTCACTTTCATTCAGTAAAAATGTCCCGGATATGTTGAGGGAACTACATACCATGATGGGTATCACAAAAGTAGGCCACCAGGAGAAATACCTCGGCCTCCCTGCAGCAGTGGGGCGGAACAAGGCAGCTATCTTTGCTTATATTAAGGAGAAGGTTTGGAGGAGGCTCAACAGATGGAATAAAAAATTCTTAAGTACGACTGGAAAAGAGATCTTATTGAAGGTGGTAGCCTAGGCGATCCCCTCTTTCGTAATGAGTGTGTTCCTTTGGGCCAGGTAATGCACTGACTACTATTATCCCAACCCACCTGAATTCATATGAAGCTACGAGTGCATTAGTGTCTTGGGCTAGGTAATGCACCGACTACTGTTATCCATGGGCTGAGGTCCATGCGCTCGGAGTTGAGAAAAAATGTTGTAAATCCAAGATCAACAAGATCCAAGCATCCATGCACTCTTTAGGTTAGTTAGGCAGGCTGTTAGACAAAAAAATTATTGAGGGCCTGGCACCTTGGAGATGGGTGACAACGGTGAGCTGGGCCATCCGACAAGATGATGAAGGTGGGTAAAGGGAGAGTATATGGCTAACCTTAACTCACCCCCAGCTCTACACATTGTCCACTATCTTAACATCTATGCTTAGGTGTGACGTCTACATAAATTCAGAAGTGAAAGTTGGAAGGAAATGATAATATATATGAAGAACTGGAAGAACAAACGTATTGAATCTTTTTATTGAGGATGTAAATATATCTAGAAACAAAATTAGGATAGGCTGATGGAAAATTGTTAGTAAGCAACTCTAACCCTAGACCTGAGAATATTGAGTGAAGAGTTGGATAGTAAAATGTTTGAAGTATGAAAACTCTCATCATGAGTGTAAACAACAATGATCAATGGTGAACATTTGGACTCCCCCGACAGCTAGGTCACTTAAAATGTAAGTGAGTAATAGCCTTGTTCTTTGAGCCGCAATCGATCGGGATCTGAACTTCAACTATGTGATGATAGAGGTAATTTTTTGGGGGCAAAGAATGGTTGTCTACATGGGCCTATAAGGGCTGTAGAGGTTGAGGCAATGAGCTGTAGAGAGGCACTCGATTGAAAGATAAAGGTAATCGGAAGATAATCATAGAGACGGATTGCCAGGTTGTCGTCGTGACGTCCCGAGCTGAGGTCAGTTAGTAGCGAGTTGTCTGCGGAATACCAGGTATCGCATATCTCGATACTACACTATCACGTCTCATTCATCGCGACTCATTTATGAGTAAAAGTAGCCCCATCGGGCCCTTTCAACAAAACTCAAAATATTACCCAAGACTATGTCCTGTGATAGTCCTTAAGAGTTCAGCCACTAACACTCTTATACAAAATCATATATTAAAACTAATTTGTTCTAATATATTTTACAAAATGAATATTAAGGCCACATATCGGCCTTCTTCACAATTACGACCTCGGATGAGCGTCTGTCCACCAATGTCTACCCTGCACTTAAATTTTTTCCCATAAAGGGTGAGCCACGCTTAGTAGAGATAACTCATATAGAGGCTACTCCCCACCTAAGTGCACATGTAATGGTTGCACACTCACCACAATCATTCCATGTAAAATGTAATTTCTACCATGAAATCCTATATGCCATGAAATGAGATGTGACTCATCATGTACCATGCGCCCGAGTCCTCACCGACTCCCTCACACAACGCCTAAGCCCATGTGTGAAAAACCTTCATTCTGGATGACATCCAATGATCATTTTCAAAACAAATTTCATTTGTTTATAAACCAAAAACTTTTTGGATGATACATCACAATGATCATTTTATATTCAAAATCATGCGCCCAGGGGTAGAGGATTTTGGTGTCTCACCACTGCCCAAACCTAGACACTTTTACGGTTACCGTCGGATCATAAAACTATTCATAATTAGCGGGCTTTTCACCCGAAAGAGGATTTATCCCTTCTTGCTGATACCCGACACATATTTTCTTTACCATTTTAATCAATCGTGTGACTTTGTTGGACGTTGTCCCATTTACCAAGCCCACTAAATCAAACACCAAACGCAATGTCGATTCATTAACCATGCACTCACATCCATTTAATGCGATGTCCCTGTGCATATGCAATGCAATATGCCATTGCCTATTTGTACCATGTTGCATATATGGACAATTTTATTAAACATGCATATCACCAATGCATCCTAGGCAATTATATCAAACATGCATATAATTTCCCTACATTAATTCATTCATGTCAATGTATCACACAAGCATATATCAACATCATATACAAATCATTACTTAGTTAAGTAATGAAGCACTTTATCCTCTAGGCTAAATTACGACATAACATGTCCATAAAATAGCGTACAACATGCCATGTAATGGCCATGTCTACAAATACAATTCATCACATATCAATATATTAATACAAATATCAACATTTCATCAAACAAGCATGTCATGCCATGCAATTAGTACACTTGGTGCTTATGATCAAAATTTATGCAATGTTTTGAGCACAAAATGCCATTTCTTGGCATGTGATCAGATTTTGGACTCAAAAAGCTTTTCAAAGAGTCAAAGAACGCGTGAATCGGAGTTCGGACGAGAAAGATATGGTCGTCCGAAATTGAAGTGCAACAAGGGCCACACTATTGTGCCAATCAATGCAATAGTGTGCCCGAGGGTTGCAGGAACATTTTGGCAACTCCCAAACACATAAGTTTTCAACCCAAATTTGTTTCGAAAGTAGCCCTTTAGACCGGCTACAACCTCGTCTCAATTGAAACCTCAAAATGGGCCATATTCCAATTAATACCACAAAACATGCCATAAACATGGCACAACGTGGTCCCAAAAGAAGACCAAAACAATAGCTCAAAGGATAGAAAGAAACCAAGGTAGGAAGAATCCCTACCTCTGGCACAAATTTCGTCGAATATACCGACTTTACTTCTTGGTCTGACGAGTTCCAACAGTTGGAACACTGCTTTCCTTTTCTCCTTCTTTCTCTCTCCCTTTCTTCTCCTTCTCTCTCTCTTTTCTTTTCCTCTCTTTCATTCCTTTATTTCTCTCTTCCTTTTTTTTTTCCTTCCTTGCCATGTGTCCTACATGCATAGGCCTTTGCCATGCATTGTGACACATGTTGCTTCGAAAAACGTGAAATTCCGACTATCTCGGAATTCAACGAAATTCGCCTTGGCAACTAAATTTCGTGTGACAAACCCAACGATGAGGTCCGTTTCGTCATCCGAGATTGAGAAAACTTCTAGGTTTTCAACTTGTACGTATCCACAAATCATTGTTTTGCCTTTTTTTTTTTTTTTTTCCAGAAAATTTCAATTTTTCCTGGGTTTTACATTCTTCCCCCCTTAAAAGAATTTCTTACCAAAATTCACACGCACATATACATACTATCACATGCATAGGCGTAGCCAATCATTTCATTTATCAAATGACTAAACAACGCACCCTTCATCCTCAACAAAGGATAATTGGCACGCATTGTGTCCTCAATGCTCCCATGTCGTCTCTCTCCACTCCCTACTACGCCATTAACACTTCACTACCCCACAGCCTTATGACACAAGACTTGATCTCATGATCCATAATACGCATGTGTCCCTCCTCAAAGGTCCCATATGTGTCAATAATAAGGTTGCCCCAATCCATAACATGAGTCGAATCTTGAGTGTACTTCCGAAGCATGGAGACATGGAATACCTCATGGACACTCGATAAACTAGGCGGTAATGCCAACCGATACACAACTGTGCCCACCCTCTTGAGTATCTCGAAAGGCCCAATAAACCTTGACGATAGCTTTCCCCGCTTGCCGAACCTGACCACTCCTCTCTTATGCATCACCTTCAAGAAAACATGATTGCCCGCCTCAAACTCTAGAGGTCATCGCCGACGAGCTTAAGTCACTATTTTAACCCATTTTTCTCGTTGAGTTTTATATAAAAAGGAATAATTAAGATGCGTAATGAAGAAACTTCACCAAATTTGTTATTTGCGTGAAGTATAAAAGAAAGAAGAAATGCAGTAAAAATGCAAAGAATCGCAGTAAAAATGCAAAAATAGCAGGCGTAAAATGAAAGCAACGTTAACTAATGCCGCAGCTGGGGTTTACACACCCGCTGATGAGGTCGCGACATCAGGAAATTGAAGGAAATTTGATGCAGGTCGCGACAGGGATCACCATATAGGCAGCTGAGGATTGAGCAGAAACATAAGAGATAATGTCGCGACAAGGGATGGAGGTCGTGACACGAGAATCGACTTGAAGCTATGACATGTTTGGAAGGATGAGCTGAGTTAACTGAAGATGTTGTCGCGACAAAGGACTGAATTAGCGACACCGAAAGCAACTCATGAGGCCTCCAAAGAATAAGCTGATGTCGCGACAAGAGATCAAAGTAGCGACATGAGACTTGCTCTGCTTGAAAGGTCAGGAAGAATTAAATCAAGGTCGCACGTGAGACGCAGGTCGCGGCGCATCGTGAGCCCTGGGCTGAAGTCTCCGTGAGACTAAAAAGCTGATGTCGCGACAAGGATTCTGATGTCGCGACACTACGGCTGACCGCCCAAAGCTGCAGAGCCATGAAGTGAGGTCGCGATAAGATATTGATGTCGCGACATCAGGAACGAACAGTTGAGACCTGTGGAGGCATGAAGTGATGTCGCGACAAGGGATTGATGTCGCGACAACAGGAACCCTCAAGTGAAAAACTGCAGAGCCATAAGCTGATGTCGCGACAAGAGATTGTTGTCGCGACATCAAGAGCCATCAGTGGAAAGATACAAGTGGCGACAAGATTGAAGCATACAATAATCAGTTGATGTCACGACAACATATTGATGTCGCGACATCATGAGAAACCAGTTGAAACCTGCAGATCCTTAAGCTGATGTCGCGACAAGAGATTGATGTCGCGACATCCGAAGACAAGTTGAATGCTGCAGAAGACTTGAGCTGAGGTCGCGACAAGATAACGATGTCACGACATCAGGAGAGACCAATTGAAACTTGCAAAGATAGTCGAGGTCGCGACGCGAGATCGAGGTCGCGACATCAGAATCATCGCTGAAACCGCAGCGGTATTTGAAGTGATGTCGCGACGTGAGATCATGTCATGACAGATGAAGTCGCGACAAGTGAGTAGCAAGCCGCTAATTCGAACATCAACATGGGCCAAACCACTTAGAAATCCACAAAACTCGTATTGGGATTAGGCCCAACCGAGAAACCCTATAAATACGCAGCCTACCCACTCTATTAAGGTAGTCAGCATGGCTACGCATTTAGGTTCCGTAGTCAAGGCTCATTTTCTTATTTTTAGTTTTATTTTCTTTTCTTTTCTTTCTTTCTTCAATGTTAATAGTTAGAGATGAGAATAGATTTATCGCTTAGTTTTCGTTTTCTTTCGAATTTGATGTAATCGCTAGAGCGTGTTTAATGCGTAATCTATATTTCTTTCAAATTACACTGAATGTTTAAAGTCCGGTATTACTGAATTCGAATTTTCCAGCCAATCTGCGTTATTCTATGATCGAGAATGCCGCAAAGGTGTACTCCGAGAATCGAGGAACCCGTACTTCCATTAAGTGAATGCCATTGCGTAAATTATCTTTCCCGTAGTTTTGTTTTCCAAAGAAATTGCGACTTCGCCATGAATTTACTTTCGTCATGGGTTTACGTTTTTGATCCGACACGCCCTTATACCCGTTAAGAATTGCTCTGCTTCTCCTGCTTCAAGGAGGTCCTCCGAGTGACACAGAGATGACAACCCGAGAGTTATGAACATTTTTTTGAGCTGTATTCATCTCGTCATTAGGAGATCTAATGAGCTTTGTAAGTTTACTTGATAAATCCTCTTCTCAATTTGAATCAAGATCCAGCAGAATTGTTAACACCTTAATGCAGTCTCACCCTAAATCTCTGATATGATGGCCAATCCCAGTTACTTAGATCTAATCAAGGAGAGTGCTGATCTATTCTAATTTCAAGGGAGAAAGAATCCTAGTAGCCATATATCCCCTGCTGGGACCGATAACTTTGGGAGCCATGTTTACATTCATAAAATGGGTATGGAAGCATTGCAAAGAAAAATACCTGTGATTTAGGATGTCCCTTTAAAAAGTAGTTATCTCATTCCTCGTATTCAAGAGGATCGTGTGAAAATTAGATAATGAAATGTGAGTGTGGAGAGATCCACTGCACTACTAAACGCTCAAGCGTATTTTAAAACTTGAATACACAAGTAGAATTCAACAGCAGTTAACAAATCAGAATTAAACTTCACAATAGCATTGATCTTAATGCGTACTTAAACGATAATCGTTTCGCTCTTACTTATTCTCTCCCCATTCATTATTCATTATTCTTCGATTCGCTTATAGATTGATCATTCCTTTATAACATACTAGTATATTTTATGCAAGCCAGCCGAACACCATATCATGTTATAGTTCAAATAGTATGGACTGGTAGTCGTTAGTTGATCTAGAATTTTCGGTGATCTCTCGTGGATCGATATCCGACTTAAATCCACCTATTACTTGTCGACTGCACTTGCAGATATTTGGACCAAACCGTAATTGAAAATGATTTAATCTGTACATGTTTTGGTTTAGTCAAAAGTTTTATGGCTCGTCACGGATTAGACATCTTTTCGTGATAATGCTATAAAATCTGCATATATGTTTCTTGTCTAGTCAACAAGTTTTACGGCGCCGTTGCCGGGGATTAGACAATAGTCCTTTATATAATGCAAAATCTTGTACATATGTTTTGGTCCACAATGCTTTATGGCGTCGCTTGCAGGACTAGACAATACCCCGTAATAACGTCGTAAATTTGTATGTGTTCTTTGGTCTATTAACAAGTTTTATGGCGCTGCTGCCGGGATCGAAAAGAATTTTAATAAATCAATATTCGTGATTTAAAGAAGGAAATACTAATTTTAACATTTTAAAGAAAAGAACAAAATAGTTTTTCAAGCAAAGGTTATTTTTTAGCCACTAACCTTAACAAACCATATTGAAAATATTTGTTGACCAAACTAATCCTATTAATGCAAGTGTGTTTTACTGTGGACAAAAGTTTAATGCATAGGAACGTAATGACTCAATCCTATCCCCAAATGATACCAAATGTAGGAGACACCTAAGTTTGAGAAAGACAAAGAAGGGCGTAAAACTCAAATCCATGGCGCACGAAAGCGTGATCAGGTTGAAGTACATATGTAAGAAGCTTGAAGGCCTCCCACAATACATACAATGGAGGACTTCGAGACCAATTATACAAGATGAATACTCGGCAATCGGAGCGGCACATGATTGATGCTAATAATTTTGAAGCTGAAGCCGACAAGCGATTCTGATGGTCAGCGGCATCGGTTCTTGGTCATCCATGAAGATCCAAAACGAGCACACGGAAGATTCCTCGGGATGGGCTATCTGATTGAAGTTGAATCTGAGTGAGACCGAAGTCATCATTACACTATTCAATTCTCTCAAAAGTCTGACGGCTACATGGTATGAATCTTTACCGTATGGTTACATTGATGTGGAAAGATTCAGTAAAGGCCCTATAGGAAGATTCTTTCCCCGACCCTCACACCACGAGAAAGAAGGAGGGAAATCAGTAATGTTGTGGGGAAGATGGCTTTATTATGTAACTGGGAAAGATTCAACAGTTCTTTGAGAAGATGTCCAATGCATGGGGATAGATCACGAGAGGGCTGGATGGACATTGTATATCGCTAAGCTGAATGATGTAAAGGGATCATTGATGCTTCATCTTGTGGAGCATTGGCTTGAAAAAGAATCTTTGAAGGCAAAAGAGGCGGTGGGTGGCTAGATATATGAAAACTCCTTGAGCTTTCAAGAGGAAACAACGGAAAGGGGATCATGGGCGAAGCGAGATGGCGACCATGGAAGCCAATTTGGATGCCATTATGAGTTGGACAAGCAGGAAAGAAAGAGACACACTGCTCATGAAATAGGAGCAATTGAAAGAGAGTTATTGAAGGGAGGTAGGAGAATGAGGAACAATTCTATGATCTTTGAAGAGGTTAATTATTTGGGTGAGCAAAGAGGCTTACCGTTCCGACCAACACTAACACGCCCGGCTGGCTATCACTGACCTTTGAACGAGAACCTACTTATGGTGGAGGCTTCACAAGGCCCCCAGGCATGAATGAACCCTCCACAAAGGTTGCTCAACTGACCACGAGGTTCAATGCGACCGAAATGAACAAAGGCTGAATATAAAGGGGTGAGAGGAGGCTGATCTTTGAAGGAAACGGAGATCTTTGAGTTCATGAGGATAATAAGTTAATTTAACCTCCATGAACAAAGATTTCAGATTAAATTATTGCTTCTGATTCCTCAAATTTTCGAACACCACCGATGCATCTTTGAAGAACTCAGAGACTGAAGTAGAGGAAAGCATTTGGACTGTCTGGCGGAGGGAAAGATGCCTTCCCAGTGACACAAGGAAGAACCAGGCGCATGGTACGTGCGAAGCTTAGGAGTGGGAAGAGGTTAGAAGAGATGAAAGAAAAGATGGCGACAACAAAGAAGTAAGCAGACCCGAGAAGGGAAGAGACCTTTGGAAATGAAAAGAAGGAGTAGAAAGAGAACATCAAGGATCAGCACACGGTCCATTTCATAAAGGCCCACGGAAGTCGGGATGGAGGAGCGGTTGCAAGGTTCTTGAAAACTTTCGGAAGGCGGGATCGGTATGCATTTTCTTGAGTGGTGACTCGGATGCCACTCTATCTGAAATTTGAAGGGACATCTTGGCGAAAGAAAATAGTAGAAGGAATAGTGAATCTCTTGCCATGCAGTCTGATGTCGAGAAGAACTACTGGTAAAGTGAAGGACCCGGGGAGTTTCTAGTTCCTTGTATTGTTGGAGGAATTGAATTCCGGAAGCCCTACGTGACTCGGGGCTAGTGTCGATTTGATGCCTCTTTACGTTGCCGAAACTGGTTTTGGGGAGCTTACTCCTGTTGTATTCTTCAAATGGCGACAGATCGATGGTAAAACTGAAGGATATTGAAGATGTCTTTAGTCCTTTGTTGGGAAGTTTGTTTTCCACTGTGGGCTTCATCGTGCGGACATGGAAGAAGATTGCAGTACCCCTGCTATTGGGAAGACATTCTAGCTCTTTGGAGCTGCCACGATTGATATGCAAAGGAGTTCTTATCTTGAGAGGGGTTGGAGAAGAAGGCTATTGTTTCTTGATCAAGTATGCAAAAAATAGACGAGGGTTAAAGGAAGGTTGCAATGTAGGCGATCTTGTCTATACTTCAAACCACGATGTTTAACATCGATTTGTAATCTCGAGTTTTATCAATGAAAAAGTGATGAATTCGAGTATCTTTGAAGATGTCTGTCACGAATTTCCATGGCGAGTTTTCATTCTATAGACTATGTTGAACTGGCAACGAAACGGCAATGGAAATAGTGAAAAGAAGTTCATCGAGAAACCAGTGCAGAAGGGCTAGTTTTGAAGAGTTGCCATGTCATTTAAAGTATGCTTACTTAGAATTACCAAAGAAAAAACCAGTGATCATTTATTGAACTCATTGATCTTTGAGGAACAAGATGCGAAAATATTAAGGAAGCATAAGGAATCGCTAGCTTGGTCCATTGAAGAAGGTGAAAATTATCAGTCCATCAATTTGCATGCATAAGATTACGCTAGAGACTTGAGCAATACGTGAGGCACGAGAGGAGGCTGAATCCGGTGATGAAGGAAGTAGTCGAGAAGGAGGTACTCGAATTGGTAATCTTTGGTTTATCTATGCTATCTCGAGATAGTCCTTGGGTGAGCCAGTCCATGTGGTTCCAAAGAGAAGTTCTTGTGATCGAAATGAAAAAGCGAATTGATTCCAACAAGAGCGGTGAGGATGGAGGGTATGTATTGATTCACGAAGGGAAGTTGAATACGGCAACCGAGGAAAGATCCATTTCCCTTTGCCTTTCATTGATCAAATATTTAGACGGAGTTAGCGGGACACCCTCGAACTTGTTTGGATATTCGGGATACAATGGATTGCTATTTTTGAGGATCGAAAACCACATTCACATGCCCTTATGGTACCTTTGCCTTCAGAAGGATGCCATTTGGTACATGTAATCTCGGCTATTCGGAGGTGTATGATGTCTGTATTCTCAGTTGGTTGAAGAAGTGATGAAAATTTTCATGGATGACTTTCTAACATGTATGGATCCGGCTTTGATCAATGTTTAAACAATACAGGCTTGGTACTTCAAGATACTTAAGACATTCTTGAATTAGGAAAAAATGCCATTTTATGGTGACAGAAGGTATTGTTCTTGGGCATAAAATTTCTGCTACTGGACTAGAAGTTGACCAATCCAAGGTATCCATTATCAAAACTCTTGCACCACCTACTGAAAGGAGCAAGAAGCTCGGGGCATGCCGATTTACAGAGATTCATCAAAGACTTTTCAAAATAGCGCACCACTGGCATTGCCATCGAAAAGATACAAGGTTCAATTTGATGACCCCGCAAGGATGCTTTTGATGAAATCAGCATCGTGACGTACAAGCACCTATAATGGTCGCACTTAATAATCGTGGATTTGCAACAATGTGTGATGCCAAAGATTTGCAGGAGTCGTGTTGGGGCAAAGAAAAGAGAAAGTATTCAGTGGCCATATACTACGCTAGTAAGACCTTCAACGAAGACAAGAGAACTACTCAACAACTCCGAAAGGAGATGCTAGCCATAGTATTTTCGTGAAAAAAATTTAGGCAATACATTTTAGATCCCATGTGGTAATTCACACTCGATCATGCAGCAATCAAGTACTTAATGTCGAAAAAGGAAGCTGCTAAGATTGATATAAGGGAAGGCCAGTTACAGAGTTTGATTGGAAATCAAGATGCGCGATGACAATGTGATAGCCGATCACTTGTCAAGAATAGGAAAGAAGCAAAGGATGAAGAAGAAAAGGTGATGTTAACAGAAAACTTCCCATATGAGCAATTGTTTAAGGTTTCCTTCCAACTTCCATGGTATGCTGATATTGTGAATTATCCAAGCCAGGAGCAATGCTCGTAATTCGCCTACCAATGTAAGAGGAAACTTTAACTCCATTGTTATGTATTATATTTGGGATGACCCACTATTATTCAAAAGAGGTGCTGACATGATAATAAGAAGATGTGTGCCAGAAAGTGAACAAGGCAACATTTTAAATGAATGTCATGCATCACCATATGGGGGACATTTTTCTGGAGAAAGAACAGCTCACAAGATACTCCAATCAGGATTTTATTGGCCCACTATCTTCAGAGATTGTGCTGAGTGGGTAAAATTGTGTGATAGATGCCAAAGGATTGGAAATATCAGCAACAAAAATGAAATGCCCCTAAAAGGTATTATGGTGATACAAATTTTTGATGTATGGGGAATAGATTTTATGGGACCTTTCCCACCATCATTTTGAAACCTATACATAACAAGTACAAAGAGATTACGTTTCTAAATGGTGAATCGTGGTCATTCTAGAATGATGCTAATACATGGAGTTTCTTGCAAAGAATATTCGAAGGCATTCCGAAATCACCCAGAACTATCATTAGCGATTAAACCCACTTTGCAAACAAAATATTTGCAAAACTCATGAGCAGTGTATAATCAAGCATAATGAGTTTAGCTTATCATCCCTGCACCAATGGACAAGCGTACTCCCCCAATGCGGAGATCAAAAGAATTCTTGAAAAATCGTACGCCGCAGAAGGATTGGTCTTCCAAACTTGATGATGCACTTTGGGCTTACAGGACTGCATACAAAACCCCCATTGAATGTCCCCATACAGAGTTGTTTTTGGCAAACCATGCCATCTCTCTGAATTAGAATATTAAGGCAATGTGGGCCATCAAGAAGTTAAACTGACAGTCGCATGTGGAAGAAGATTGTTCCAACCGTCAATCTGGAAGAACCGAAATGAAGTTTATGACAATGCTAGAATATAAGCAAAAAGACAAGAGAAATGGTGATCGTAGAATTTGAGAAAAGAGTTCGTAATGTGGGAACAGTTCATTGCTTAATTCTTAGACTCGAAATTGTTTCCAGGAAATTAAAACTAATCGAGGGGTCATACACAAGTAAAATGAGTACTACATTTGGAGCAGTGACACTGAGGACTGATAATGGGGAAGAATTCAAGGTCAATGGACAGAGGTTAAAGCATTACCTAAACAGAGAAGAGGGAAATGAAGAACTCCAACTGGTTCTTGAGGAAAAAGGAGAAGTACCAATACAAAGAAGTCCGGGCCAAGGACTCAAAATCCAGCAACTAATGGGGAGGCAACCCAAAGGATTTAATTTCTCTCGGTTTAAGTTTTTAAATATTTTTCTTTAGTTGCTTAAATTAGGTCGATTTGTTCTATAAGGATAGATTTAATCATTAAAATCAATTGAAGCTTAATTAGATTTTTGCTTGAATTTTGGCAAGAAGCTTCCGCAAGGGTCAAAGACATGAATGGCAAGGCAATCACTGAATTCCAGTCATAAAAGGCACCATGAGAAAAGGAGTAACTTAATCCCTGTAACCCAATTAGATATACCAATTCGTTGTTAAATCTTTCGCTTCGAGATGCCTGAAGAATTGCCGAAAAGGGTTAGGAACAATAAAAAAAAAAAAAAAAAGTTTTAGATCGTCGAGTTATGGTTTGGGTATGCCGACAGTAGTGTTATGTCGCGACATAGTGATGTCGCGACAAAACATTGATGTCGTGACCTATTCTGAAAAGGTAACTTGTGAGTATTGAAGGAAGATGGTACATGTCGCGACACCACTTTGAAGTCGCGACAGCGAATTAAGTTTCAAAATAGAAAGGGATGTCGTGACATCAAACAATTCCTAGAAAACCTTGTATTGTCGCGACATCCTAGGTATGTCGCGACATAAAGTGCGACAAGTGCCAACTACTCACTAAAAAAGCCCTAAATTTAATGGATTCAAATAAAAAGAGGCTGGAATTGGAAGTCGCGATATGTCTTAATTGAAGCTAATAATTAGCTCCACAAACATTGATTGAATTGCAACTGTTGGAAACTTTCTCATTCACTCCAACCCACATAACTATTCACCTTCGTCTTCCTTCTGAATCTCAACCCCCGAAAACCCTAGCGTTCCAAACCTTCTGAAAAGCTTTTCTCTCGTTTCCAATGGCTGAAATTCCCACCCTAGTCCCTAACCTAGACGATTATGAGGGAACATGAAACAACGTAAGAAGAAACTCGGGCAAGGAGCAGTTAAACAGATAGATTCGCTTAGAAGAACAAGGTGAGAGGTGCCATCGAAACACCCGGTTACGGCTAACTTCTCAAGAAAGAGCAGAAAAGGGAAAGGGAAAGAGGAGAGAAGAAGAAGAAGTAGAAGATTTCGCCTCGTATTTAAGCTATTCCCAAGTGAAGAAGATTATGCAACAAGGGGTTTGTTGCGCAGAGGAGATCTCAAAACCCCGTTACTCCTTTCAAGGAGACGATAGAGCAGAGAGGATGGGAGAGTCTCTCGCGCACACCTCAAAATCAGTGGTATACAAAGACCGTAAGAGGAAGTTTTATTCAGCATTATGGTAGGAAGGAAGGATGGAGCTGTTGCGAGGTCCGGGTCTCATATCACGGCCAAGGCCATCAACCAGGCTCATGGTACGGCGCTGCACAAACATGGTTCCAAATTCAAGAAACCGTTGAAAACCAGAGTTTGAAAGATTGCCAAGAAGCTCACTAACGGTGCGCTAAACCAAGAAGAAGGAAGGCCAAGAACAAGGAACAGAGTAGCTTCATCAAGAGGCTTAAGGTATGAGCCATTTCCTAGCTTCGTTTGTTCCTGCCAAAACATGTGCACAGCGGAGAGAACAAGAAGCCGGTGGTTGTCAGCATGCAATACTAAAAGGGTACAAGATCAATATAGGAGTTGTCATAGAGAATTCCATCACAGGTCGCTTGCGAACAAAGAAATGATGCTCACCAAAGAACAATCAATGTCGGCGTCAAGGCCGAGTGAAAGGAATTTGGGAATCAGAAGAAGAAGTACCCAGAGCTTCACCACTCCTTCTGACAGAGTTAGCAAGGGACCAAGAAACCAAGAAAAGGAGTGCTAAGGAGAACAGATGAAACCTGAAGTCAAGAACCGTGAAGGAGACTCCAGAGGGTTACCGATCAAGGAGCGATAACGTAAAACTCCCTCCAACAATGATTACATGTTTGCACAATGAAGGGCAGGAAGAAAGTAAATTAATAGACTTCTCCATCCCCTTAGCGCTTCTCTCCCCGTGCAACGTAAAACTTCCAATACGGAGAAAGCTCAAGGGGAGCAAAAGAGGAATGGGGCCTTCTGGAGCATTGAAGCTCTCAATGCCATGCGTAAGAGAATAGATGAACTGAGAGAAGGAGTGGAAAACCACAACAGAATTCAGAGAAGGAATTTCTATGAAAAGAATTGAAGAAGAGACCAAAGAAGAAGAAGAACAATGCAAAAGAAAGGAGCACGAGGCGAGCTACAGCAAAAGAGTAGAACAAAGAAAGTGGGAGAAGAGTTGAACAAGTAAAAGAGGAACGAAGAGAAAAAATTTCAAGCAAAGAAGGGGAAGAGTTCAAGAAAGAAATGAAGGAAAGAGATCACAATCTATTGCGTAAACTCAAACTCGGGCCATGAAGCTTTTATAACAAACTGGGCCAGTGTGATTCTCAACTACTAAACCGATAAAGAAAAGAGATACGTAGCAGAAGCCAAACTGGGGAGCAAATCAAAGGATTCAAGTTTTTATACAAGTCTCTCATGTATGATTTTGAGAATAAATTGATGATAGAGACAATAGCGAAAGATACAGAATCCTATAGACAAAAAGAATGGCTAGAAAATTTGGATCTGATTAACAACAACCTCTCCAAATTTTTAGAGGTTATGACTGAAATGGAGAATACAATGAATGGCTTGGGTAAGAGACAAGATGAGCTAAACAAGAAGGTTGATCTATCCAATGAGATCTTCATTGAAGAACAAGTTGAGAAGGAAACCAAGAAGAGAAAAAGAAAGAAGAGAAACGAAAATTCCCGACCTCTGTACCATTTAGGTACATTGCACCTAGATCCCCAACATCTTTTGCTCCCGGGCGGGCTTCAAAAGAAAAATAAACTTTCTCCCTGCCTAACTTTTCTTACCCTCCTTATCCCACACTGTAGTATCCAACTGTTGCAAACCAATCAGAAATAAAATGAGAAATTTAAATTGAATTGTTGAGTGCCATTTTGAATTTGTTTGTTCAATGTTGTGTTGCCTGTTGGTTGCATAATTAGGAAATTAAAGTAGGAATCAACACTTAATAAAATCATTAGATATCATGAGGCTAAATAGAATGAACAGTTAGATTGGGAATGTTAAAAATGTAGAAAATTCGCGGTAATAAGGGCAAAATGAAGACAGCTTAATTGAAACACAAGGTGCAAAAGTTACTTAAGTCTAACCGATAAGTCCGCACTGAGGAAAGTAATACAATAGAAGGAACAAACATATTTTTGAGTTTCGTGGGGTATGAACAATAAGTCAAGGAATCCGCTGAATATCATCAATTAAATACTCATCAACAAAATGAGTCATGGTACTCTTATGGTTAGTCACTAACTATTCAAACCAAATTCTAGAATTTGTTAGATTATTTATCGAGGCGGAATCCTAGGTGATACACAAATGACAAGAGATGATGCAGCCATTCTCGACAACTTTGAGCCATTCTAGCTGATCCCTACTCATATGCTGGGATGCATATACGTAGTTCCGTAAATTGGAGCCAACAAGCCTATTTTTTTTCAAAATAGGACACGGAAACCTAACTCATCCTAAGACATCAATCCTCAAGAAAGAACCTATGATTACCCAGAATTCAAGGATAAGAAAGAAATGAAGTTTTGGGGATACATTTTCGAGGAACTCAAAAGGGAATGAAAAAGAAAAAGACAAAGAGCGTAAAATGCACAGAAAAGAAAGCTTATAGGATAAGTTTTATCTGCAGGGCCTAACTTCTTGAACAATTGCTCTTAGTGTTTCAACACCCAAGACTTAATGCTATCGGGTATGGGAGCCACTAACCCAAAGTTCGCTTAAGAGTGCTAGAAAGCCTAAAAGTTAAAACATTGCACTATCCCCGAATGTTGATAAACAAGGAAGCTTCATGGAATTTACGGGAATAGCATGCGCTCCAATTAAAGAAATTAAAGAGATGTCCACTGTGAAGTTTAGGGAGCTTATTAGAGAAACTACAATAAAGAAAGGGCGTAAGAGGAGAGAAAAGGTTCAGTAATCTTAACCTAAAATTCCTTCCATCCTACCCATTACTCATAGCCTAACAATATAAGCCCAAAAGACTCGATTGACCAAGGCTGAAATCACCTACATTAGTGGAGACTAATATGAAAACAAGCCTATGGAATTTGGAAGAACAGTAAACAACTAAATTGTGAAGGATTTAGGAGTTAAATTGACCTCGTATGAAAATGAGAAAGGAAAAATAAACTAATATTCAACAGATCCAATGAGTATGTTGTTTGTGAAACAATTTCAACGCTTTAGTTTTGCATAGTATAAAGAGTGGCAGACCAACCTTGAACTGACTTGAAGCTGATGCACAGAGAATTACATACCTTGTATTTCAATTAAATTAAATGCCACCGTTAACTAATCGTGAGAAAAATGTCTCAAAATTTTCTTTATTTTGTTTGAGGACAACAAATTTTCTTTTTCTTTGTTCGAGGACAAGCAAACTTTTAAGTTTGGGGAGTTTGATGAGCTTAAAAGTCATCTATATTTTAGTCTATTTTTCTGAGTTTTATATAAAAGGAATAATTAAGATGCGTAAATATGAAGAAACTCACTAAATTTGTTATTTGCAGAAGTATAAAGAAAGAAGAAAATGCAAGTGAAAATGCAAGAACTAGCGAGTAAAAATGCAGAATAAATAGGCGTAAATGAAAGCAATCGGGCAACTAATGTCAGCTAGTTTACATGCCCGCTGATGAGGCTTTTAATATCAGAAATTGAAGGAAATTTGATGCGTCGCGACAGGATCACCATAGGCAATGAGGATCGAAAGCGTAAACATAAGAGATAATGTCGCGATACGATGGAGGTCGTGACACGAGAATCGACTAAGCCATGACATGTTTGGAAGGATGAGCCGAGTTAATCAAGATGTTGTCGCGACAGCGGACTCAATTATTACACCTAAAGCACTCACGAGCCTCCAAAGAATGCCGATGTCGCGACAAGAGATCAAAGCAGCTTACTACGAGACTTGCTCGCCTGGAAGGTCAGAAGAATTGAACTGTTGTCATATGTGAGATCAGGCTCTTACATCGTGAGCCCCACGGAAGTCTCCAGAGACTAAAAGTCGATGTCGCTGACAAGAGATCGGCTGTCGCGACACTAATGGCGACCGCTTCAAAGCCGCAGAGCCAAGGAAGTGAGGTCGCGATAAGATATTGATGTCGCGATCAGAACCAATGTCACTGTGAGGCATGAAGGATGTCGCGACAAGGGATTGATGTCGCGACAACAAGAACCTCTGGGCGAAAAATCATAGAGTTATGTCGGCGTCGCGACAAGAGATTGTCACGCGACATCAAGAGCCATCGCGGGAAAGACGCGGCGCAAAGATCGTTACGCGTAATCAGCCATGTCACGGCGAACATATCACGGGTCGACATCATGAGAAACCACGAAACTCCGCAGATCCTGCTTCATGTCACATAAGAGATTGATACGCGACATCCAAGACAAGTTGAATGCCGCACACTTGAGCCTGAGGTTCGACAAGATAATCAGATGTCACGAAGACGCAGAGACCAATCAACCAGAAAAGAGCAAGTCGAGGTCGCGACGGAGATCGAGGTCGCGACATCGTGAATCATCAGCCTGAAACCCTAAGGGCATGGGAAGTGATGTCGCGACGCGGAGATCGATGTCAGCAGAGATGATGTCGCGACAAGGAGTGAAGTCGCTGAACACCGAACATCAAATACGGGCCAAACCACTTAGAAATCCACAAAACCGTAGATTGGGATTAGGCCCAACCGGTGAAACCCTGAGGTAAACACGCCAGCCATCTACCTCATTAAGGTAGCTTGGTGGCATACGCATTTAGAGAAACGTAGCCTGGCTACCATTTTTTCTTTATTTTTAGTTTCATTTTTTTCATTTCTTTTCTTTCTTTTTCTTCAATGTTGATGTGCTAGAGATGAGAATAGACGACGCTTAGATTTTCGTTTTCTTTTCAATGATGTAATCGCTTAGAGTGTCGAATGCAATCTATTTTTCAAATTACTACCTGGAATGTTTAAAGTCCGCATAAATTTCTCTGAATTCGAATTTTCCAGCCCCAATTTGCTATTTTATGATCGAGGAATGTCGCAAAGGTGTAATTCAAGACCAGAACTGCAATTCTTCCATTAAGTGAATGCTATTGTCGAAATTATCTTTCCCAGAGTTTTTTGTTTTCCAAAGAAATTGCGAATTTCTTTATGAATTTACTTTCTGGCCATGGGTTTAATAGTTTTTGATCCGAACACTGGCTTCCTTTATACTCCGTTAAGAATTGTTTCAAGCCTGCCTTCAAGGAGGTCCTCCCAGTGGACACAGAGATGACAATCCCGAGAGTTATGAACATTTTTTGAAGGTATATTCATCTCGCTATTAGAGATCTAATGTGAGCTTGTAAGTTTACTTGATAAATCCTCTTCTCACTTGAAATCAAGAATCGAGTCAATGAGTTACCTAAATTTAAACAAGCAGAGAGTTCACCCTAATTCTGGATAGTGAGGCCAATCCCAGGTTAGCCGAGATCTAATCAAGGAGAGGGTGATCTATTCTAATTTTTGAGGAGGAGTAACTCGTAAAGCGCATCCTCGCTTGACTCGATAACTCGGGGAGCTATGTTTACAAATTCGATAAAATGGGTATGAAGTATTGGTAAAAAGAAAATACCTATATTTAGGATGTCCTTTAAAAAGTAGTTATCTCATTCCCGATTCGAGAGGATCAGTGAAAATTAGATAATGAAATGTGGAGGCGTGAGGAGATCCAAATTGCATTTCACTAAACTAGCAGATTTTAAAACTTGAAATACATGTTAATTAACAAGTGAGTTAAATAAATGTGAATTGAAACTTCACAATAGCATTGATCTTAATGTGTACTCTAAACGATAATTGTTCAGTTTCCATTTATTCTCTTCCCTATTCATTATTCATTATTCTTTGGATTCAGTTTATAGATTGATCATTCTTTTATAACATACTTTTAGTATATTTTTATGCTTTTCTTGAGCTGAACACCATATCATGTTATAGTTCAAATAGTGCGGAGCTTATAGTTTGGTAGTTGGATCTAGAATTTTCGAGATCCCCGTGGGGATCGATATCTGACTTAAATCCAATTTATTACTTGTCGACCGTGCACTCCCAGTAAAAGATATTTGGACCAAAACCTAATTGAAAATGATTTAATCTTGTACATGTGTTTTGGTTAGTCAACAAGCTTTGCGGCGCCACGCCGATTAGACAATAGCCCTTTGGTGATAATGCTATGTTCCGTACATATGTTTCGTCTAGTCAACAAGTTTTATGGCTACCGTTGTCGTGATTGGGACAATAGCCATTTGGTGATAATGCTATAAAAATCTTGTACATATGTTTCGTCTAGTCAACAAGTTTTATGGATACGCTACGGGACTAGGACAATAGTCCTCGTAATAACGCCGAATGTATATGCTCTCTTCGCCTATTAAATAAGTTTTACGGCGCCGCTAACGGACTAGACAATGTTTTCGCCTATTGCACTGCCGGGCATAGCTCTTCTACCGGCTTTGAGCCTTGAGAAGTTGCTTCCGTATCAAGTCCACCTTCTTAGAGGTGTCTCAAATCAATTTCGGACCAGTGGTGGATCTCTCTCCCACCTCCGTCCAACAAATCGGAGATCGACATGGTCTCCTATATAAAGCCTCTATGGCTATCCGTGATGCTCGCGGTAACCTGCTGCCAAAGTAACTTTAACAAGGGCAAATGCTTTTCCCAACTGCTCTTAAGATTCAGGACACATGCTCGTAGCATGTCCTCTAAAATCTGGATGGTCCTCTCTGACTGACCGTCCGTTTGTGGATGAAAAGCAGTGCTCATCATCAACTAAGTCCCAATGGTTCTCCTCGGAAACTTCCAAAATGAGCCGTGAAACCCGGATCCCACCGACATGATAAAGACCGGCACTCCATGCAAACCGACGATCTCTCTTATGTACAACTGCACTCCTCCAATGTGGAGCACAATGTAAAATGCCACTGGTGAGTCAGTTTATCACCAACACCGCATCATGCTCTCGCTGGTGTCCAGGGCAATTGAGTCACAAAATCCATCGCGGATATCTTCCACTTCCACTCGCCTCCAGTGGCCGGAGTAGCCTTGCCGGGCCTCCGTGCTCAAATTTTTATCCGCAACACACCTGCGCATCATTAAAGGAAATCCCCAACGGTTTCTTCATCCCACTCTAGTAATATCAGACGAAGATCTCTCAGACATCTTCACAACTGATGCAATAACAAATCGAGAGCAATGGAACTCCCAGGATCTCCTTCTCAAATCTACTAATATAGGAACTACAACTCGTCCCCCAGACCAAGACTACCATTAGCGCACTGCCTAGCCTCACAATTGCACTCCGATCGCACCGGGTCCCGGATGGACAATATCTCTGTATCCTGTCCTTGGGGCTCAATCACTATGCTCAATAGGGAAGGTATAACCACTAAACTCCCCAAAACACCCTGAGCCTGATCACTGTACTGTAGTCCAAATTGTATCACAACCTCGAGACCGCCACTCCTAAAGCCATACTAGCCAAGACTCGTGACTTCGACCGAGTGGCTACCACCACATTTGCCTTGATCGATGGTAATGCAAAGTGAAGTCATAACTCTCCGTATACTCAGAACACTAAATATACCCTATCGCCGACTTGCTTAGGTATATTAAAAGCTAAATGGAATTTTTCGAAATAAACGATGTGAACCGGGAAATTAATAAGAGAGAAAAAGTGGTAATATGTGAATACCACTCGAGGACCTAGTGGTCATAAATAGGAAAGACAAGGGTAAATTGGTCATTTACGAATTTAGGACCTAAGGGTAATAATCACATAAGATTGTATGCCAAAATAGAAATTTAATAAGTTAGATTGAGAATAATAATGAGTTTAAGGACCTAAATGCAAAAATGAGGAAAAAGAAGAAAATGCAAAATACCAAACATGGCCTTAACTCAAAGATGGATATATTAATTTGTCTCTATTTTGAGAGACCAAAAACGTAAAAGAAGAGAGGAGAAGGGGAGAAGAAGAAGAAGAGGGAAGAGTGAAGAGAACAGTTAAGAGAAGAGAAGGAGAAAGGAAGGGCAAAAGGTATAACTTTGTATACAGATTGACATTGTTCATGCGGTCATAAATAGAAGAAAACCTAACTCCTAGAATGAATTCTCAGATGAATTCTAACATTAAGTATGGAAATTATGAAATTTTGTATGGGATTATGTGTATTTGGACCATAGTAGGGATTTTGGTGGTTTTCAAACCTGTGGTTTTGTTAGATTTCATCTCAACCCTAAAATTATTAGTTGCAAGGTTGGTAAAAATCCTAAATGCACAAGAAGAATGCGGGAATCCTCCCTCGAGGTCGATCTGCCTAAGTCTGGCACGAGTCAGTTAGAACAAACCCTAACTAACCATTTTGTTTGGTTTATGTCTGGGTTATTACCCATATTAGAGTTGTTTTGAGAGTAATTCATGAAAGGTTTTTGAAGAAAGATATGTATTGAAAGATGATTTGAGTATAATTGAGGTTACAAGATGAATATGGAGTAGTTTTGAAGTGTATATTGATTATTGAGTTGGATTGGGTAGCAAAATATGAAAAAAATGGGAGAAAAACCACCATTCTGGGGAAATTTCGAGGGGTGGTACCTTATTCAAATGTAGTGGTACAGACTGATTGCGGTTCTCATTCCACTCGTACTAGTGATCGGTACCAGACTCCAAACTAGACTTCAAGGGGAGAACCAAACATCCCGAAATAGGTACTCTTCAAATTCCGAATCTAAGGGCCTAGAAATTACTCAAATTGGGGCTATGTCTGGGCCAATTTCGGTTTAGTTTTGATCATAGAGTAGCCTCCCAAGATGACATAACTTGAGTTTCGTGTCTCGACGGGGTGATTCCGCTTGAGAAGAACCCTAAAAATCTTAGCTTCAAAGGAGTACAAAGAACCAGTATCAAAATGTGAAGTTAAAGACTCCTGAAATGACAAAAGACGGCGGCTTCTCCGCCGGTTGTCACGTTGTGTGCCGTAAGTTGTCGATTTTTGTCACTGGGCTATAACTTGCACAATTCCTTCGTTAGACTCCATTATGGGTATTTTTGACTCTATGGAACGCTTATTGAGTCTAGAATCGAACCATATGCTATTTAATGGACTGCGCTCACACATCTTGTTCGAAAATTGAATTGTTGTACCAAGTGTACTAATCGCTTGGTTAAATAATTGAAATACATGAAAGAAAGGATGTAGATAAGGAACAAGAAATGCAATATGTATAGATGTGTTCATGAAACATGAATATGATGTGAAAATGAAATGAACTGAAACATGAATATGAACATGAAAGACAATATGTCAGAACATTATTAATGTGGTTGTTATATATGATTATTATCACATATAACTAGAAAAAGATAACAAATGATAGGAAATACATGAATGAACAAGGGATAGCCACCAAGGCGCTATGAATAATAAAGACCTGGTAGATCTACATAAACATATGAAGACAGAATGTGATTATGATCGTATATGAGTTCTATTTGTGAAATTATACATATGTATATATATATTGATTTGAATTATTGTTATTCAAATGTTTGTCAAATATATGCATGTGCGAAAAAGACATTCAACTATAAGTGAAATTATCGCATAAAGTAAATTGATTTGAAATGTATTATTGAATGAACAACATGACGGGATTCACCAACTGAATTCGTCATGAAGGTAATCGTAAATATTGAATGTGAAATCACATTGCCACCGAATGGTTGAACAGAAAGGATTCACCAATCGAATCTGGTCAGGAATGCCGACTTCTATAGTCATATGAGATTGCAATATTGAATGTGAAATCATACGTTAATGGTCGACAACAGACAGATTCACCAACTGAATCTGTCGTGAATGTCTACTTCTATAGTCATATGTGAGATGGTAATATTGAATGTGAGATCACATTGCTACTGAATGAAAAACATGACATGATTCACCAACTGAATCTGTCGTGACTGTTGAGCAACATGTGAGCATTCATTGGCAAGAGAATCTTATGGTTCTTTAATGGATGCTCGTGTGAGTGTTTTATGATCCGATGTATTATTGGAGACCCAAATTGACCTAACCTATGATGCCAAATAATAAAAATCTTTATGTTGTTGAACTTTTAGTTCACGACAACATATGGCTTAATAAACTTTATGTTTGAATGATTCAACCCTAAGGAAAAATATGAGAGTTTTTCTACTACAATATTTTTGTCAGAAACAATAGAGATAATATAAAGACATTTCATGTTGCTTTCATATTCATGATTTCAACATGATATCTATTTTCATGGGTATCTTTAAATCTGAGAAAATTTCTTATGGATTTGCTAAGTGTATAAAGCATTATTATTTTGGAATCTAATTTCATTTGATAGCATTATATTGACTTTTGGAGTATTCAATTAAATTTGTAGTACCAAATATCATACTTAAATTTTGTTAATGTCAACCTTTATTCATTTTGAGATTCAAGAACACGTAGATCTTATATACTACTAAAATGAAAACAAGACATAATATAAATAATAATATGATATTCTTATTAACTCAAAAGAAAATACATAGCATTATTCAATATTGACATTTTCATCATTGTCAAATAGTTGAAAATTTCGTTGGGACCTCCAAAAAATCCACATCATAATAAAAAAGGTCTAATCCATTGATATCTTTAAAATTCATCTCTACATTTTTTCCTTCTTCCTTTAATGATGCTTGATACAAATAAACTAAATGTTTGGTCATACGGTAGGTATACGACCAATGTCCTTTCATACCATATCCGTAACAAGTCTCTTTCTAAATCTTGGAGGATTTACTTTATATATTTTCTTTGTCTTTTTCCTCAAACCTTTTCCATTTCTCCCGATGAAATGAGGGTTCTTTTTTTTGTGAATTTGAATTATTATTATCATAAGTATGATATAGAATCATCAGATTAATATTCACACTCTGTGATTTGCATCGAGTATCACTTGGATTATTCAGATCTTAGCTGCATCTAGACAAGTGATTCTTCATCAATAACTCATTATTTTGTTCAACAACAGAAAGACATGAAATTAATTCAAAATATTTGATAAATCTACACTTGATATTGTTGCTGCTGGATCACATTTGAGGCGTGAAATGTAATGAACATTTAAATAGTGCAGAGTTATATTTATTGACTATTTAAAAATCCTACAACCTCAAGTGCATTAGCTCACTCATACCGAGCTTTTGGTAAGATTACAGTTTTCTGGTGGTCATACTTTCTTGTCAATTCATTTTACAGAGTAAAAAGATCTTTCATAGTAAAATATTCATTTTTTAGATCCTCATGGAGAAGGTGCCAAAGGAAAATCAGTGTTTTTTCATGATCCTATTGAGATGTTTGATTTCCTCCTTTTATTATCTCTCCTAGATTCATAGAAATTAGATGTACATCAACATTCAGGATCCAAGATAGATAATTTTTTCCAAAAATATCAAGTGTCATAAAATTGAGATTTGACATTTTGGCGAACCTTTTAATATATGACAAAATAATTAGAATCAATGATAATTTGATAATAACAATGTCAATTTTGACTTATAATCAAAATCAAATAATTTTCTTCTAACCTTTGACAATATATTTTTCTTACATCCTTATAAATAAGAAATAAGAAAGATGTTATAAGGAAATGAGTGAATGACGACCAATTTAGAAAAGGAATGTGGTCACCTTTGTAAAGTATAAATAGTGAAATTACATGCCGATTTGGATTCCCTAAACACTTATAAATAGTTTTCTTCTATTTATATTTGATACATAAAAAGAAAAGAGAATAAAACTTCATTATCTCAATTTCTCTCTTTGGATTTATTTCAAGTTCTTTCTTTTATATTTTCTACAGCGGGATTAATTTTCACTTTAATCTTAAGGTAAAATTATTTTGTAATTTGTTATCAACACGAACTGCCTTTCTCTCTAGTTAAATTTATAATTTTAAAGTTATTTAAATTTTATATATTTATATTAATTTTGATTTTATTTTATTAAGAAATTCAATGACTACAATTTTTTTTTTTTTTTTTGTAATATGGTATCAGAAATGTCACATAATTAGTAAGTTACGAAAAAAGTGATTTAGGCTGAAGGTGGCCTAAGTGTAAAAAATATAAATTAGTGGGGTACAAAAAGGTATGACCCAAGTATTATAAGAAAAATATTCACTATATAAATTAGTTTTTAAAAAGTAGTTTACTTTAGAAACAGATTTTGATTCATAAAATAGATTTTCAAATTAGAAATTATTTAAAAAAATCACAAGTTTTGATGTTCATTAAATTATTGTTTTGAATCAATATTTTGATGTCTTATCGTCATTTTCTTTATTTATGTTTATAAATTTTTATAATTTCATATATATATATATATATATATATATATATATATATATATATATATATATATATATATATATATATATATATATATTGGTTCTTTTTTCTATATATACTTGTATTGTTTTTATATCCTCTATCAGGTCTAATATAGGTTAAAATTAGTAAAAAAAAATTCATGAGCTTTCAAATTATTTAGTTTATATACAAAAGAGTAAAATATGTACAATAAATTCAAAATAATTAACTAACAAATTTCTTTTTCTTTCTATTTCATTACATAACAAATTTCAAATTAATAGAGAAGGGGAAGATGCAATTACCACCTAATGCTTATGTATTATTATTTACATCTGTTCATAAGAATCAAGATTCAGCTGGCCCATCTTAACTGGATTTTATTGTGCTTTGAAGCCTTTTTAGGACTAAAAATTAACCTGGACAAAAGCTCACGTCAGTCAGGGAATGTGGATGATATTGAGTGGCTTCCATATGGAGTCAGGTGTAGTTCAGGAACTTTACCAACAAATTATTTAGGCCTACCTTTGGGAGCATGCCGTAACTCGACTTATGTTTGGGATGGTGTTGAAGAGAGGTTCCGTAAGAAGTTAGCCATTTGGAAAAAAACAGTATATTTCAAAAGGGGGAAGGCTCACACTTATAAAAAGTATCCTGTCAAACCTGCCCATTTACATAATGTCCCTATTTCAGCTTCCAAAGGGCGTATTGTCATGCTTGGAGAAGATCAAAAGAGATTTCCTTTGGGGTGGTGGGAATCTAGAAAAGAAAATACACTTGGTCAGTTGGGACATAGCGTGCTTCTCCAAAGAGAAAGGTGGGCTGGGCATCTGAAGACTCTCTATTATAAACAGGGCTTTATTGGGTAAATGGGTTTGGAGATTTGCTGAGGAGGAGTACCCCATCTAGAAGGAGGTAATCAGGCTAAAATACCAAGTTGAGCAAGGAGGTTGGTTTACCAAAATTCCTAGGGGCGTGGGGAGGGGTGGGTCTTTAGAAGGACATTAGTAAGGAGAATGAGCAGCTGAAGTTGGATAGTTCCTTTGTCCTTGGGAACGGAAGAAGAATTTTTTTTTCTGGGAGGATCGTTGGTGTGGGGAGGGTGCTCTAAGTGTGGAGTTCCCAACTTTGTACAATTTGGCAGATCCGAAAAGGGCAAGGGTTGCTAATGTTTGGGACGACGGAAGGGGAGAGGGAGCTTGGAACCCCAATTATATTAGACCCCTAAACGATTGGGAGGTAGATGAGGCTCAACATTTTTTAAGCCTGTTGTGTGACGGAAAATTATACTAGGAGGAGAAAGATAGACTTTTCTAGAAAGGGGATAAGAAGGGCCTATATATTGTCAAGGCTAATGTGGCTTTTTTGGAGGATAATTCAGGAAGAACAACTCCTTGAAATATGTTGTGGAACAGTTGTGTGCTGCCTAAAGTGTGTTTCTTTGCATGGGAAGCTCCATCGAGAGTGTGTAAGCCACAACGATGCACCTAAAAAGAGGGCTTCTGACAAATGCATGTCCCTTTGTGTAGAGCTGATGAGGAGCTGAACCATCTCCTAATCCACTGCCCTTCGGTTTGGAGGTTGTGGGATGGCCTCATCTCTTTCCTAGGTTTTTCCTAAAGCTCTCGCCTTACCATACAAGATCTGCTGGATGGTTTGTGTTCCCTATCGTGAAAGAGGGCTAAAAACTATGGAGTGGTGGCTCCCTGTCTTATTTTGGGCAATTTGAATAGTAAGTGAAACCATATAGTCTTCGAGCATGTTCTTCTTTCACCGCACTTAAATCCTTCAAAGCATGCCATCACCTCGGCCGGGTTCGAGGTGGAGGAGGACGCTCTTGTCAGGATTCTCTTTTGTATTCTCTAGGGTTTGCTTGCGGATGGGAGGTGCCTTTGGCTCCTTTTTTTGTAGGCTTTCCTGATGAGAACATAGGCCAAACTCAAAGTGCAAAAGAACCACTCCAGATGTCGATTGGGCATATTGCAAGAGCAAGAGCCAAGAAGTTTCAAAAGGCACTAAATGGGCTCATGAAAGAGTTCATTTAGGCTAACCTAAAATTACAAGAAGAGCTCTCGGTTAAGTCAGTTTTGGAGGAATTAGAGCCAACAAAGAAGTCCAAAAGATCATAAATATCATCAAGACTATTGATGGTGATCATCCACACAAATTTGGCACTTAAAAGGGACAAAAGAAGCAAGGAAATTCGTGCTTCATCAATTATCCTCAATCAGAGGCTTATTTTTGGATGAATTCGGCTTTTTGGTCAAGGCTTGATAGCTTAATACCATGTCAATAATCAACTATCAATTTGGTCTTTATGGTTGTTTTGTCAAATTATCTCTTTTATGGTTAAGAATATCAAGCGGTAAGTTTCCAATAAAGATATGATACTTACTCCATGTTGGTTTGCAATTTTCCAATTTCATTTGTAAGTTGATTGTCACTGCCGAAATTCAGCAAGTTTTTCCTTTCTTTCTTAGTCCCGAGGTTATCTCAAACTCTATATAAGGGCCTTTGATATAAGATTTCAAACACAACTTGAATGAATTCAATACTCTTTATGAGGTTTCTTCTGCCTGTGGAGAACTTGAGCCTATCAAGGTTAATCCCAGCATTCAAACTTGTCGCCTAATGATTCTTCCATAATCAAGGGGACGGGGTTCTTTTACTTTGTTCTTACGGATTTTGGTTGCCTATAACCAAGGGGACGGGGACACTACACTACACTTACGGATCTTGATTCAATATAGTCAAGGCAATGAGGTCATTGTTAGTCGTGTTTGAAGGTCATAGGGATAATCCGCATCATCGCTGATTCAAGAACCACGAAAGATAATGGTGCTCACATCATTTCCCCGTATACTCTCCTGTATATTGTGGGGGTTATGGCTATTTCTTGTGCTTGTTATTTTATATTATGTAATGCTTATTTATCAAAAAAAAAAAAAAAAACACATTTCAAATAACATGGTCATTGGTTCGCGTCCCCTTAGGGCTATTGGAGGATTTACCTTATCAAGAATCCTTAGTGGTCTCAGCTGATTACCAAAGGCCAGCATGTGCCTAACCCGAACACCCATAGTTATAAAATATACATACATAGGATGTGTGTGTGGAGCAATTTGAAAAGAAAATAATAATTAAGAAGGCATAAGAATACAATTCCTCCTAATTATAAAGTTCTTTATGCTTCAACTAAATTATCTCAATCAACACTATGGACTCACCCAAAAACTCCAATCAATCTAAATGGAGAAAATTTAGATTAAAAACTCAACTGCATTTTCAGATATCATCAATGGATGAGGAGCAGCAATGATATAAAATTGGCAACCATAATATCAACTTACTAGAAAGAAACAATAATAATAATAATAATCAAGAGAGATTTACTATAACGTAACTAAAAAGTGTTTAGCTGTTAAAAAAAAAAGTCAAGAGAGGGAGAAAGGAAAAGAAAAGAAATTACCAGAAAGAAAATCAGGATCCCGCCCATTTTTTAACTGAATCCATCAATCCTCATGACTTCATGAACTTCACCTCAGATTTAATTTATAAGCATCCAAACTTTTTTTGATAAGTAAATTTATAAGCACCAAACTCGTTAAGCCAAAGGATGCAACTTGCCGCTGCTCCAGTTGTCGCCACAAAAGCTTTCTACATAAACCCACTGGAATGAAGAGGATACTATTTCTGACTCAGAATTATCTTTAAATTCAATTTATCAGCCTTGCATTAGACTATATTTATGAACAATCAGAATATATCTTGTTTTCAACATAGATACCAAAGAGTAGGTTTCAGCAAATATGGGTGGGTGACTAATAACATTGGGAAGTTATATCAAGTTTGTATAATCGGCCAAATAAAAATTGTGCCTAAACCATTGAATCATTAATATTGCACAAGCAACACAAAGGCTTTTCACAATTGCAGGTAGTTGCTATTTCAGGGGTGCACAGTGAATACCTCCACATCCTCCATTTCCGGGCTTCTCACTGAGTATTGAAATGTCCATCCATGGCAAGCACCTGCATGCAGACCATTCTTATTGATGGCAAAAACTGCCCCAACAAAATCTGGAAATTTCCTTGCAATCCGCCTTATGGCATCTTGGGCAGCAAGCTTCGGCTCCATACCCAGTCGCATACTCTCCACAACCTGATAGCTGAACAAAATGACTCTCAGAACGCAAGTCAGTCAAGAAAAGGATTTAGTAACTCTTTCTGTCCAAAAGTTCATGAATTTTCCTGCTAGTGTGAAATGATTGGCATATCAAGAGCACTCAGGCCTTAAAAAAAAAGGCTTGGAACAGAGCTGAAAATAGAAAATCCATCCAACTTCACAAATCTGAGAGTACAGAATGGATAAGTGCAACAATTAAATTGAGGAGAGAAGCAAATATCTTGAGTTTTTATTGGCTTTGTTATGAAGAGGTCAAAACTGGCTGCTTTCCAAAGCTTGATGAGCCTTAGCTGGAGCTGAATTGACCTTTTCCTATTATCTCAATTTTCCTTTTATTTGATTGATCATGGGCATGCTCCATAAGAGCAGAGATTCTGGTTATTGGTTCTAAAATGCATTCATTGGTTCCTGAGCTTGAGCCTGACCCTGTCAAATTAGCTTGTCTTAGTTTTCCTTAGTTTGTTCCATCACAGCCTCACAAGATAGATTTTTTTTTTTTGATAAGTAAAAAGCCAATTATATTATGAAGGAGTAAGCTAAAGTATAATCAATAGCAAAAGGAAACAAAACCAAACCCCAAAGAAGACAGCTATAGCAAAAAAAAAGAAGGAAAAAGCCCCAACTGAGAAGGAAATGCCTGACTTCGCCAAGCTTTAGTCTTAGTTTGTTCATCAAAGCCACAAGACAGATTTTGAATTTCACCAAGACATTAATTGGAGGTAGCTCATTTTAGAACCTCAAAGATTTTGAATACTCAACTGATTTACAGCCTTCATTATAAAAATTCCAGTTTTATCTTTGAAAATGAAGAATTCTCACTCTATAGGTTGAAAAGATCCCTTGTTTACACTCTTTGCACTTGCGCTGGTGGCTGTAAATTTGATTATTGTTGTGTTGGTGCTTTGCCAGGTTTAGCTTGTAGCTGAGTTTTTTATTTTTTTATTTTTTGTATAGGCCATTTGGCATCCTTAGTATACTCCCTATATATGTCTTGGGCGTTTTGCCCCTTCTTTCACATTAGCTTCTTTATTCATCCAAAAATAAAAATAAAATAAAATAAAAATCCAGTTTTATCTAACTTTAGAAGGAAGCTTCCAAATTTGTTTAATAATAACCTGGACAAACAGCAGTTTCCGTGAGGCTGAAGTTTAAGAGTTTGAGGATTTTTTTTTGAACTACCATGGAAGGGAACGCATCATATTATCACCATCCCCAGTAGTAACGACAAGTGGGCCAACTCACCATCATAGGATGGAAGATCCCTGCAATGGGCCCATCACCCACCCTGCATGAAAATGAGATTCTGTTAAGGATTTTCCTCGATCAACTATTTTATATTTCAGCCAGAAATTTTTAAAGCATCGTTTCCATCAATGAAAATGCACACATTTTTATCAAACACACATTCATTCAGACATTTCCTCACTTCATATTGGGTATTTTTTATCTCCTTCGAAAACTCAAGCTTTGACTTAAAAAGATGACATGACTAATATAGTATGTAGGCTCACAAAATTCAACACACACGACAGTTCCAACACAACTCGCCGATTAAACTAGCTGGTAGAGACCTAACTGTTTGGGTGATAAACTGGTCAAACTTCTAAGCTAACACGCTTTTATCAAACGGCCGCAACTGACGCTAACTCATATAACCCATTTACCCGTTTAAATAAAATTAATAATTATTTAAAAAAATTAATCATTTTTTTAATAATAAGCCACATAGAAAAAAAATATATCATTTTTTAATAAATTAATATTATTTACATTTTTTTGTGTTAGTTTAAGGTTTTATGAAGTTAATATTTTAAATAAACAAAAATGGTTAACTGTGGTCATTTTTAAGGTTCGTCAAACGGTATAAATGGGCGTGAATAACAATGGAGCGGTTTATCGTACACTGATTCAACCCAACCCAACCCGCTTAAAATTAGACGTGTTAAACGAAACAAGGCCAGGTTACCCGCTTATTAAAATCCGCTCGTCGCTTTCGATTTACCCATTTATTAAACGTGTCGCGTACGGGCTTACATGTTTTTCACCACACCCGCTTAACTCCAGAACTGCTTAACTCAACCCAACCCAGCGACACCCCTAATAGTATGGCCATATTTTCATTTTTTTCCCTGATCCATTAATGAATGAAATACCATATGGTTACTGAATAAGATAAGTAAAAGGAATTCATTCACATCACTAAATCGATGAGAACTTCTTATATGAGAGAGAGCTTTAGTTGTCATATCATTTCGTTCTCTCATGTTTTGAAGATTTAATTGTGCTGAAAATTCTAGTTCAAGACCTCCCTTCAAAGAGGTTGAAGTGATTTCATTAGGGAGAAATAGGGTGCTGTTACAACGTGGACGTGAATCAAGTCGTAGGTGTTGGAGGCTAATCCTTTGGAATAAAGCAGTCAAGTAAATCTATGCGACAATAATGGATTTACATTAGTGTTTTTAAACCTCTTGATTTTTATCTTCATAGTTAGGGTGGAGGTTTTCCACGTAAATATCTTGTACCTCATTGCATAACTTTTCATTTTTGTGTTGGAAATCTATCTATTCAAGTTATCCCTAACGTTTAGCAGGATAATATTCTTGATGTTACAATTATTTGAATACCAGGTTAACCCAATTAACCATCAGCGTAAGTTCGAGGTAAATATATATATCAACATAATTAATTAAACATCATATAGGATATACCCTAAAAACATCAAAGAATATTGATTGGGTAAAGGATAACTTTTTTAAAAGAAGAAAAAGTAAATTCCTCTTATGCAATCTTATTTAATTCCTATTCCTTAATGATTCCATACTAAATCTCACTTTCTCAATATAAAAAGAACCTACTTATCATGGAATATGGGAGTGGCCAGAATTAAAAACATTGGCATATCCAGAAGCAGCCATTCGCTATGGCCGTTCCTCCTGTAGCTGAAATTTTGTAGGATGATACCTCCCTACTGGATTGTAATTTATCTCCTCTCCAAAAATAGAACAAAAAGAAGGATAGTACTATTGTCACTTAGTAACTACTTTCATTAACATTACCAAATGAGTGAAGTCATCATGTTAGAAAGAGAAAGTGAAGTAACAATGTCAAATTAACCAAAGGCGCTGGTCTAAGGAAAATTCAAGTTCTTCTGCATTCTTCTGCCACATTCTTCTTTACAATTCTCTCACAAAGATGGATTTCCAAATAGCTTTTTTCAAGCCAAATTGAAATTATACTAAAGTGGTTGCCCCTCAAAATTTTTGCATGCTCAAGGGTTCATAATAAAGCAAACTTATTTCAAATGAGGAAAATGAGGAAAACTTCTAGGCCCAGAGCCCAAATGCACATGCATGCAAAAGAAGTGATGATGCAATTAAGCATTTCTTTTTGTAGAGTCCTTCAATATATGAAAAACTTCTCTCCTGCCAGAATTCACCAACTGAGCCTCAAAAGAGATCTAGATGGCCATCATTTCCTGTTAGGGCTTTAAGAAGGAAATCTTGGAGGAGAATCTTGAGTAAACTTGGTTAGAGTGAAGGAAGAGTTTTTTATTAATAACCACCATCATAATAAAGTATTGCCTAGGATTGCAAAAATCAACTAAATTTGATTTATTTACTTGATTCTAGGCTCATTTGTAAGCTGATTGGTAGACTATATTTAGATAGTCTCCTAGTTGGTCTATTTCTTGTTTTTGTATTCTTCTCTCCTTGATTTCCCTTTCTATTGAACATAAATGACATACGTGTAGTTTTGTTATATGAAACAAAAAGTATATTTAGAATTTGCAAATGGTATCAAAGCAAACTTGCTCTGTTCAGATATCATTTTCTGGCAGCTGATTTTTTTCCCAGTGCAAATCATGAGTGTTATCTTTTGGCATCATTATTGTTAAAGGACAAATTCTTCTAAAAACTCAAGCTTATAGGATTTGGGTTTAAAATGAATATCATGTCTTTAACACCCTCCCTCACATGCGGCCCCATACCTGTACTTGGAGAGTCAAACCAACCAAACAGAGTCCTCCATGGACTTTCAAATCAACAAATGGGGAATAAATTATAAAGAAGTGGCTCGAACTCTGGACCTCTTGCCAAACTAGGCTCTGATACCATGTTAAACAACCAACTCTCCTAAAAAATCAAGCTTGTAGGATTTGAGTTTAATATGAATATCATGTTTTTAACAATTATTAACCTTGTTGGTTGTCTTCACAGCCAAAATAGCTATATGTTCGGTTTTGGCCTCCATTGACAACAAAGGAGTTTGAGATTGAAGGAAGAAGAAGACAGATATTGCTGAATTCAAATCTTGATTTCTACTATCAATGAAAAACAGGAATAAAATTTATTTGCTGAGAACAATTGGAACAGCTATATAGGTTGTTTATCAGTCAAGCACACTTGTTTTCTAATACTTCTTTCCTCTGTCAACCTAGACAAAGAAATAATTTTTACTGCTACTTTAAATGCTGCTCAAGAAATTCTAAAACTCTTGGATCATGGATTCATGACAATGAATCATATAACCTACTGTCAAGTTTGTTTGTTTACTTATATCACTTGTTCATGTAGACAAAAAGTTAAAAATCTTCATGAGTTGACCATTGATTGGTTTTTTTCTTGTCACTAGAAACGGTTCTGTTACTATTTATGAACACCTATTATAATCTTCATTCAAATAGAAATTTGATAAAAGATATAGTTGTGTGGCTACAATTTTTCTGAATCATTAGGCATTTCAAAACCTAATAAAAAATTAGCAATGCTAGAGAGGTGGATGGACTCTATTACTTTTGAATCCCAAATATCTTTGAATGTTTGTCTTAGATTACTCATGTTGGTATTTTTTTTGTCTAGAGAGCAAAATTAAATTGTGGCATCATGGATTAGGATATTCAAGTTTTTCCCTTTTGAAAATTTCATACTCAAACTTTATTCAGGAATCCTAAAGGTAATTGATTTCATGTTAATTGTGAAACTTGTCCAAGTACCATTTTTATCATTTTTCCTATCTAAATCTATAAATAATTTCAACCATTTCAACTGTACATAGTGAAATTTAGGATCCCTTATTTACGACCAATGTATCAAAGGCAGGTTCAGGAGTGGAGACACCTTGTGCCTAGGGGCAAATGGGCCCTCTGAAATTTTGGAAATAATGCATGCAGGAGAATTCTTTTTTTTTAGAAATGACATGTTGTCATCAATACATTACTATTGTATGTTGATTTGCCCTCCCAAAATAAATTTCATATTATGCACTATCAAGCTTGCTTTCTAGCTCTGCCACCGGGCAAAGTAGTTCAACATGGAAAAATATCATCATTTTTCTTGATAACAAAAAGGCACTGAACCTCCAGTAGATTGTTATTTATTTATTTATTTTCACAAAGATTCCATTAGATCTAGGTCCACAAGGTTTATGAAGGAGAAAATACCACCTGAGGGAGAAACCTTATTAACTACAGAGTGATTATTTTAGGCTTAACCTAGTCATCAGTTAGTTGACAGAGCAATGAAAAACAAATTGTTGAAGTGTAGGATGACTTAACCAAGAACATTTCGAATCAAACAACAATATTTATGGAAGGTGTTTGTGATGCTATAGGCCCAACATATTTCTTGTGAATTAACCATATCATTTGAAGGCCTCAAGATTCCCTTACCTGCCAGGGATCTTATATGTAGCTCCATTAGTTGAAGTGCCAACAGCTATGTACCCTTCCTACGCATGAAACAGAAATTGAATAGTGAGAGAAATGCTATAGGAATTCTAAGTGACCATTGACTTACTTTGTCAATAACAGCCATTGAAATGGTATCATGGTTGTGGAGACCAACATGAGAAGATCTTGATTCAACTGCTGCCATTAGATTGGCATTGGAACATGTCCCTTCACCCAGTTCTGCAATTTCCTTTGGATGATAAGGACCACAACGATCTACAGGTACAATGTTTTTCCAAATAGTTTGACTTCTTTCCATTTACTCCACTTATAGAATCTGAAGAGCTAAGATTTGTGGGTCCTGGAAGGCCCATTGAAATGGCAAAAGCTGATGCCTGCTCTCCAACAAGCAAAGTGTGTCTAGTATGTTGCATCACCAACCTTGCAGCTTTGATACCATCTTTCACATACCTCATGGCTGCAACAGCTCCGACCTCCATGGTTGCCTATGCATTTTCTTACCATAACATGCAACATACTTTCATTCTCAATGCAAGCAAAGAAACAAGTAAAAAGAAAGTGATCAATAGAATAATGAAAGAAACATCTAGATGGTGGTTACCCCATTCATGACCAGAGCATCAAGTGTAGTTTCTCCATTCTCATCTGGACTCCCTCCTGGCCCAACTGTTAATAAGAACGAAGAACATCAACATTAAAAAAACCCACTTGGAAGACTATGTTATCTCCAACAATGTCATACTTCATGCAGCTTCTCATCAAGTTTGCGATGGTCACGCCCAAACTACGCCAAGTATAAGTTTCTAATCATGACTCCTTTTCATAACCTCCCACGATTTCACCCTCTAATTTAGGAAGTTCCATGAGAAGCAAGTAGCAAATGCTTTTTAAAGCTAAAGATATTATTTTTTAGATACTGAGAGACATATTCATTTTTTAGTTAAACTATATTTCCACCTTAAATCAGATTTTTTCTTTCTTCAAAAAGACATATGAAATGGACAAAAATAAATTATCCTTTTGGTCATAGTAAGCCATCATTCTGACATATTACACCAAACCATTTCAAAGAAAATAGTGTACTATAGTTTTTCCTCCCCGGATGATTTAGATTTCTGTAGCCATAAGCAGAAATTTGTTTCACTCTTGGACACTCTTGGATAATACTAAAACATAGTGAGTGATCAGCCTCTAAAAGTGATTGATTTCATACACATTACAAGTAGTCAATATGTCTCAAATAAACTGAAAGCATTTTAGATGTAATGCACAGAACTAAAGGAATTTCACAAGTCAGAAGATGACTAGAAAGTAAAAGGAAAAGGATACTAAAATCCTGCAGTAATACATGCCAAAAGGATAAGAAATCAACTACATCAGATCTCTTATTCCACCTGTGCCATCACCTCAATTCCTCACAAGCCAGACAACCCTCAACTACCATCCAAAGCTGAAAACCCCTGTCAAGTAGCCCTCAATATCTAACAGCCTCCTTTTAAGGGCCATGTGCTCACAACCACAGGGTGATGCCCTATGTTCCCAACCTCATTTCCTAGTGCCTGATAGCAAGAAAGAAATAGTTAGGCGAGGTTAATATTAATATTATACACCACTTGGCTGCTAAGAATATATTGAGGAAAAAAGAAAACGTTAAATCACTTGACTCTTGCGCTATGTTTGGTTTCCGGAAAATACTAACGAAAACTTAAGGGAAAGAAAATAGGGTGGAAAAGTGGAAGGAAATAAAAAAATTGAAGTAAAATAAAGATAGAGTTAAAGCTCATGTATTATTTTAATTCATATTAAATAGCTTAAGAATAGGTATGTTTTAAGAAATTTTATTTATATTTAATTTTCTTTAAATTTTTTCATTAGATAACCCAACATCCTTCGTATTTTTTTCTTCCTTAGTACTTTCCTGAGACCAAACACAACCTCAGATTTTTCGTTACTTGACAATCAAGAATACTATAACCTCCAGTGACATGAAGCTAATACAATTAAATGATTAATTGATTTTCAATTTTTAAAATAATAATAATAATAATAATTCTCTAATAACGAAGCAATAAGCATAACTCAAATTTTATTCTATGTTCATTTGATCGACTTTCTAAGGAAGTGGATAGAGGGTAAGGAGATGGTGCCAAGAAACCTTGAGCCCAGAAGCTCCGTTCGGCTGCTGAGCAACGTTTATCAAAAGAAATGGAAAGGAAAATTTTTATGGCAGACTGGGGTTGGAACGGCTTTTTCTCTCAATTTCTTCCCAACCAAACAGACAAATAGACAATAGAGGAGGAAAATGAGAAATTCATACGATTTAAAAATTTCAGAAGCATGGATAATCATGGAAACAGAAAAAAATAGATAAAACAAACAAATCCTCAGAAATCTAAAAACTTAAATGGCGTAATTGGTCGGCAAGAACTAGTTGACTAAAAACAATTGAAACGTGTCATCCTTATGCTAGGATTTGGGTTTCAAAGTTCCACATTCCTCAGTATCCAAACAGAAAATAAAGAAAGAAAATGATAAATTGCTTATAATTTTAAAATTTCGAGAAACCCAGATTCATCATGACTTAAAACCCCAAAAGGCGTGCTTTCTTGATAAGAGAGAGGAAAAAAGAAAGTGAAAGTTGAAGTCGATTTCTGGGAAACCAAACATAGGCATTCGAAGAAAGTTACCACGGAGGATGATGTAAACAGAAGAAGCAGTGGGACGAAAGAGCTACTGATAGCCATGAGCGATCTGACACTCCGAATCGCTGGTACTTGTTCTCTGGTAGAGCGAGCCAGTTTCCACTGTTCTAATAATAATAATAATAATAATAATAATAATAATAATTAATAATAATAACAATAATAATAATCTAAAACTTTTTTCGGTGTAACAATAATCCAAATATTTTACTTATATCTTAAACCTTTTTTTTATCGTCTAAATAGGTTCCCGAAGATTACTCCCTCCATAATATTAGGCGTTAAATGATTAAACTATTGTTAACTTGGCTATTAAACCGTCCACCTTTACCCATTTGCTGGAAAAAAACCTCATTGAGTCAAAAAGAACCCTAAGGATTATTGCTTCTTCCTCAATCATCTTCTTCAGAAATTCATATTTGTCAATCCTCTTCTTCCTTGATCATCTTTTTCCCCAATTCTCTTATTCAGAAATTGAAGAACAGTTAAACTCTACGATGAGATGTTTGAATTTTAGAAAGTAAAAAAGCAAATAAAAAAGTCTTTCTTTAATTTAATTAAAGCGGTGATGCGCTTTTGGCCGGAGGCGGGAGGGCGTGTTGGGTCGTTGGGTTGGACCGAGGCTGCGGGGATCGTTTGGAAATTTGGGTGGGATTCTTCTTGATGTCGATCTACGAACACGGATCACTGACCTCTATGAAGAACCATAATGAAGAGGGCTGCGGGGGAAGCCGTAGAGGCAGCTCAGTGCTAAGTCGGTTAAATGCGAGAAGAAGAGGGATGCTTCGGGTGCTTAGAATTAGCGTACCTTTTGGTGTTGGAGCGGCACTTGTATTTATAATGGATATTAGTGGATTTGGGCGATGATTAGGGGTTCTTCCCTTTGGAGGATAGGTTTCTCGTGCAGTCGACTTGATTTGCGATGGATTAGTGAGGAGTTTGTTGGAGTAATCCTCCTTGTATCAGGTATCCACCTAACGGTCGTGTCTTGTTTTGGCGTTTTCCCACACACATTTTACCCACACCCCACCATTTATTATAATAGGGCGATTGGATGAGCGGGGCGTCTTTTAGGAATATTACATCTTGTTATTTGTAAAGATATGGTTGCAGTGGCCAGTATGAAATAACATTTCGAATCAGTATTTTGGTACAATAGTGAGTATACTTGTTTGAGGCTGTATGTAAGGACACGGCGAGAATGCAGTGCTTGCCATTTCTTTTGGAAATTTGTGGAATGATGCAGCCCGGGTTACGCGTATCCTGTCGGTTGCCCCGGCCCTTGTGTATCGCGAGCTGCGTGAGGCTGAAATTTGTGATTAATCCGCGACGGTTGTTATTTCCGTGCGGATGTGGATTAGTGCTTGCGACCGTAGTCATCGTGGTGCGTTAATGATGGGCTGAGTTGTGACTGTTTTAAATCACCCGCTGTTTTACTTGTTTTAACATCGACCTTCGGTTACGACTTCCTTTGGCTCATAACTCCCGGCACGTCTTTATATTCTTGGCGTTAACGTATTTCGTTAAGTTTACCTGCATGCATTTAGTGTTGGGTCCTTTTACGGCGTTTTCCTCGTTCCACGGGCCAGCGATCCCCGTCTGTCGTGTTTCTTTTGATTGTCTGACGAGAACTGGGTTGTCGTGGATTCGTTTATCTCTTGTTTGCTACGTCGTAGATTAAAATCGTTCCTCTTTGCGTATCGTGATGACTCTTACGGTGATGGTCGAGCGGTAGGGTCGTTCGACATTTGGCCGGTCGTTTGGCACCGGCACAACGAAACTCCCTTCCCTTAGGTAAGGGTAAAGAAGATAAACCCGAGATCAAATATCTGGGGTCGAACTACGCCGGGGCCGTAGTTCGTCTGTGAAAGGTGGGCCACTAGTGGGTTAGTCCCCTCATAACAGATCTACTTTGCGGCGTTCTCGGCCTCTCCACGGTGTCCAGATATGGTCCGGATGTTTTGACCTTTACACGCCTCAGGTGCACAGTATAGTGCCTTTTTGAAGTTGCTTTATGTGATGCTTGCTTTCGCTGCGTCCTTCATAAAGGGTTCTTGACACTTCAGCATACGCCAGCCGGTTGGCTCTAATGGTTGGGGTATTTTGGTAGTTTTATTGGTCTTTTTAGGATAGAGGTTTGGAGTCCTATTAGCTCTGTTCCTCCATCTTTTTCGGTCAGATGGCTACTACGGAGGGTTTATTTATTTCACCGGACAGTTGCAGGTCTCCTGCAGTGATCTCGGACCTTCCTTCACACCGGTCATGAAGGAGCGATGTTGTAGTTAGTGGTTCAAGCGTTTGGGAGTATGACTCGTGTGAGGATACCTTGGGGTGTGCCCAGGACGTGGAGCGCCTGATAACCTTCGTGAGTGTTTGCATTACTTTTGGTTTGATTTGTCTAAAGACGATCGAATACTTCTGACCTTAAGCTTTCCTTATGCTTCCCAGATGCTCGTCTTGACCTCGACGAAGATGTTGCTATGGCTCTAGCGTTGGAGGAATATACCTTCGTTCCTATACGGGGCGATAGAGTGGTATTCCTAGTTCCTCTAATTTGTTGCACACGTTCTCTTTGTTTTGAGGCCCCTCGCTCTTCCTGCACCTTAGGTTTTTCCTTTGGGCCCTCTGCCCACTCTACCGGGGAGAGATTTTAGTTCATTTGGGGCGACGTCTCGAAGCCCCGGTGTGAAGAGAAAAGGTGGGCTCTTCGAAGGGGCTAAGAATTTCAGTTCAGGCGAGGTTCGAGGTTGGGGGTGTCTCCTTCTTCTCCTGTTCGGGAACTGGAGAGGGCATCGCCTCCCCTGGCCAAGGCTCGGAGATGCGGTGCGTCCTCCTGCACGCCGGGGCCAGGAGCGGCGTCGTCACTCTGGTTTGACCTTCTTTGTCTTCTCCTGGCACGTACGTCCAGGTGAGGTCTTTCAAGTGCAGCCGTCGCCCCGCCGCTGACGGCTATGCCTATAACCGTATGGAGTCCGCCTTGGCCGATGCAGTCACCTCCTCGGGGGATGGCGGAGCCGGGGAAAAAAATCGAGCAAGGCTGGTGCAACCCCGGGGCTTCTCTGCTCGTCAGAGCTTGCGGCGAGTGCCATCGTCTATTCTCACGGAGTCGGCGTTGGGAGTTCGAAAAGGATTCTTGGGTTTGATGAAGCTTTAGGCGTTGTCTTTTCGAGGATTGTAGTAAGTCGTAATTGTGTTTATTTCCATGCTTGTTCTGTCTTGGGTCTCTGTGTCTGTGTCTGAGATACGGTGCCACCCATTTGAAGGGCACGGCCAGACAAGACTGGCCAGATAGAAAAACATGTGAAGATCGCCGGATTTATAGCGAAGGTGGCTTCTCTTATACAGCGGGTAGAGCTCTGCGAGGGACAGGCGTAGCATATAATGCAGAAGACATAGAGCGGCTTAAGTCTGATCTTAAGCACACTTCATCGGCTCGTGCTCGGGCAGAAAATAGGGAGAACGAGATCCGGAGCCGTTTGACGAAGGCTGAGGGTGAGTCTCGTGAGGTTAGGGGTGAGCTCCAAGCTGCGAGGTGGAGTTAGTCGAGACTCGGGAGGGGTTGAGATCTGTCGAGAATGAGCTTCAAATGGTTAGGGAGGAGCTCATCACCTCCGGGCGTGCGTGGGATCTTCGAGTGGGGCTGTGTGGGATTCTGCCGGTGATTTGAGCGCCCAGCCTTTCGAGGATTGCTCGTCGCGAGGCCCCGAGAGACGAGGTGTTGTTGGGCGCTCGTCGTGAGTCTTCGGCTATGGGAATTTATCAAGACGGCTAAGCGATGAATGTAGTGGTTTGCGCGCAGATCTTCATCAGCAAGTCAGCATGGTTGCTCAGAGGGACGAGGTTATCAAGCGATTCGAAGTCAGGCGGTGCTTTCCGGTGCCAGATGCCTTCACGGGTGGCTCGCTTTTCAGGAAGGCGCGGTGTGGGCGTGCCTTTCGGATCTAGATTTCAACTTTGACCTCCCAGTGAGGAGGTGGAGGGTCTTCCGTCTGAATTATTCGGGGCACATTACTCCTGCGAGATCCTTCTCTCATTCTTCATCGTCACGATGCCTAAATTCTTGGACTCATTTATGCTTTCTGATGTCGACCTCTCCCCCGCACTCGTTGGGCACAGGGCTGATACACAATGTAGCCTTCCTTCCCGATAAATACCCATTTTTGAAAACTTGTCATTCTAGGCGAGATATCTTTATTCTTTTCTGAGCTATGTAACTTGGAATTTGTGGTCTCAGCAATTTAAATTTATTATCATTGAAATTTTGCATACTATCTGTTTGGTAGCTTGGTTCCCCACTTATATATGGATTTGGAATTAAGGTGGAGCTCGTCGGATTAGACTGTGGCCTTTGTCGTCCCATTTGTAGGCGGGGGTGTTGGCCTGGTTTTGTGGCTGAGGTCGTCAATGCTTGGAGGCGAGTGAATCTCATCTTTGGGGCTGTTGATGGAGGCTCGTCAGAGTGTGGTTGAGTAGAGCTGCTGGGAAGAGCTCGTCGATGTAAATAGTAGGAAGGAGCCCGACTGTTTGGAGTCCAGTGAAGGGCTCGTCAATGTGAATAGTAGGGGCTCGTCCATCTGAGTTGAGGGATGAGCCTCGTCAATATGAATTGTACGATGGAGCCCGTCTGTCTGGAGTGCAGCGAAGGGCTCGTCATTGTGAATAGTAGGGGCTCGTCCATCTGAGTTGAGGGAGGAGCCTCGTAAGTATGATTTTTAGGAAGGAGCCCGTCGTCACGGAGGCGGCGGGGGCTCGATCAGTGAATAGTAGGGCTGTCATTACGGAGTTGAGGGAGGAGCCTCGTAAGTATGATTTGTAGGAAGGAGCCCGTCCGTCTGGAGGGCAGCGAAGGGCTCGTCACTGTGAATAGTAGGGGCTCGTCATTCTGAGTTGAGGGACGAGCCTCGTAAGTATGAATTGTAAGGAAAGGGCGGTATGTACGGGAGTCGAGGAGGGGGCTCAGATCCTTTGTGAATAGTAGGGGCTCGTCCATATAAGTTGGGGGATGAGCCTCGTCAATATGAATTGTACGAAGGAGCCGTCAGTGCGGAGTGCGACGAAGGGGCTCGTCAGAAGTGAATAGTAGGGGGCTCGTCCGTATAGGATGGGGATGAGCCTCGTCGATATGGATTGTGCGAAGGGCCGTCGGTGCGGGTGCGACGAAGGGCTCGCCAAAGTGAATAGTAAGGGCTCGTCCATATGGGTTGGGGATGAGCCTCGTCAATATGGATTGTAAGAAGGAGCGAATGCATGCGGGTGCGGGGAGGGGCTCGTCACTTGTGAATAGTAGGGGCTCGATCCATCCAGGAGTTGGGGATGAGCTTCGTCGATGTGAATAATCACGAAGAAGGCCCGTCCGTGCGGAGTGTAGAAGGGCTCGTCAAAGTGAATGGTAGGGGCTCGATCCGTATAAGTTGGGGGGATGAGCCTCGTCGATATGAATTGTACGAAGGAGCCCGTCGGAGTGCGGGTGCGGCCCCGAAGGGCTCGTCAGAAGTAGTGGGGCTCGTCCATATGAGTTGGGGAGGGCCTCGTCAATATGGTGTCTGGGGAGCCCCGTGCATGCAGGTGCGGTGAGGGGCTCGTCACGTGAATAGTAAGGGGCTCGTCGTGCGAGTTGAGGGGCCGAGCCTGCGTAAGTATGATTTGTAGGAAGGAGCCGCGTGCAATGCGGGCCGCGGCCCGGGGGGGCTCGTCAAAGTGAATAGTAGGGGCTCGTCATTCTGAGTTGAGGGACGAGCCTCGTAAGTATGATTTGTAGGAAGGAGCCGTGCATGCGGAGCGCGGCGAAGGGCTGTCAGGGTGAATAGTAAGACCAGTCATTACGAGGTTGAGGGTGAGCCTTGTCGGTATGGTGTGCGAAGGGCCGCGGGTACGTACGGAGGCGACGAAGAGACCGATCACTTTGTGAATAGTAGGGGCTCGTCATTACGAGGTTGAGGGACGAGGCCTCGTAGCCTATGAATTGTAGAAGGAGCTCGTCACGAGAACAAATGGGCTCCCCCAGGTGTGTGTGGTGGCGTTCGAGCCGAATGGCGATGTAGCTGGCGGGTGACGACTCTTGAGGCGGCGTGACGATCACGAGTAGAGAGACTCGTCAAAGGAACAAGCGGGCTCCTGGCGTGGCTTCTTAGTGGCGTTCAGAGTCGAGATGGCGATGTAGCTTGAGAGTGGTCGACTCTTGAGCGGCGTGACGGTGCGAGTAGAGGAGCTCGTCAAAGGGAGCAAGCTGGGCTCTGGCCCATTTGTGTGGTAGCGTTGGCCGAGATGGCGATGTAGCTTTGGTGAATTACGACTCTTGAGCGGCGTGGCGGTGCGAGTAGAGGAGCTCGTCAAAGGGAGCAAGGCGGTCTCCTGGCCCGGTTGTAGTACTGGTAGGCGTTCAAGCCCGAGATGGCGATGGCTGAGCTGAGTGTCTTGAGCGGCGTGGCTGATCTGATGGGGAGCTCGTCGAAGGGAACAGGCGGGCTCCTGGCGGCGTAGCCTTGGTGGCACGTTCAATGAGATGGCGATGTAACTGTGGGGCTGAGTCCACGACTCTTGAGGCGTGGCTGTGCAGTGGGAGCTCGTCAAAGGAGTAAGCGGGCTCTGGCTTTGTGGCCTTAGTGGCATTGAGCCGGGTCAGCGTGCTGGTGGTGCGACTCTTGAGAGCGTGTGGCTGTGCGATAGAGGGCTCGTCGAAGTGGTAGGCACGTTATGGGTGACTTTCAGTGTGCGAAGGGCTTTGGTGAAATGAACCGCCTCGCATGATTTTTGGTATGTGAAGAGCTTTGGTGAACTGAAACGCCTCGCATGTCCTCGAAGAGCGAGCCGTCATTAATCTTGGTTATGGAGAATCTGGAGCAGTTGCGTGAATTTCGGCGCTTTGACCTCCTTATAAATGGTGACTCACATTTGCCTCTGTATCTTATGCTTTTGGAGATGCACTCACGATTGGGTGGATAGGCTCGCACAGGATGGATGCTCGTTCGGTGCCTTACATTGGAGTTCCTCGACGCCTTTGGATCAATAACTACGGGTCTTCCTGTGTGGGAGTTGTGTTTTTCCCTAGTCTCCCCTTTATAAGTCATGTTGTTCCCTAGCTTTTTGCTAGGGAATGCGTTCGGAGGGCGGTGCATCGCTGCGCGCACTCTCTGTTTTTCTTTATCTTCTTAACCCTCCTTTCTACCTCTTCTTCCCTCTTTTCTTTTCCTCCGCTTCTTTCTTCTTCCACGGCTTCTCATACTGCTTCTTTTTCCCTTTTACGATTTTCTCCTTTGTCTCCATCTTTTTCCTCTTTTCTTTTCTCCCTTCTTTCTTCTTCCACAGCTTTCTCATCTGCTTCTTTTTCCCTTTTACGTCTTTCTCCTTTGTCTCAAGTCTTTTTTCCTCTTTTCTTTTCTCCTATCCACACCCCTCTTTTCTTTATTCTGTCTTTCCCCTTTGTCTCCTTTCTTTTTTTTTTTTTTTTTGCAATTGCTTGTACTGAGTGTTTTTCGAGATGTAATCAGGACCTGCAGTTATGCAGAATACTGATTCATTTGGAATAAAGAGAGAATTTACTTATTGTGTATGTTTCTTTATATATCCGGACTGTTTGAGATACTAAATTATCCGCGTGTGCTCGACTCGTCACATAAGAATTGATATGCTTTTATTACAAACCGGTGCCCCTCTTTGGTAAAAACGCTTCCAGTGCTCAAAGCGTTCCATGTATGTTGTAAGATTTTTCCCTCCTGCGTTTTGGAGCTCATAATTGCCTGGTCTGACGACTCGGGTTATTATGTAAGGACCTTCCCAGTTAGGGCCTAGTTTCGTCGCGTTGGATTCTTCCTTCGCTGGCGAAGCTTTAAGAACAAATCCCCGGCATATAGCTTCTGGGCTTAACTCCTCTGGTTGCTTAGTACTGTTGTCTTCCTTGTCTCTTATATGCTGCTGTTGAACACATTCAGTTTCCATCCGGGAGTTCCAAGTTCGGACGAGGGCCTGATCATTTTCTCCTCCGATGCTAACTCGATTCTAGGATTTTATTCCAACCTCGTGAATTTCTGCCTGTACTTGAAGGCTAGGGCAAATGGGGTCTCAGTTCTAAACACGTATTAGATCTGTGAGCGCTGTAGTACCTCGGTATTCTACCCAACTTCCTTTAAGATCTTCTAGCTTGGTCTTTAAGAAATGAAGCAAGGGTTACGATGGTGACTTATTTAATCAGTTTGATTTGCAGTGTCTTTGGTGTGAGTAATAATTTTAATTCGAGCCGCACAAAAATCTCGAATTTGGTGTTGTCGAACCGCTTTCCCTTGTCCGATACCGCCCCGGATGCCAAATCAAGATATGATGGCTCACCATACCGAAATCAAGGTGATTTTTTGCTCATCTCGGCAAAGGTTCCTGGCCGCTCCCAGAAACAATCCACCCTGGCCACTTGGCACTGCATTGGCTCCTGCCGATGTAAGGTCCCACATGTCCAACCCCACTGGGCTGAAGGGCTGTGGTCGGTAATTGACGCCGTGGGCCCGACGGAGGCGCATATTTCGCGGTTCCAGCAGATTCGTGATCTCGACTAAGCCTGGCCGCATCTTTAAGTATCAGGCCGCAGTATCCCCTCGCTCAAAACTTTTCCCCGCTAACGCTCGGAGTTCCACATGGTTCCCACATATGCTCGTACTTTTCTTAGCACATATTCGTCTTCCCCGCGATGCATTTTAGGAAAGCGTGTGAAGAATCCCGCTTGTAAAGGCTTCCTTTTGTGATTTGCAACCGAAGACCTACTCTTATCTTAGCCGCCCGGTCAGTTCGTGTTGTTCCGTCATTAATATAATCCCAAATAGGGTCCATCCGGGCCGCACTGATCCATCGGGCGACCACCATGCCGTAGCGGGTCGATAGAGGCTCCCGTTTAGGTATTCGATAAAGCGCTGATCCGCCGAGATCTTCGCGCGGCCAGGGCTAGTTTTGCCATAGCGCTGGCCCTGTATTCTCCGTTCGGGACGTACTTGACCCTAACCAATAATAAACTTTTTTAGCAAAATCACGACCTTTGGAGATATAGAACCATCGTCTCACCTCTTGGGCCTCAGACAGATCTTCTGATCCGTCTCGACCACCGATTGGGAGTCATCAGGACCCTAGTCGGTCGACCTCTAATGAGTGGGGAGGTTGAGGGCCCCGCAGACGCCCCCATACTCTAGCCGTTGTTGAAGCATGGAACCCAAACTCAGTGCGTATTCAATGTCTATCCCTTCCGTGAGGTGAGGATTGCCCGCCTCCTCTCCCGTATGCCACAGGCTCCATCTACGAGTTTCATGAGGAGGTCGCCCCTCCGACCGGTGTGGGCTCGCAGCTTCCCATCTGAGCGACCTACACCCATGCTCGCAGACCCCGTCCCCTTTGCAGCGCTCATTGTACCCGATGTCGAACTCCGCTAGCTCTACGCCCACTTCCATCAACCTTCCCGAGACTTCCGTTCAGGTAATACCCGCCTATCGTGCCTGTCGGGACTTCTACTGTGAGCTCCGAAATAGTGGCAAGCCCGTCGCAGCCACCAAGCAGCAGTATCAACTTTTCCATTCTTTGCGCTCTCTCTCCGCCTCGTTACTCGAACACCGCAGAGGTAGAAAACTCCGGTGCCGGACTCGCTTTGTCTCCGACCGAGCACGCAGACCGGCTGGAGAAGTCTGATACGGCTAAGTACAAAGTGAGGAGTTCTCCTTCAACAGGACTTACTAGAATGGGAGGAGAACTCAGGTACATTTTTAATGCCATGAATGCTTCTTCACATTTTTCGGTCCCACTCGGAAGGTTCTTCGTAACTTCTGGAAGAAAGGTCGGCATTTATCACTCGCTCGATACTAAACCGCCGCAGAGTCGCAATCCTTCCCTGCCAACCGTTGACCTCCTTATTCCCGAAGGCGACGATGTCGAGCAATGCTTTTATTTTGTCTCGACTCGCCTCAACTCCCCCCCAGATAACTATGAAACCTGAATTCTTCCGTCGACACGCTTAAGGCGCATTTAGCCGGGTTCACTCTTCATGCGTTGGCAATTCCTCGTGATCCGAATGCCTGCCGTAGATGGGGTGATATGGAGATCGGATTTAGTGGACTTTACCAAAGATGTCGCCTATGTATACCTCCATTGTCAGACGACCGCCTTTGAACATCCGGCTCACTAGTCTCGGTAGGTCGCCCCGTGATTCTCGAGTCCAAACCAAGATTACCCGATAGCAGCAGTTCCTGCGGCCGCGGACGACGAAGTCTTTTTCGTCCCCGGGTCCATGCCGACTGACAGAAAGCCGGAAATGCATCCATGAAACTAAGGAGTTCGCGTTCTGTGGGCATCCACGATGAGGTCGATCCCGGCAAGTAGGAAGTCGCCCTTCGGGCATGCTTTGTTTATGTCGCTGAAGCGATGCAGTAGTCGCCATTTGCCATTAGCGACGAAAGTACAACGTTAGCTACCACTCAGGGTATTCCACCTCTCTTATCGCTCCTGCTTGGAGGAGCTTGCTGACCCCCTCATTGATGGCCTTTTGCCTTTCCAGTGCGAAACTCCTGCGTTTTTGTTTAACCGGTTTGAAGGACGGGGCTGGTGTGTTCGCTTTACGGGTGATTATCAGTAGGTCGATTCCTCCCATGTCCGCCTCGCATCCATGCGAAAAACGCTTCCTATTCCGCCTCAAAACCGAAAGTGAGGAGGCCTGAGATCCTCGGCAGCCTGGAGCCAATGTAGCTAGATGTTTTTGGGTTGTCATCCAAATGCACAGGTTCTAGTTCCGAGTTCTAAGGCCCGTGAGCACCCCGTCGCGCATATCGAAGCTCCGTTTCGCTCACGTAGTCGACCGCTTTTGTTTCATGGAGGTCGGTAACACTCTCCGCCACCCCGCTGATTTCCGATCGGCCCCACTCCATTCATCGGCCGGGAATTTGATTATCATGTGATACGAGGGGATGGCTTTTATCAAGGCTGAGGGAGGGTCCGCCTAGCAGCATATTATAGCAAATGACTCCGGCGTCCACTATAAGGAACCTGTCATTGCCATGGTTCGGTTGTGGGTCTCCTGCACGCTGACTGGGCTAATCGAGCCCAAATGGGTAGTACCTTCTCTCTCCGAAAAATCCCCGCAGATGTGTGTCGATGGGATCTAGCTTTTTCTCTTCCAATACCCATCTTGTCGGCTATCGACGTCAAGATGATGTCAGCCGAACTCCCATTATCAATTAAAACCCTAAGTGAACTCAGGGTGTTGGCCACACCATGCGGGACTACCTGGTCGCCATGGGGGTGTTGGCACCCTTCCAGACTGGGAAATGAGAACGTGACGGTAGTTGTCGATTCGCACCGGGGATACCGCGTATTTCCCATGTTCGCGATCTTATGTCTGCAGTGGGCTTTCCGAAATAACTAGATTCTCCTCCGAAGAATCCTCCCGAGATCACATGGATTTCTCCCGTGGGCTGTCGTGCCGAATGGGGCCAGTTCACGAGATGGCGATCGCCGAGTTTGTGGCCGATTATATTCGCCCGACTCAGTTTACCCGAGTTGTTCCTCGAGATAGCGAAACGCTCAAGATATCCGCCGGGACAAATATTCTATTTCTTAGTTGTAATGTTCATGATGTCCATAGTCCCTATGGAACTCGTAATACTGCGTTATCCTCACGCGGATCTCGATTTATCCGCCGCCATCTCGTGAATCGCCGCGCCGCACCTCATGCAGACTTGTGGATACCGAGGTCGCGAGTGAGTGAAGCGCTAGACGGGTAATGTCGTTGCCCTTCAAGCCATAGGCCCGCATTTGCCCCGACTCCCCGCTTTGTGGGATCGCTTCCCGCCCTGCACTGGGATTTCCTCCGGTCGCCTTGTCGCTTCAGCTCCGCCCCTCGCTGCCTGTCTGCCGCCCTTTTCTTTGCGCGAGGAGCTCTTTCTTTGATATGAGGGCTCTCGCCGCTTATGTACTTTTTCGTTTACGAGGACTCCCGGCCATGCTAGCTGAGGGTTCTTCAGATGAGAACACTGCCTTTGATCAGACGCCCAACCCTCGCGAAGGAAAGCCGCGGATCGAATTCTTTCGTCGGCACGCCTTCCATCTTCAAAGACTGGCTATTAATCTTTGTACATATGACTTCAAACTTTCCTATACGATCCTCGCTTGATGGTCAATAGATGGTAGCTCGGCTTTCTCGTATCGTCCCAGTATTCGATGAAGCCGGGAGACGAACGCAAATGTACCTAGTCTCCGAACGACGAGATAGATGGCGGGGAATTTATTGAACCAGCAGCCGCCCTCGAGCGTAGTGGCGAAGCCCCCGTGACGCATTACGTGGTCCCGATACCCACATGCGCCCATCCGATTTTGTAGGCGCCAAGGTGATCGATGATCTTCGACCCACGAATGCTTCTACCCGAGGCATTCCTCAATTTCGTGGAAGGGAAAGTGCAAAGACCCTACCGTGAAGGGAGATTCCGCTGGTCGCACCAAGGTATCCATAGTAACCGGCTCGCCCTTCACCACTTCCTTCACGCTGACGAGCTCTTGTCAAGGTTTTGAACCTCCGCCTCCCAATGAATGCTCCTCGCTTCTGGCCGAGGGTGATTTGGCGCCCGCTCAAGAGTCGCCTCCCGGGCATACCGCTTTCCCTCACCGGGGCCAACTGGTCCATGCCCCCGGGCTTGATCTAGGACTCGCTTCGTCATGCCTCGGAATGTCTCGTTCAAGCTGCTCCTCGAGGAGGTTATGGCCTTCCCGGTTTTGGCCGTGGTCTCCCGGGCTGGCGTCAGATTCGCCCTCGTGTCGCTCCACCCTTCGACCGCACGCCGCTGATCAGGCGGAGCGCTCTAATTTGTATTGACTTGCATCGCTTCCACCGGCCCCAAGGGGGTTCGCTTCATATCACCCAGCGGATTCCGTGGTTCCTGCGGATTAGTGTTACTCCCCGCCAGGTTCGCTGATACCATCGTGAATCGAGGAATCGCTATATTACTTAAGGAATTGTCGCTCCTACGCACGGCGCCTAACTGATGATGCCTTTTCAACCGGAATCGGGCTGGAGCGTGTCGGGTCAGCCGGGTTGGACCCAAGACTACCGAGGGATCAAGCCAATGGGGTGATTGCTGCAATGTCGATCTACGTGCTCGACGCAGACTCTCCCGCAAGAAGAACCGTAATGAAGAGGGCTCCGCGAGGGCTTCGCCGTGGCCGCCCGATGCCTGGGCCGATTCTCGTCTGAGAGAAGAGAGGATGTCATTGCTTAGAATTAGCTGCATCTTTAAAGCATATCGGTTGTACCTTTGCATTTATAGCGGATATTCATCAATTTAGACAATGATTAGGGTTCTTCCCTTCGGGAGGGATAGGTTTCATGTAGTCACTTTAGATTTAGCAAATGGATTAGTCAAAGGAGTTTATTTGGAGTAATCCTCCTTCCTATCTGGGGGTAATTCACCCAACGGTCATTGCCTTCCCTTTTTATAATAGACTTGATCGGGACTAACAGATCGCCTTTAGGAATATTCTATCTTCCGCCATTTGTAAAGATATGGTTTTGACTGGTCAGTATACTCCTATTTTTCCAAATCCATGTTTTGGGCCTAATGAGCCGGCCTCGTTTGGCCGCTATGTAAGGACATCGCGGGCACTGGCTCTCACCGCTCTGGGTCGACGAATGAAATGCCCGGCCTGGGGCCCCAGATCCCTATCAAAACCCATTGATTAGGATTATGAATGGGAAAAAGTAAAGGTGACAACTTGGACTGACCCATTCTCAGCTATGCAATCGCATGATAATATTCGAATTCATAGCAAAACTAAAATCAACCAATAAACCCATCTTCAGAAAAAACATCTTCCAACTTCCCAACCAAAAATTTTAAGAAAAAATGTTGTTCACCATAATTGTTTGATTTCCACAACCAGTATTTGGCTTCATTTTTCTTGTACTGATAAGTCAATGCAAATTCTTCAAAATCTATTGGGCTTGAGATTGTCCACATATCTTCGTCTCAAGGATTCTATAAAAAGATAACTACTTTAGAGTTGAGCTTGATGAAGATTTGTTGAATATTATACTGCAAACTGTGGAAGTAGTTCGGACTAAGACAATTTTGTGTTGCAAAGATGTGTTAAACATGAGATGTTTGGACTAGAAGTAGAGCAGTCGTGGGACGCACATGAGTTTGCTAGCTTGGAGGCCAAGGAACTTAGGGAGCAAGTAACTGATGGGCTTGGGATCTATTTGGCAAGTGGATAATGATCAAATCACAAAAGATCCGAATGTCTAAGACTGTCAAACCAGAATTAGAAACTTTTTAGGATTTTATTCTGATGAGGCTTCTTCATCAGCAAGTTTCCTATTTTCGCAATGATGGCTTAGAGGAAAGAATATAAAATAGAAGGTAGGGTTGGAGTCTTATTAGGATAATGATCCAATCTAATCTAGACTTCCAAGACTGATTAGTAAGGCTATAAATTCAAGGCGTTGGAAATTCTCATCATGGTTTTCAGGAGCCAAGCTTAAAGAAGAACAAATGAAGTTCAAATGTGTTGAAGGAGTACGGAGTGTAGATACTCAGTTGAGGTATTCCACGTTAAAAGCCTTTCACCTTTGGTGAAAGATGATGTTCTTTATTTTCTTCATCTTATATTGATGTAATGTGGGTATGGGTATGCGATGTTCTAGAGAGAGGAATGGAGGGAGTTCATTCTGAATTCCACTAGGAGTGATTAGGTTTCAAGAAGGGTTGTGGGTAGAGAGGGAGCCTCAAACCACATAAGACTAATTGTATACCTTGAATCAGATCAGTGAAAATCCTTGCATTTAGCAACAGACCCATGGACGTAGGTAGGTTGTTGAACCACGTAAAAGATTGAATATGCTTTTACTTTATTGCAAATATATCACATATGCTCTGAACACACTAAGTCCTACAAGGGGAGTTCAGACATACTATATTAAAGTTCGAATGAGATCACAGTCCGAACATTAAGGACTGTAACCTGGAACACACACTTATATTTGTCAATTGGTATCAAAGCGGGTCACTCTACGTTATTGAGTGAGATCCTTGTTTACTTTAATTAAGTGTGTGTGAGTATCATATGGATTTGATGAAATAAGGTGGTTCTACTAGCCGTCCTCCTCTTCTTGATGGAAAGAACTATGGGTTACCGAAAGCGAGGACGCACGCTCTTCTATAAAATCAATCATGAAAAGGCATGGAGACTGCCCTACAAGGATGGAAGCTGCCTACCAACACTAATGCTAAAGGGAAAACTGCTCCCAAGGACGAAGCAGACTAGTCACCTGAAGAAGACGCCCTTTCACAAAACTCATTAGCCTTGAATGCAATCATCAATGGTGTTGATCCCTCACAATCCAAGATGATCTCCACCGTCAAAGTAGCCAAGGAAGCATGGGACATTCTTCATGTCCATTTTGAAGGAACCAATGAAGTTCAATCCAAAGAACCCGCTTACAAGAAAGTTCCGAAAACTTGTGAATGAGTAAGGAGGAGACTATAGTGACTTCAATGGAAAATTGTGCGACATAGCCAATGAATCGTTTGCTCTTCGAAAAAGATTCAAGAAGAGAAGCTTTTGAAAAAAGGCCACTAAGATCCTTGCCACCTAGGTTTGCTTACAAGGCAACAACAATAAGGGAGGCAAAAGACTTGAAAATGATGAGACTTGAAGAATTGATGGGATCTCTACTTACTTTTGAAATAGAACTGAATGAAGAGTCTAAGGAAAGAAAGAAACTTGTGGGACTAAGGACTGAGTTTGGACTACTTGTTGATGAAGGGAATGAAATTTCAAAATTTATGGTCTTGTTGTCAAAATTTTTGTAAAGAGCCATACAAAGGTTGATTACTCAGGCGAAAGGTAACCCTCAAACTCGAAAAATTGCATCCGGCTTATTTTATCCTATTAAGTTTGGCAGGACACGAGGATATCCATGACCAAATATTAGGAACAAGTCAATCAAGTGTAGAGAATGTGGAGGTTATGGTCACATCCAAGTAGAATGTGCCAATACAAAAAAGAACCGATCTCTCCTTGTTACTTGGAGTGATGATGAATCAAAAGAATACAAAGGAGACGAGGAACAAGATAGTCAATCCATTGCTTTAGCAGCCGTGACTTCGATTCTTGAATCAAACACAAAGCATCAAGAATTTTCAAAGGATGTGGCAACTAACGTTTGAACACACATGGTTGCTGACCAGATTCCACAAAATCCCTTGGCTCACCTATTGTTCGAAGAAGAAGAGGATGCGATCTCAGATGAAGAACTAGCAAATTCTTACATTGTACTGTATAAAAGGTGGGTAAACACAATAAAAATCAATGTAAATCTTCAAGGACAAGTCCATCAACTCAATCAAGACAACAGAGCTTTAGAAGAGATAACTACTTTAGAAGAGGAAATCCTTAAGAACAACATGGCTCAATCTAAGTTAGAACATCTCAGGAAAAATAGTAAGAATGTTGAACTTAGGAACGTCGTCCCTAGATCACATTCTATGTATGGGGACTAACTTCAAGGCCCGAGAAGGCATTGGGTACCAGAGGGGATCTTCAAGCTTAAACCAACAACTCATAAGGAGATTCCTAGTCCTAAGCCTGTAAAAGTAGAAGAACTCGTCCGAACGCTCCCAAGAATGGGACCAACATGTTTGAACAAGAAAGACAAATTCATAAAATAGAAGAGAAAGGAAGTAAGGTGCTACTACTATAGAAACATGGGTCACATCAAATGTCATTGTAAGGGTTACAAATCTGACCAAAAGAAAAGACTAAGGGAGAACAAATCAATCAAGAAGCCCAGTAGAAAAAGAAGCCAGTTGTTTTGTTGTTCTACTCTCTCAAGGCTTAAATAGAACAAAGGTGGTACTTTGATAGTGGAAGCTCATGACATATGATTGGCAATAAGTGGCTACTATCCATTGTTCTTCCATCTAGTCTAGACTCATTAACCTTTTGGGATGGTGCAAAGGAAAGTGTTTTGGGATCAGGGTCCTTGAACGTTCCTAGCTTTCCAAAATTAAGGGATGTGCTTCTTATCGATGGACTAAAAGCCAACTTGATTAGTATCAGTCAATTGTGTGACCAAGATTTGTTTGTGAGATTCACTAATGACAAATGTATTGTCCTAAATCAGGATCAGTAGCAGATCATGGAAGGAAATAGGTCATCAGATAACTATCTACTAGCAAGTTCGAATACATGCCTAACCATTAATTAAAAATGGTACTAACCTTTGGCACAAACGGATGGGACATGTAAGCCACAACAGCCTCAGAGATACCATTATTCTAGGAGCTATACAGGGAGTCCCAAATCTCAAAGGAGAACCTGAAAGAATGTGTGGACCATGCCAACTAGGGAAACAAGTTCGAACACCTTACCTAAAGTCTTACCTAGGCTCTACTACTAATGTAAAACCTGGGTAAATTTGAACTTTTCCAAAAAAATGGGCAAACACTTGAACTTGTCGCTGTTAACACAGTTGAAAACCTGGAATTTTCTAGATCTCGACGATGAAACTGATCCTCACCGCTGAATTTGTCTTACCAAATCTAGTTACCTAGGAGAATTCGCACCCCGAGACTGGAATTTCATGTTTTTCGAGGCAACTGCCTGGGTGATTATGGCTTGCCATGTGAGTGACACATGGCTTGACATGCAAAGGAAAATGCATGTAGGACACATGGCAAGTCATGTGTCCACATGCATGCCAATGGAGAAGTCTATAAAAGGGGAGGGAAATTAGTTCGTAGAGGAGGAGAGGAACAAAAAGAAAAGAAGGAAAAAAAAATAGAAAGAGAAGAATGGGAGAAAGAAAGAGGGAGAAAAGGAAATCGGCGTTCCGACGGTCGAAACTTGTTGGACCAAGAAGTAAAGTCCGTATATTCGACAAGGGCTACACTCCAAGAGGTAGGGATTATTCCTATTTTGACTTATTTTCCACCATAAGGGCTGTGGAGTTGTGTTTTTGCCCTAAGGGGCTATTTGGCCGAATTTCGAAATATGGGAATGCTACCCTATTTTGATCCTACACACTGGCCGAATTTTAGGATTAATTTTTGGGTGGAAACCGAGGACTTCGACTCTGGTCCTATGTAAATTGTAGCTGCAGGAATCCGACGCTTCTTGAAACACTCACACGGATCTCACAACCTGCCAGTGGTCCATTTCTGTGGACCGCTGCGCTTGGGCTATTTATTCATAGTCCGAATTTTTAGACTGACTGTGCAGATTGTGGACTGCTGTGGTTTGTTAACAATGATTGGTCAGGCCCGACCGACCGGTTCATCGCTTTGGGATTGATTGTGCCCTGTTTTGGTGGTATGTTATGGCCAACTTGTGAGGTCTGAAATTATGGATTGTTTTAAAGTGTTATTGCTTGATTTTGTGATAACATACTTGATTGTTCTTGTCATATATATGTTTTAATATAGTTTGGGTAATTGGATGAAATGTTCGAAATTATATGTTTTTACATAATTATCCATGATATGATAAATGATGTTGGAATTGTCCATATGACATTCATTACATATGAGACATGAAATTGATATGAAATGACATAATGCATTGCATATGCACTAAGACATCGCATTTCATGGGTGTAAGTGCATGATTGCAATCAAACACCATACTTGGTGATTTGATGAGTGGGCTGGTATTGTTAACTGAAGTTTAACAGAGTCACACTGTTGCAGAAACATGAAAATATATGTTGGGTAATAGCAAGCAGGGATAGATACCCTCTTAGGTGAAAAACCTGGTATTTTTGGTTATACATATGTGTCCAATGATGAAAGCCTATGAAAGTGTAGAAAGGCGTGTGAAGCCTGCGGTGAGACCCTGAAAATTCGCTACCCACAAAAGACACATGATTTTGTAAAAGAAAGTAGTCATTAGAATATGACATCCAAAAGGTTTTGGTTTATAAACAAATGAATTCTGGTTTGAAATGACTACGGATGCGATTAATCAATGATGGTTTTATCACGCACGGGCATCAGAGGGTGTGGATAGAGCTCGGTGATCGACTTAATTTATTACTCTTTGGAATCATTAATCGAGTAATGGAGTTTATAATGACTCGGAGCATGGTAACATCATTGAGTCTCATCCTTACCTCATGGCATATAGAATTCCATGATAGAATTGCATAATCTATATGGAATGGTTGATGTGAATGCAAGTACTAGCATTGCATGTGCACTTAGGTGGGGAGTAGCCTCTGTAGGAAGTTTCTCTACTGGGCATGGCTCACCCTATATGGGATAACATTTTAGGTTCAGAGCAGACAATGGTGAACAACTCTCATTAAGAGCCGAAATTGTGAAGAAAGCCAGATTGTGGCTTTGCAACCTTTTTGTAAAAGTATTGGATAAACAAGTTTTGTAATACACATTGTATTTAGGTCAGAATTAAACTCAGTAATATGTTTTGAAAAATAACATAAAATGTTCATTCAATGTAACAAACGATCCCTGTAGATGGGATTGACGTTGTAGTATTGAGACACATGATATCCACTGTATTTCCATGTTGATGTGGCCTATGGTCAACGGACTCGGATTTAAGGCTACGTACTGTATTAGAGCTTAGGTATACGAACACCTAGGGCTTAGCGGACATGGGTCTAAATCATTGCATTTATGGCACATTTCATGTTTTGTGCTCAATATGCTACATGATTGTGTGTTATGTGAATTATATACATGGTAAAATATATATTGGAAAATATGAACACTAGGGTTAGAGAGCATAACCTTAGGGGTTCAAAAAATGAATAAACGGAATAGTTTAGGATGGGATGTCATATGCACTACTAGTTAGACTAGAAAAAGGAATCTTAATTTTCTATTTGACAAGTGTAGATGGCAAGTCAAGGAAGGGGAGGCCGAGGCGGTGGGTGGAGCAACAACCCACTACCATCAGCCTTTGACCAACAAGCCTCAGCTGAGGCTATCTGGTACCGATCATACCATTGTATTGTGCGAGTGCAATGGCCACATAGGCTGGTTTAATGGAAAATAAGGGGGTTAAGTAACCTCTAAAGGTTCAAGGCATATCATCCTCCGACCTTCAGGGGTGGAGGGGATCTGATGATAGCTGATCATTGGTTCCAGAAAATGGAAAAGATATATGGAGATCATTTTCGATGCCACCAAGATAAAGCTATCCGCGTTTCAGTTAGAGGGTGATTCCCAAATATGGTGGGATTGGGTCAAAGCCTCAAGGGACTTAGAGGCAATGACATGGGAAGAGTTCTGAGAGCTCTTCATGAGGAAGCTATTCACAACATCTCCTTGACATGCAAAAGCTCGAGAGTTCTTGGAATTGAGACAAGGAACGATGATAGTGCTTGAATACGTGGCTAAGTTAATTGAATTAGCCCGTTTCGCTGATGACTATGTAGCCACGGACATGACAAAGGTGAAAAATTTTGAGGATAGACTGAAACTATCCATTCAGGGTAAAATTGCGGGACTTCTCCTACAAGATATGGACTTGATGGTTAGAACAATTATGGCCATTGAGAGGGAAGTGGATGACGCATGGAACATCCGAGATACGAGTGTTAAGGATAAAAGAAAGAAGAGCCAACCTTCTTCTTCTGGCTCAGAGAAGAAGAAGAGGACTCTTACTCCGCAACGGTTTAAGGGACAGGGCCGCTACTATCAGGGCCAAGGCCAAGGTCGATCATCCTAGAGTGGGAGACACTTCGGGGCTCTAAGCCAAATAGGGTAGGGGACATGTTTCCATTGCCATCAGCCTGGACACTTAAGGCGGGATTGTCCTTAGAGGCAAGAATCCCAGAGTTATGAGACACCTCAGTCATAGTCATTAGTAGGATGTACGCAGACTCAGTTTGTTCCTCCCTACCCCACCATGGCCAAGAGAGATGATCGGGCCGTAGGCGTTGTACTGGGCCCTATTACTTCACAGATTCGCACTTATAGGCCAAGGCCGGGGTCGAGGTTGAGGCCGTGGCCTGCAAGTCGGGACTTCCAAGGACCAGTATTTGTTTACACCATTACACTCAAAGTGCCTTGTAGATTGCTAGTTATTCGTGTGGTATGTTTCTACTCTTTCACCTATGGGTAAGAGTGTTATTTGTTATGGTGCATCTCATTCCTTTGTTGTTGTATCTTATGTGAAAGATTTGGGCTTAGAGGTTGAAACCTTGGAAAATCCGTTGTATGTAAATTCTCACCTAGGAACTAGGGTGAGTATTGATATGATATAATGACGTGCAAGAGATCTCAACGATCTCGCTTTACCATGTACCTTTGAGTCATGGGATATGTCGGAGTTTGATGTTATCATCAGACGGATCGGGTCGATTCGCACACCGAGTCACAAATAATATGATCGCTGGAGGGTTACCTCACACAATCTCGACGATGTTTATGTTATGTTTAAGGATAAGATGATGCTACGCCCCTGCCGTACGATTCTAGGTGGCATGCATACCAGCAGGGTTACCGCAAACGCAATTGAGGACGATACGAGACAGGGCTAGGGCCCACTCGTAGTCATGAGAAGGATGTTTTTCCCTGCAGGAATTACCGGCATTACTCTCCGCATTGTGGATGTAGACTCGTATCGAGTTACACCCTGATACATTGCCTATTTCTATGACACCACATAGAATGGCGCCTGCTGAGTTGTAGGAACTCAAGGTCCAATTGCAAGAATTGTTGGATATGGGTTTTATTAGATCGAGCACTTCTCCTTGGGGCGCTTCAGTATTGTTTGCCAGAAAGAAGGACAAGACCCTTCAACTGTGCATTGACTATTGACAATTGAACAGGGTTATGATCAAGAATTGGTATCCTTTACCGAGGATTGATGATTTGTTTGATCAACTGAGAGGGGCGCGGGTCTACTCTAAGATGTATCTCTCGCACCGCTATCATCGAGGCCGGGAGCCGTATATCCCTAAGACGACGTTTAGAACACGATACATGCATTTTGAGTTCACATTAATGCCATTCGGGTTGACGAATGCTCCAGCGGCATTCATGGACCTCATGCATAGGGTCTTTCAGCCCTATCTAGATCGGGCTTGTCAGGGTCGCTATGGACCTAGAGCATTTTGATCTACTCTAAGTCGAGGAGGAGTACGGCGATCATTCGAGGATTGTTCTCCATGCTATGAGAAACCATCAGAGATAAATTCAAAGAAATGTAATTTTGGCTTACCGAGGTGACTTCGCCGCGTGGTATCGGGCTTTCGTGTCTTGGAAGGGACCTCGAAGAATGCTGAAAGTTATGAGCTGGGAGAGACCTAAGTCGCCTTCGAAATACGCAATTTGACCAAGGTGGTATTACAGAGGTTTATTGAGGACTTCTCCGATTGAAGGCGCCATGACGAAATTGACCCTGAGGAGGTTAAATTCTGGCGGAACACTTGTGGAGAGGGCATTCCAAGAATTGAAAAGGAGGCTTAAGTAGCTCATATTCTGACAACCAAAGAGGGACAGAGGTAATAATAAAGTGTATCAGGATGCCTCGGACGAACTGGGATGTGTTTTGATGCATTCCAATAGGGTTGTGGCTTATCGTTATCGGTAGTTAAAGAATCATGAGCAAAGTTACCCCACACTTGATATGGAATTGGTAGCCATTGTCTTCACTAATACGAAAAGTGCCACTACTAGGCGGTGAGCGCTCGAGGTGTTTTCGACCATGTCCAAATACATTCATCTAACACCCTCACTATGAGGCAAAATTACTGTGGATGGAGCTGAGGATGAGGAGTTCACTTTGCATTACCATCCCGCAAGGCAAATGTGGTGGTCGATGTGCTCAACCTAAGTCATAAAAGTGGAGTGTTAGCTAGTATACCGGGAGTGGCGGATGCTCGATGTTCGACAAAGGCAAACCGCACTATTAAAAAGACCCGCACTCGTGGTATGTCAGGAGTTTGGTGGCTACGCTTTCCCTACTAAGCATAGTGATCGAGTCCCAAGGACATGACACAGAGATAGCGTCCATTAAGGATTGGGTACAGTCAGGTACCGATGACGAATGCTAGGCCATTCACACGAATGATAGTCTTCGGTATAGGGGCAGGATTATGGTTCCCCGGTTGGCAGATTTGAGAGAGGAGATCCTTAGGGAGTTCCATTGCTCTCGTTTTTCTGTACATCCAGGTGGCACAAAGATGTACCATGATCTTCATCGCCAATATTAATGGAGTGGAATGAAGCAGCAAGTTAAGGATTTTGTTCGTCGGTGTCTCACGTGTCAGTAGGTAAAAGCTGAACACTAGAAGCCGGCAGGGTTACTCTAGCCATTGGAAGTAGCATAGTGGAAGTGGGAGCACGTTACGATGGATTTTGTGACTCACTTACACATCGCGAGGGCATGACGCGGTGTGGGTGATCGTGGACTGGCTCACAAAGTCGGCACACTTCTAGTTGTACGGATGACCTTCAGTCTAGAGAAATTCTGCATATTATACATACAAGAGATTATCCAGTTACATGGAGTGCTAGTCTCTATAGTATCGGACCGAGATCCCAAGTTTACGACTCATTTTTAAGAGAGTTTTTAGAGAGCCATGGGGACACAATTGATGATGAGCACAACTTTTCATCCTGAGAGCTGGAGCGGAAGGCCGAGTTAGAGAGGACCCGTCAGGGCGTTAGAGGACATGCTACGGGCATCGCGTCACGGATCTTAAAGGGTAGTTGAAGAGCATTTACCCTTAGTGGAATTACTTTACAACAATAGTTATCGAGGGCGGTATCACGAAGAGCACCTATGAGGCACTATATGGGAGGCCATGTTGATCTCCTGTTTGTTAGACGGAGGTGGGAGAGAGATCCGATATAGGTCCGAATTTGGTAAAAGGCACCTCGAAAAAGGTGGACTTGATACGAAAACGTCTTCTCACGGCTCAGAGCTGACAGAAGAGCTACGCCGACAGACGACGGTGACCTCTAGATTTTGATGTAGGTGTATCATGTCTTCTTGAAGGTGATGCCTAATAAAGGAGCTGTTAGATTCGACAAGTGGGGAAAGCTATCGTCGAAGTATATTGGACCATTCGAGGTACTTAAGAGGGTGGGTAAAGTTGCGTACCAGTTGTCGTTACTTCCATGTTTATCGGGTGTTCATACAGTATTCCATGTCTCCATGCTCCAGAAGTACACTCCAGATCCGACTCATGTAGTGGATTGGGGTGAGCTCATTACCGATGCGTATGGGACCTTTCGAGGAGGGACCCGTGCTTATTATGGATAATCGGGACTGTGTTTTGCGACTGAAGACTGAGGCTAGTAAAGGTGTCAGGGCAAAAGACCGATGGTGCCGATGAGGCAACATGGGAATGCAAGGACACGATGCGTGCCACTTATCCTTCCTTATTTGAGGATGAAGGTACGCTGTTTAGTCATTTTATAATAATAAAAAAATGATTGTAGCATATGCATGTGATTGTATGGATATGTGAGTGTGAATTTCGAGGCGAAATTCTTTTAAGAGGGGAAGAATGTAAAACCCGGGTAAATTTGAACTTTTCCAAAAAAAAAAGGTAAACACGGTGAATTTGTCGCTACAATATAGGTTGAAAACCTGGAATTTTTCTAGATCTTGGATGATGAAACGGACCTCATTGTTGAATAGCAAGAAAAAATAGCAAATGGGGCCAAAAATAAGAGCAGCAACAGAAACAACTAAGTTAGGCAGTGCAGATTGTTGCAACAGTGTCGCGATAATACTCAATGGGCAAAGTGGCAGAAAGAATGTTACGACAGAGCTAAATAATGTCATGACATAAAGCTGAGAAAAGCTCCTGGAAGAGAGTTGTGGAATGTTGCGACATTTTCAAAGTTTGTTGCAACACAGTTAGAGAAAAAGAGTGAAAACTATGTCGCGACATAAAAAAATGTGCAGAAGAAAGAAATTGTGTCGCGACACAAGCAAACTTTATCGCGACAGAGTTGGTAGTCAAGTTATGTTGAGTTTGTCACAACAAGGTTTTTTATGTTGTGACAAAGAACAAAGCAATGGAGGAAAAACTATGTCGTGACAAAGGATTTTTATGTCAAGACATAAAACCAGGCAAAAGGAAGAAAATTATGTCACGACACTTCAAACCTATGTCGTGACATAAAACTAAGCTGAAGGAAGTGCACTATGTCGCAACATAGAACATCTGTGTCGCGACATAACAAAAAGTAGAAAGAAGAAAGTTTGTCGTGACATAGAAAACTCGGCCGCTTATTGGCTAGCACGTGAGCTGGGAAAAATTCTGCGTCGCAACAAGTGCGGCTTCGGCGTCGCAATGGACCATTCAAACATTTACACTGCAAAGCATGGAACTTGTCGCGACAAAGTTATTTCATGTCGCAACAATCATAAGCCAAGCTCAGTAAAGTTATGTCGCAACACTCATGACATTATTAAACTATGTCACGACATAAATCAAGAAAATAAAATGTTGCGACATAAGCCACAACACAAGCCACGACGCAAAGCCACAACAAAGCTTGCGACAAAAACGACGCTGCTATGTCACGACATAGACTAGCAATGTCGTGACAAAGACTGCTATGTCGCAACATAAAATAGTAATATCGCGACAAAAATAGTAAATGGGCCTGCATTGAAACCCACGTCATTTGCCTTGATTTTCTGCCTAGCATCATTTATTAGGGCTATAAATAACAAGCCCTAGAGCGTAATAAAAAGAAGGGTATGAAAATGCTGAGGAGCCCATTAGAGTAGCTACATTAGCGCTAGGGTTTTTATTTATTTTTTTATTTACTTCTTTGTATTTCTTTTATTTTTCCCTTTTCTTAGAACTGGAATAAGGGATCTGATTTGTAATTTTGAGCGGCGATCAATGAATATTTAATTCCATTTATGTCTGAACTTTAAGGTTTTCTAGAAATTTTCTGGAATTCTCTTTGTCTTCAGTTCGATTGCAGTTTCAATGAATTTTCCTAATCAGCTAGTCATTGATAGTTATAGTCTAGTTATGGAAGGCTAAGCTCTTGCTGGGAAAGGGATATGTGTTTTGGTTATGATTTGTAGCATTTAAAATGACTGTTTTGGGTTTTGAGAACTGGGTTGATTTAATCGGTATTGTCTGCGTAGTGAACCTGCTTCTTAATATTAGTAGCCAGACTCAGAGTGGTTGTATCTTGCTCTGATTTCCAAGAGGCCCTTTGAGTGACATAGAGATGGAGATTCCTAAGAGTATGGAGTAATTACTTGGGGGTATGTTAGACTAATATTATGGAACTAATGAACTCTGAATGATTAATTTGATAGATCACTAATTTACTCATGGTGTGAGGATTAGTTGGATGATTTATTAGTTTAATGTTTATAGGTGTCGTCTCAGTTCGGTAGAACAATCTTGATCCCGTGTTAGCTAAGATTCTAATCAAGGAGAGGGAAAATTCTGCTCAACTTGTAGATTGTGGTATCAATTACTTTGAAGGAGGCTTGTGTTATTATGTCTATGGGGGCAAGGCATTTTGGGGCTCTAAAAAATGGTCAGGAATTATCAGAAAAAGAAAAACAATTAGGATCTTAAAGAGGGTCAAATTTTTTACAAGTAATCGACAGGGACCTATTTGTCCTGAAAAGGAATATGGTGTTCTCATTAGTGAAATTTATAGTGTATGAAGGAGTCCAAACTATACTACCTTGCTCTTAAACAAGTTTAGGATTCAAACCCATGACAAATATATGTTTTAAAGAACCTGATGCAGATTTATGATCAGAACACTAATCCCATTCCCAATGTTTGGATTAAATTTCAGCAATTATGTTGTTTCAGTCTATTTTATAGTTTTTCTTATGTTGTTTTAGATTTTGTTATTTCAGTTTCTACATTTTAGTTTTAGTTTTAATTTCCATCTTTAGAAAATTGAAGTTCAAATAGTGAGGACCTTGAGTAGTAGGGGTAGTTGATCTATAGATTTTATTATCGATCTCTATGGGAACGATAACTCGGGCTTAACAATCCACTTTATTACTTATATGACCTGTGCACTAGCAGTGATTTAATTTAGACCAATCTGCATTTTTATTCGCATTTTAAATAGAAAAAAAAAACCAGCAGCAAAAATTTCCGTCCCAAAACAAGTGACAAATTTATGGCGAGCACTGCTGCTGAACATTTTATTGACAAAACGAAGAAACTGCAGAGAATTTTAGTCTATAGAAAAATTGGTCAACAAGTTTTTGACGCCATTGTCGAGGATCGAAGCAAGAGGTTTATAGGTCAATATTCCAACAAAAAAAGGGAATTGCTAATTTGAGCATTAACAACTTTCTTTTCTTTTCTTAAACTGATATTTTATTTTATGAATTTTGTGTACTTTAGTTTGTTATTCTCTTATTTGTAGTTGTCTTCTAGGTGCTAAGTACAGATGAGCAGCAAACTAATGGAGAAGCGCCTATCTGCACTTGAAGGAAAAATAGAAGCCCTCACGTAACTCCTTGACTAAAGAATACCTCAATATCCCAACTACACTGGAGAAAGCTCAAGTTACATATGTCCAGAACAAATCTAGCAACCTTTTTCTGAAGAAGAACTAATAGATGCCTTATGGAATGAGGTGAAGAAGGACAGAAGGGAATGTAAGAACATGCTTTTGAGAATTAAGGAGGAAATTAAAAACCCAGCAGTAGTTGAAGAGAAAAAGAATGAATATGCAAATGAGGTAGAGCTAACAATGGAAAGGAGGAAAGGTTAAGAGCAACATCAGCATATCAAATTTCAAAATGTTTTGGTTAGGATTGACAAGTTTAATTTCATGTATTTGTGAGATTGGTAAGGAAGGGACAAACAAGTCAGCCCATAGAAAGACCTTCCAATGCCCTTAATCAAGCATGGATTGATATAGAAAATGGGGAAATGACCTTGCTAGTAGGTAAGAAAAAAGTGAAGTTCAATCTCCACCAAAGCATACAACTGACTGATGAAGAAAAAAATTGTTGTGCGTGATAAAGAGGTCACTAACATTTTAATATTTCGCACTTCCTTCAAGAGGAAACTCTTGAAGGAATTGAATTAAAAACTAACTTTGTGTCCACAAAAGAGTTGGAGTTGGAACTTAAACTGCTAAATCTGGATGTGGATGAAGTCATTTTTAGAATTGATGAGGATGGAGAAGGAACATTGGCCACAAAAGATGAAGGGCTAAAGCAAAGACTTAGTACTTTTCCAATGAGTCTAGCTGGACTCTAAAAATGGAGCAGCTGCTTGGGAGGCAACCCAAGAATGAAGAGAATAAGGATTTTATTCACTTATTGTTTTTAGTTTATTTCAGTTTTTTTATTAGTATAAAATTTTATTTTTAGTTTATGTTAGCTTTTTGTTTCTATTTTTTAGGGTGTTGAGGTTGAATCTATTGAAGATTTCATCAACCCTAAACTTCAAACCAAACTCAAAGATGTCGAATTGATCATCCCGGGGACTTTTATGTTCTTAATTTACTTATTTTAGGATGATGCATGCTTTAAGTTTGGGGGAGTTATTTTTTTGTATCGGTTCAAAAATTTCGCCTGAATTTCGGCTTACGACACCCCAAATCCCGGGGCTCATGACAACCTGTTAACCCACGGAAGATTTGTGGATGTCGGGTAACCCGACATCACACCATTGAGTCCCCTCTTTTCGGGACCCAAGATTTAACAAAAATTGGATAGAGTCTCCTTTGTACAGGGAGCTCTGGTACCTAAAATACACCAGGCAATTCACATGGCAAACATGGCTCCAATATTATACAATCCATCTCACCGAAGTCCAATATTACGAGTAAAATGGCCACGTAGGGCCCATTTATCCATACTCAAACATATAAGCACATGACTATAAACCATAGTCCATAAGATTTTTAAATTACATCACTTTATACAAAACATATATCAAAATTACATTCTATCACATGTTGTACAAAATATAAATCAGCCACAATCCAACTTTTCTCAATATCGTCTCTAGTGAGCGCCGCTTCTCGCATTCCTCAGACCAAAGGGGGTCCCATAATCCGGTGAGCAAACGCCCACAGAGTGAAATCTACAAGGCTACTCCCACCTATGCACATGCAATGATCATGCGACAAATAAACACTCCCCTCAAGAAGATGCCATCCTAGAATGGAAACCTACATGTCATGAATGAGATGTGACTCAACATGTCCCATGTACCGAGCCCTTACCGACTCCCTCACACATGCTTATGCCTAGAGTGAGAAACCCACCATTGGTATTTCAACCAATGGTCCATTATCCAAAACAAAAGCTTTTTGTTTTATAAATAAAAAACATTAGACACCAAACCTGATGAAACAAAAGTATTGGACACTCTCCCAAACCGCTTTAAAACAAAAGCATTTTACGTCTTCTCGATAAACGCTTATTCAAAAGCATTGACAAGCCTCCGAAATCGCTTAAACAAAAAGAATTGGACACCGAAACCGTTGACTCAGACATCGTCTTTGGGACCGAAGCCCCGCACCATCAACAAACCATACGCAGGTTGATTTCATGTAACCATGAAGACCGCGGAGCTCTATCGATGTCGCCCAATGTATCGTCTACCACCCGCTCACCAAGAATGGCGAAAGACAACAACCATGCACCCTACCCGCTTACACGATGTCCCCGCGGTATAGCGGAAATGCAATGCAAATGTGTCATTGCCTATTCATACCATGCTACATATCTAATGAGTGCTAAATGCACATATGCCTACTCATGCATCAATTGGACATTTATATCACTGAACACATAAATTCCAATTTAAATCATACAATTCATGCCAACATACCTAACACACATACATTGACATCTACAAGTCATCACCAATCGGGTAATGACTTACTTTATCCTCTAGGTCTAATTGTGACACCATGTCCACAAATAGCTTACAACCAAGCCATGCAATGGCCTCAATCATACACAAACTCATGCATTTCCCTAACTCTCATGGATAATTATATCAACATACATATAATTACCAAACAACATACACCAGTTTCAATGTATTAGATCGCAAGATATCATTTGCTTAAATTTGCACACTCGTGCTACAATCACCTCAAACTATGTGGGCAATTCAAATGCCATTCACAGTATATGGAAAGATTCTAGACTCAAGGAGCTTTCCATAGAGTCCAAGAATAACAAATTTGGAGTCCTAATCTAAGAGTTATGCAAGTTGCAAAACCATGAAGAAAAATCAAGAATACTTAGCACCCGTAGCAAACAGAGGCCATCAGATTACTCATTTTTGGATATAATATGAGCTCAAATTGCATTAAGATATATATGGATGGATTCTTTACTCAAAGAGATTTCCACAGAGTTCAAGAACGTGCGAATTGGAGTTCGGACGAGAAAGTTATGGCCGTCCAAAGTTGGAGGTTTAACATGAACATTGACCTAGGCAGCAGTGTGGAACCTACGCAATTGCATGCCCGAGGCACCTTTGGAGCTCCCGTACATGCAGTTTTTCAACCCAAACTCATTTCAAAAAATACCCTTTCAACCGGTGACAAACCCGCCACAATTGAGACCACAAATCGGCCATAAACATGGCACAAAACCCGTCCCAAACTAAGCCCAAAATCAACTTCAAAATAACCCTGAAAATTGGACATCATAGCAAAGAACCAGAAAAAAATCAGTTTTTTTTTTCTTCCTTTTGGTGCTCGAGAGCACCATCCAAACAACCCCTATGGCTCAACCAAGACTAAAACGACTCCTAGATGGAAAATAAACCTGAGTAGGAAGGTTTCCTACCTTTTGGAGCAAAGATGAAGCTTTTCGAAGACCCAGAAGCTCGAAACCCACAAAGAACTCCGAACTTTCCGTCGTGATCTCGACGAAACTCCTGATTTTGGTGTTTTACGCATTGCCCCACGAGTAATTCGACTTTAAGTCTTGGGCTCCAATGCGAGACATCAATCGAGTTCAGAAATCTAAAGAAAAAGTTAGAGCTTCTCTCTCTACACCCTCTCTTCTCCTCTCTCACTCTCACGTTTGGTAGAAAAAATTGGTTTTTTCCCATTTTGCCCTCCTTTTATTCCAATTAACTTAAGTTTTTTAAGTGGCCCACGTCGCGTCACGTGTCCACTTCGGTCCCAGGTTTGTTTCTGTTCCGAAACAATTCATTTCTTTTCAGTTCAATTTATTTTAAATGAACTTAGCTCAAGACATTTCTTGACTTCTGAGATTTTCGTAAAAATCTCGTCTCTAGAGATGCACCACACATAAAATCGTAAAAATTTTGACTGTCTCAGAATTCGATAAAACTTTTCTGGATCACTAGATTTTACGAGACGAATTCAACGACGCAATCCATTTTGTCAGCCGAGATCTAGAGAATTTTCGAAGCTTCCCTGAGCCATTCCAGCAATTTTACTATTCTTGCCATTTTTCTAAAAATTTTCCCGTGTTTTACCGCTTTTACAAGTGAAGTGTTTTGTATGTTTTTAGTGTTTTAAGTTTGTGTTTCTCCTTTAATAAAGAAAATCTTGGTGGATGAAGTGGGAAAAATGAGCTTTAAAGGATTAGAAGTTGTGATGTCAATTACAATAGTTGTTATTCTAGAATTCAAGACCGAAAAATACTAATTAAGTCGATTATTCCACTGCTTAAATAGTTCGGCTTCAAGATGATTGAAAAATTATGCACATCGGGTCATTAGTATCTTTGAAAAATTACCAGTTTCGGGTTAGGAACACTTTATTGATTCATCATTTAGTCTCAAAGGGTCCTAGAACTTGTTATAATATTATTCAAGGCAAAAATCCTAGGTATCACAAACTAATAGGAAATGATTTAAAGCCATCCTTGAAAAGTTTCCGAGAGCCTTTCAATGCCCTTTGGATATGCATATGTATATATGATGAGAGTAGTATATATATATATATATATATATATATATATATATATATATGCATATACCTTTAGTACCTTGTTTCCGAGCCTCTAATGCCAACTTCATCATTTGAGACACAAGAAAAACCTTATGCATACCGGAAATTTGATCCTTCAGTACATAACCCTGTGTTTTCCCAAATTGCAAAATGAATGCAGAAAAATGATCCAGAGGACAAGTTTTGGGGATATTTTTTTTAGAAGGATAAGAACTAGGGATGTGAAAAGATGAGAAACTGAGTCAAAATGTACTAAAGGAGGTGCACAACAAAAAATTGAGAAGCTGAAAAAGAATGGAAGTTTCAAGGGGGAATGAGTTTTTCCTTGTAGCCTTCCTCCCTTGAGCAATTAAGTCCTTAGGGGTGTTCTACACCTAGTACAATAATGCCAACTGGTATGAGAGTTGTTGACCGAAAGCTTGTTTAGGGTGGTAGAAAGCTTAAGAAGGCAGAACATTGCACCATTCCAAAACCTTAAACAAACATGAAAAAGAAAAGAGCTTTTGGAGCAGAAGTGAAAATAGTAGTGGAAAAGAAAAAGCCACAGAGGAGAAAATGCAGAAAAATACACCCAACCAAGTTAAGGGATGCTTCTGAAAGGTCGTTTTTAGCATAAAATATAGGATGAGTAGTGAAGGCAAAAATTTAAGAAAATGTATGCAGTCTGGGTGAATTTGAGCCTTAAATGTCAAATCATCTACCCAATGCCCAAGCCATACATTACAAGCCTAGAAGACCTATTTGATCCTGAAGGTGGTGTTGTACCTAAATTAGTGGAGAGTAATATGACTAACAAGCCTATGGGACCTTAGTCCCTTGGAAGAGACTTCTATTCTATAATATATATCTCATAAGGCTACCTAATCTCCAAATTAGTTATAAAGGGAAGACCAACACACACTACACAGTAGAAATCAAGAAATGTATTATTTATCATTCTTCGAATTATCGGCTTGATTAGATAATCTAAATTTAAATTTTTAGGATTTCTGAAATAAAGCCTAGTTAGAAATGACATGAAAACTGACATTTAATCAATCTAGTTTGCTGCTTTATTTGAAAAGATGATAGAAAAAGAAAAATGTTCTTAAAATTATTTCTGATTTGTTTGAGGACAAACAATTATTCTTTTCTTTGCTTGGGGACAAGCAAAACTTTAAGTTTGGGGATGTTTGATGTGTCTAAAACTCATCTAATTTTAAGCCCATTTTTCATAATTATTTTAAGGCTTAAATTCCAATTTTAATGCCAAATATTGGAGTATTCACCCAAATTTAGGTTTTGCAGGGTTTTAGAGAAAAGAAGCTGGAAAGTAAGAAAAAACAACAAATATGGCTAAAAATAAGAGCAGCAGCAGAAACGACTAAGTCAGGAAGTGCAGATTGTTCCAACAGTGTTCCGATAATACTTAGTGGGCAAAGTGGCAGAAAGAATGTCGCGACAGAGCTAAATAATGTCGTGACATAAAGTTGAGAAGAGCCTCATAAGAGAACTGCAGAATGTCGCGACATTTTCGAAGTCTGTCGCAACACAGTTAAAGCAGAAGAGTGAAAACTATGTTGCGACCTAGAAATTCTTTATCACGACATAAAAAAATGTGCAGAAGGAATAAATTGTGTCGCGACACAAGCAAACTTTGTCTCGATAGAGCTAGCAGTTAAGTTATGTTGAGTTTGTCACAACAATGTTTTTTATGTTGCAACAAAGAACAAGGCCATGGAGGAAAAGCTATGTCGCTGATAGCGATTTTTACGTCGTGGATATAAAAACCAGCGAAAAGGCAGAATTATATCGCCACATCTTCAAAACCTATGTCGCAGACATAAAACTAAGTCAAGGAAGGCACTATGTCACGGCGAGATGTAACATTTGTAATGCAGATTACGGTAACAAAGAGCGTAAAGAAGAAAGTTTGTCATGACATAGAAAACTCCATCACGTAAGCCAGAAATGCAGTTGGAAAATTTTATGTCACAAAGAGAGTCCTATGTCTGCAGAATGCACTTCATTCAAACATTGACACTGCAAGGCATGGAACTTGTCACGACAAAGTTATTTCATGTCACGACAATCACAAGCTAAGCTCAGCAAAGTTATGTCGTGACATTATTAAACTATGTCATGACATAAATCAAGAAAATAAAATGTTACGACATAAGCCATGGTACAAGCCACGACGCAAAGCCACAACAAAGCTACTTAATAAAAACGACACACATGTTACACATATACTAGAAATGTCGCGGATTAAAGACTGCCATATCTAATATAGAATAATAATATCGCATAAAAATATAAATGGGCCTCGCACTAAACCTACGCTCATTCTTGATTTTCGGCCCAACGCCATTTATCGAGGCTATAAATAACAAGCCCTAGAGTTGTAATAAAGAAGTAAAAGTTGAGGACCACCATTAGGAGTAGAAGCATAAAGAGAGTGGGCCAGGGCTTGGCCTTCGTGATTTTTTTTATTTTCATTTTTCAGATTTCTTTTGTATTTTTCCCTTTTCTAAACCTGAATAAGTGGATCCTGAGCTGTAATTTTGAGCGAAGATCAATGAATATTTAGTTCCATTTATACCAGTTGGGTTTGAAATTTTCTAGAATTCTCGTCTCGCCTCTGGACAGTGGGCCAATGAATTTTACCGACGATAGTCATTGATAGTTAGTCCTGGGGCTATGGAAGGGCTAAGCTCTTATCGGGGAAAGGGATATGTATTTTGGTTATGATTTGTAGCATTTAAAATGATTGTTAGTGGGTTTCGAACTCGGGTTCGACATCCTGACACCTACGAGTGAACTCGGTTTCCTAATATTAATAGCTTGTACCCAGAAAAAGGCTATATCTTGCTCTGATTTCCAAGAGGCCCTTTGAGTGACACAGAGATGGAGATTCCTGAGAGTATGGATCAATTACTTGGGGGTATGTTAGACTAATATTATGGAACTAATGAACTCTGAATGATTACTCTAATAGATCACTAATTTATTCAGAGCAGGATTAGCTGATGATGCACGCCTTAATGCTGAGGTGTTGTCTCGCCAAGAGAATAATCTCTCGATCCCATGTGAGATAAGATTCTAATCAAGGAGAGGGAGAGTTCTATTCAACTTGTAGATTGTGGTACGGACATTTTAAGGCTTGTGGTTATCCTTGCCTATGGGTGCAAGGTATCGCTTCTAAGAAACGGTCAGGAATTATCGAAAAGAAAACAATTAGATCTTAAAGAGGGTCAAATTTTTACAAGTAATTGATTAGACCCATTTGTCCTGAAAAGGAATATGGTGTTCTCATTAGTGAAATGTATAGTGTATGGAGGAATCCAAACTATACTACCTTGCTTCTAACAAGTTCGATTCAACCATGATAAATATATGTTTTAAAGAACTCCGTCATAGTATTTATGTAGATCGTAACACTAATCTCATTCCCAGTGTTTGGATTACATTTCAGTAATTCTGTTGTTTCAGTCTATTTTACAATTTTTCTTATGTTATTTTAGATTTTGTTATTTCAGTTTTAGTTTTAATTTCCATCTTTAGAAAATTGAAGTTCAATTAGTGAGGATCTTGAGTAGTAGGGATAGTTGATCTATATATTTTCTTATCGATCTCTGTGTGAACGATAACTTGGACTTAACAGTCCACTTTATTACTTGTACAACCCCGGCATCAAGAGCGATTTAATTTAGGGCCTAATCCGCATTTTTATTCGTGATTTTAAATAGGAAACCAGCAACAGAAATTTCCGTCCTAATACAAGTGACAAATTTTTGGCTAGCACCGTTGTTGGACATTTTATTGACAAAACGAAGAAACTGCAGAGAATTTTGGTCTATAGAAAAATTGGTCAACAGGCCGAACAAGCATCGATAGATACCCCGTGAAAACCCGGTATTTTTGGTTATACATATATGTCCAATCAGGAAGCCCGTGAGTGTAGGAAGGTTTGCGGCTCGCGGTGAGACTCCCGAAATTCGCTTACCCACAAAAGACAAATGATTTTGTAAAAGAAAGTAGTCATTAGAATATGACATCCAAAAGGTTTTGGTTTTCAAACAAAATGAAATTTTGTTTGAAATGATTAGTGGATGATTAATCAATGACGGGGTTTTATCATTTGATGGTCATTGTGGTGTGATAGGAGTTGGTGATTGACTTGGAATTTATTACTCTTTGGCATCACACTGAGTAATGGAGTCAGTAATGACTCGGAGCATGGTACATGATTGAGTCTCATCTCATCATGACATGGTATTATAGAATTCATGATAGAATCGCAAGCAATCAGATGGAATGGTTGATGTGAATGCAAGTGCTAGCATTGCATGTGCACTTAGGTGGGGAGTAGCCTTTGTAGGAAGTTTCATCAAGGTGGCCTATCCTATATGGGATAACATTTCGTGATGCAAAGTAGACATCTCTGGGTGATCACTCTTATTAGGAGCCGAAATTGTGAAGAAAGCTGGATTGTGGCTTTGTAACCTTTTTGTAAAAGTATTAGACAAACAAGTTTTGTAATATACGTTTGTATGAGGTTGTAATTGTCACGCCCCGATTCCCGGTCCGACCCGATTGGTGAATCCGAACCGAGTTCTGAGGCGCGAGACCGAACTGGGACTCTTTACCTGATTTTTTTTTTTTTTAAAAGCCGAACTTGTACCTATGTGTATGGCCCACATCTTGTAACAGAATCAAAATATTATATACAAATCAAAAGAACTACCATCTGAGCGGTGTCCATCAAAATCTGTATTAATAAATAATCGAGTCCCATTTACAACATAAAACTATACTTTTACATTTACAACCTGGGATACTGAACCTACATGAAAGTGAACCCTTACAAGTGTGTTGGCCCGGCCAGGCGCGGATGTTCCTGCATCGCCTTCTCCACTCACACTGACAAACCCGCATGTTTTTTACGCTGAATGGAAACATATTTTATAACTTATACATAAACACATGCATTTATACTTAATCACAAATAACATAAAACAATAACTGATATCGGAATCTTCATGAATTCATATCATCAAAATGTATAACAGGTCAGATCATATTCAAAGCAAAAATCTGACATATACGGTGCATCCAATTGCCTCCCTTTTACATGTATCATGACTTTCTCTTGCTGTGTCAAGTTTCTATTCATAAGTCATTGGATATAATTGGTTTACTTGTACTCAGACTTTTAATGTAATTCTTTACATCTCCCATAGGAGTATATCATCTACTGTACTGAACTTATACTTAGAGCAACTTATACTTACTCAGATCTTACACTTATGGCAGACTTATTCTTATTCCGATATCCAGTAGGACACAGATTTATTCAGATTCCTTATATATGGTACTGAACTTATACATATACTTAGACGGAGGTACATATCATGTACTCATACTTCCTATCCTGCCTTATACTTCTGTTCGTACTTCCCGTGTAGGAGTTGTAGTGAGCCTATGCTTATACGTAGGTACTTATGCCGCACCTGGTACTTATATCTATCCTGCACTCCCAGAGGAGTTTACAGAACTATGCTTATACCATAGGGCTTATACTCATACTCACTTGAGTTTACACTTATTCAGAGGTACCCATAGGTACTACAGAGATATTACTAACGTATAATCTTGATTACTAATCCTATCCTCTGCTACCTTAAGCACCCGTAAGTACTACAAACTTATAATTGGTACTCAGATCTTATACTTGTACTAATGGCATATCCTATATTACTAAACTTACTAATTTGTATTATCGAACTTATACATGTATTTCTTATCTATAACGGTCTTGCTGCAGCATATACTTGTCTTTACTCTGATCTTATACTTGTTTTACAGAACTTATACATGTATTTCAGATCCTATACTTATATTACGGAGCTTATTCTGGTATTTCGGATCTTAGTCTTGTGTATTACTGAGTATATATTTCGGATCTTAATCTGTATTACAGCATAATCTTGTACTCGGATCTTGGCTACTCTGAGCTTATGATACAGCATTCAGAGGTACTACATATTCATTATACTATACCCGTGAGGTACCATCGGACTTGTAAATTTATATTACAGTGACTTATACTTATATTACGTGACTTATACTTTCATTTTATCGATACGAGTGTCTTTGTGGGTACTATAGAACTTATACTTATTTTATCGATACGAGTAACATGGGTACTTCATGTAACTTATACTTATTTTATCGAGTGACGAGTACCTGGGTAGGTACTAAGCAAAGATTAATCAGATACAGGAGTACCTTCGTAGGTGCCACGTAATGGTATACGTGAGGCCATTCAGATCTTATTCTTATTCTTACTAGTGTCTTATCATCATATGTCTATCCGACTACCTAGACCAATCATAAGTGAAATGAGTAGACGTTAGCATAATAAGCACCCAAGGTGTACAATATGTAATCAGGAGTGCCGTAGTGTACCAAAGCAGGAGTGCCGGTTAATCGCTCAGACGTGCCTGCCCACGCATCAGAGTGCCGTGAGCACCAACAGTGAGTGCCGGAGTAATCCGATCAGGACGTGCCTGCTCACGCAACATGAGTACCGTAGCACCAGCAGGAGTGCTAGATACTATTTAATGTGAGGTCGTATACATAACAGATAAACGTAGCACTGCCAGAGTGCCGAGTACTAATCAAAACGTGGCTACTCATTACAATAGGAGTGCCAAAGGCAACAGGAGTGCTGGCACTGCCAGGAGTGCCAAGCATCAACAAGAGTGCGTCGGGGCACCAATGGGAGTGCCGGGCACCAACAGGACGCCCACTCTGGCCCATTCTTCGTCCTGTAGTCATATGATCGGCATCTTCGTAACTTATAACCCATCTTTATCACATTCTGTGATCATGACATTTTTCTTTTCATGTTCATGTTCATGTTCAGATTTCAGTTCGTTTTCATGTTTCATATCATATTCATGTTTCATGAACATATCTCTACATTTTGCATTTCCTATACTTTTCTCGTTTATGCCTATTTGTTATATGGCATTCCATATACTTGTACAGCATGATGCTTATGGCCCAGCACATCATTCATGTATTCTTGTCCTCAATGAATCTATTTTTCTTAGAATTGGAATCAATCCAATCGGATCATCCAAAATAAAGTTATGGCATTTCATGTCAACTATTCCACCACTGATTATATCAGGGACAGTTTGTATTACTCATTTTTCAGGGTTTTAACCTCTATATTTGACACTAGATCTTTGTACTCATTTAAAGCTATAAAGTTAAGGGTTCGCATCTAACTGGAATCAATCAACTTACATCGAATCAAGATATGTCCAAACAACTCTGACTACTTCCATGATCAAACTGATGCAGGAATCGCATGCACATGGCCCCACTTTGAGTGGAATTTTTGGGCTACTTAGAGTCAGAATTAGAAGATATCTATATATGTTTAAGTTCTTTCTTGAAATCTATTTTAATTAGCCACTTGAATCACTCACAAATCGGATAAGAAAATGAGAAAGTTATGGCTAAAAAATACGAAAACTGTCGAAATAGGAAACAGAAAGATCACATGTACCGTACACCTCGACATGTGCCTGCATAGTGCAAACAGCCCAAATGACTATATCCCACATGTACCGTACATGTTCAAGGTGTACTGCATGCTCATCGAAAAATGCCCAGAAATGTGTATTTTCTCCTTTTTTCCATGTGTTGATCACCCAAATCAACTCATATCGCTGTTAATGTTCAAGACCACTCCAATTCATCTTGAAATCTCTCTATTTTTACTCAAACTATACTTCATTACATATCTTTCCTCAAAAATCTTCCATGAATTTCCCCCAAACAACTTCTAATATGGGTCACAAACCCGTACACAACAAACTCAAGGATTTGTTAGGGCTTATTCTAAACCCTAATCCATTACTTGTCATTTACCCATGAATCCAACCCTAAAGGAAATTCCATACTCATCTTGTCTTGTAGGATCTACTAACTTATATCTTCAAGAAATCTACATGTTAGGGATGCAATTCTAATAAAACCTCCTAGATTTATGACAAGCTAATAACCATACAAAGCCTTTTAAAATCTATAGATCCATTACTAATCATACTTAAGTTCCTAAATTTCATACCTTTTCGCTTGGCTTGTTCCTCTTCTCTTCTTCTCTTCCCTCTCCTCTTCCTCCCATCCGCTTTTGAGCCTTTCTCCAATGGAGACCAATTTTGGTCTCTTAAATCCCATGTTTGTTAAGGCCATGTTTGGCGAGACAAGAAAAACCCATTTTGTTTTAAGTTTCCTTATTTGCCTTTTTACCTTAAACTCTTTGTAAAGCAACTTATGCCATATTCTAATTTAACCCACACTCTTCCTATTTCCATAGTGACTTTCATATCCTTTGCTAAATTATAAGTTTGTTCCTTTGTATCTTGTAAACTTTCCGGTTTCTTACCATGTTTCGCATTTAAATCATTTAAACATTCAAATTGTGCCTACAAAACATTCTGAACATGTCGGAAACTACTAGGTACATTTCAAGTACTGGTAATTCAACTCATATAAATGTATTTTAAAAGAATATAAATGTTCATTGAATGTAAATAAATCAATCCGTGATGGATAGATAAATATGAGATCGAGACACACGATATCCACGTGTATTTTTGCGTGTTGACGCCAATAACTAACCCCGATTTTAAAGCGCCACAACTAGAGTACTATATTGGTCCACATGGATCTACTGAATCTAAGGAAAATAGAGAGCACAGGAAAACATGTATATGTGTGATGACTTTTCTAGTTCGTCAGTGGTAAATTCCTTTAACTAAATCAAGCATTTGAAGAACTGTGGCAAATACTTTACAAGGAGTACAACAACATACTCCTAAAGATTAGTAGAATAAGGAGTGATCATGGTAAAGAATTCGAAAACTCCTTATTTGAAAATTTATGCAGGAAAAATAGTGTAGAACACAACACCTAAAACTCCACAACAAAATGGAGTAGTTAAAAGAAAGAACGAAATAAAGAAAAAGATGGCCTAAGTCATGCTAAAAGCTAGGAGTGTCCCAATAGGGCAAGGGCAAAGAAATACAACATGCCAAGACCTCAAATCCAATCTATCTAAGGCCAGCGAACTCTCAAAACATCATATATGAGATCATCTGCAAATGTGAGAAACCAAATGTGAAACATCTTCATGAATTATACCCATACATCCCTGGTAACGCATATGAACCAAGAGAGAAGGTCGAGCGCTAAGAATGCAGCTAATGTCTTTCCGGGGCTCATACAAATAGTCGTGCTTAGTACACAAAGAAATCCGTATATTGTGATGGAATCAATTAATGTGTGAGTTGATGATTATCTTTTCCCAATTGAAGAATCTAGACTAGACCTTCTTGACGTGTCAATTCTTAAAGAAGAGAAGACTCTTAACAGTCACGAAGATGCTCCACCATCTAGTGATGAAGAAAATGAACGAGTCTCAGCAAACGTCCGGACCATCCCGGAAGCTAGACACCTAGTTATAGCTGATGTCCAAACAAAAAAGGACTCCCTACAACAACTAGATGATCATGATAATACTGAACACTTTCACATTCAGGCATAATAGCCCTCGAGGAAGATTCGCAAAAGCCATCTTGCCAATGATATTATAGGAGATCCAAAAGTAAGTGTCTGAATGAGGGGCATTCCCAGGGTATACTACAGAGAAATGATGGGCCTTAGCCTTGGATGCTACACTTGTGACGCCCCAAATCCGAGGGTCCTGCTATCAAATTCACAACTAACCGACCCATGGATCTTTGGCAATTCGATACCACACTGTTGTGTCCCATTTATCGAGATCCATATTTTCAAAACAAATCATGTAGAGCCTCCTTTTTTCTGGGAGGTCTACCCAACATACAACCTGAATAACAGTATAATCATAACCCATCCAATGTCTCAATAGAAGTAGTATTAACCCCACAGGGTCCATCTGTCTATATCCCCAATATATACATCCCTTTACCGGGACCCATTCATTCACATTTAAATCTAAAATATGAAAATAAAACGCTTAATTATAGTCCATAAGAGTTCACCACTACCCTCTCTTACTATAATTACATAATTCGACTATTTATATAATAGTCCAAAAGAATTTAATTACAATTCTTTTTACATAAAAAACTTTTTACAAAAGTATTGTCAAGGCTACATGTCGACCTTCTTCACAATCACAACTTCGCCGACACCTGCCTCATAAACCCCCCTTCAGACTAAGGAGGTCCCGCGACGAGGTAAGCAATGCCCAGTAGTGACAATCTCCTGGCGGTTACTCCCACCATGCTCACAATGATCAAACTTAAACCCATACACATCCAAGTGAAAATATCTACATGAATGTCGATGTCATGCATGGAATGTCTTCATGCCCATCCCGAGTCACCACCGACTCTCACACATGCTTATGCCAAGGTGACAAACCACACCGGTAGTACCAATGACACATATACCAGCCTTTACCGACCACCAATACCCAACTAAGTGCCAATGGCAACTAATCCCGAAGTCAAAACCCAATTCCTATCACAACTCAAGTCTGGCGTGATAACCATGACCGCGGTGTCTTCTTTGGAACAGAACTTTCTACGCTATGGTCTCTTACACCCATGTTCCAAAGCTTTTCACCCGAGGGGATTACGTACTTCTTCCGCCCGCCAACACACATTACCGGTTTCACTATGATTTGAACCATGAGCCACGACTGGACGTCATTCAGCTATCGAGCTCACTACCCATTCATCACCATGATGGATGACCATACCATGCAACACACCCATGTCATGCATGACCGCACATATGAAATACAATTATGTCATTTCATGCTATGTCATGCTACATGCAACATTTATAAATTCCGGATAATTATATTTCTTACATATAATTTCCATTCATCACAATTTCTATGTTAATACATCACGCAAGCACATATTAACATGATTTTTACACACAACAGCATGTTATTTTTTTCCAATAATAACACACAAAATGGCCTAAATCACGGACCCACATAAAACAAAAGGCACCTCTCGTCCTCATGGCTATCACCGAATCAATCGTGGATACCAAAACACACCACAAAACCCGCAGACATCACCCCGTGGATTAAACTAAACCCGAACTCACCCGAGATCGCCCCGAAACAGTCCCGAAAATTAAACCGACTGCCCAAAATTCAGCCAGATTCTTTCCGAAATGGGCCTGAAATTCGGGCCTGACTGTCTAAAATAGTCCAAAAAAAATTCTTAAAATTCCTAAAAATTCCAAAACACTTAGTTCAAAATTTTGGGACTGAAATTTACTGGGCCTTCACGGCCACTGAAAATCCCAGCCATTAAATGGCCTTTAGGCTAGAAATAACCCAAGTATGAAAACTCCTACCCCGTGAGCTTGACGAAACTCCAAGATTTTTTTGGTACTCATTTAGCTTACATGCGGTGGATCAACTTTGCTCTTATCCAATGAAAAACCATCCGATTTCCTTTAGATCTTAGAGAGAAGCCAATTTTTTTCATTTCTCTCTCTTCTCGCTCTCCCCAAGCTTTTCTTCCCTGTGTTTTCCTTTTCGACTTTTTATCCTTTTTTTTCACATGTTTCCATCTCTCATTCGGGTCTGTTTCTGCCCTGAAACAATTTATTTATTTTCAGTTCAATTTATTTTAAATGAACTTAGCTCAACTCATTTCCTAACTTCCTAGATTTTCGTAAAAATCTCGTCCTTGAGGTCACTGGCGATTTATCACCCAAAAACTTGTAAAAACATTCCAATTGTCTCAGAATTCGACGACATTTTTCTAGGTCACTAGATTTCGAGAGACGAATTTAATGGCGTAGTCCGTTTCGTCATCCGAGATCTAGAGAATTTTCTAGGCTTCCCTGAACCATTATGGCAATTTATTATTATTAATATCATTTTACCATTTTTGAAAATTTCTAATTTTCCCGAGTTTTACATTCTTCCCTGAAATTCATACATACTAGCACACACAAGCACATGCATATGCAATAGCCATTATAGTTCCAAAATTAGACTTCTAATATTAGACAACGCACCATCATCCTCAAATAGGAAAAGATAGGTGAATCGCATCGTGTCCTCTCGTTCTCGAATTGCCTCCTCCACTCCTCGGTGTTGCCACTACACTTTCACTAGCCTCACTGGCCTCAAGGCCGGAAAACTTTGATCCCGACTATCCAAGATACGCATTGTCCCTCCTAAGGTCCCATTTGTATCAACAATAATCTCTTCCAATCCTACATGAGTTGGTTTATATACTTCCTGAAAGGAGAAGTGGAATACACTTCCATGGACACTGAAGCAACCCTGCGGTAATGCTAACCGATTATGCAACCAAGTGTTTCCACCTCTCGAAAATTCAAGGGCCCGGGAGATACCTCAGTGCTAGCTTCCCTTGCTTGCAAAATTTGACCACTCCTCTCTTAGGCATCACCTTCAAGAAGACGTGATCACCCACCTCAAACTCTAGAGGTCGACGCCGTCTGTCGGCGTAGCTCTTTTTCGGACTTTGAGCCGTAAGAAGACGCTTATGTATTAAACCCACCTTCTCTGAGGTGTCTCTAATTAGATTCGGACCAGTGATGGAACTTTCTCTCACCTATGTCCAACATATTGGGGATCGACATGGCCTCCCATATAAAGCCTCATAGGGTGCCATTTGTATACTCGCCTGATAACTGTTGTTATAGGCGAATTCCATTAAGGGTAATTGCTCCTCCTAGCTGCCCTTAAGATCCAGGACGCATGCTTGCAACATGCCCTCTAAAACCTGTATGGTCATCTCCGACTGATCATCGGTTTGTGAAAAAAAGAAACAGTGCTCATCATCCACTGCGTCCCCATGGCCTTCTGGAAACTCTTCTAAAAGTGTGTCGTAATCTGGGATCCCTGTCCGATACGATAGAGACTGACACTCCATGTAACCAGAAAATCTCATAAATATACAACTGGCATAATTCCTCTAGTGTGAAGGTCTTCTGCACCACTACTGTGCCGACTTAGTGAGCCGGTCCACTATAACCCATACGGCATCATGCCTCCGCTATGTCCGTAGCAAGTGGGTCACAAAATCCATTGTGACATGCTCTCACTTCCACTCTGCTACCTCTAAAGACAAGAGTAGCCTTGTTCGCTTATGGTACTTAGTCTTTACTACGACACAGAGACACTACCGAACAAAATCCCCAACTTGTCGTCATTCCGCCCAAGATATCGCAATCGAAGATCACTTACATCTTCGTACACCTAGATGGCCAAAGAAATCGAGAGCGCGGGAACTCCGGGAACCTCTCTCGCATCGACTAACCGGGGAACCATGACCCGCCCTATAACGAAGACTACCATCCGCGGTGGATATCTGAGCCTACTGCCCAGACTGGACTGCACCTGGGCCCCTAATGGACAATATCTTCGCATTCCGCCCCCGGGACTCGATTACCCCGCCGCAGGGGATGGCATAGCTACCAAATTCCTAATGCTCCCGAGCCCGATCACTATACCACACCTAACCTGGTCCTTACAAATTCTCAGACCGCCACTCAAGAAACTACACTAGCTAGTACTCCCCGTGACTTTTGACTGAGTGCATCAGCCACTACATTTGCCTTACCAGGATGGTAATGCAAAGTGAAATCATAGTCCTTTAGATACTCCATCCATCTGTGTTGCCTCATGTTGTCAAGCCCGATCCCTTGGCCCGACCCGACAGGATCCGAACCGGAAGTTCAAAAGTAGACTATAAATCGACTTCTTACTGCTTTATCACGCTGGTATATCCAAGTCTTATAATTATAATGCCATATCATATACAAAAGTCCAAAAATAAAACTACCACCGTAGTGCGGTTTATGTCGCTACATAAGATTGAGTCTCATCGATATATTCAAAAATCCAGGCATTTACATTACCGATCGAGCTGTAATCCCATAAAGGATGAACCCCACTGCAGGTCGCCCGAACAGAATGCTGGCTGGCCACCGCCTCCCTTCTTCTTCCGCACCTACACGGATTAAAACCCGTGCCGTTTTACGCCTTAGTGGGAAACATATATAGTATGCATATACACATTTATATTTAGCATATAATAATAACGGATATCAGAATTTCAATGCATTAATATAAAGGACTTATACAAGTACTTATGCTTACAACAGACTTATGTTTATTCGGATCTCCTCGTAGAGTTACGAGCTTATTCTTTATCTTTAACTTATGCTTATAACAGATTTATGTTTATCCCGATCTCCTGTGAGGAGTTACAGAGTTTGTTCTTATTCGTAAATAATTGTGAGGTATTACTTTTACTCTAACGATACATTTGTTTACTCTTATTCATCATTAAGGTTATTTTCATATAACTATGGGAATACCTAGACAAGTACTAATAAATGAGTAAGACACAACACAATAAGTATCCGAAGATACTATATAAAACGCGTCAGAGTATAAAGCAGAGTGCCAAGACCGAATGTGAGTGCCGTGAAAGCATCAATCGTGAGTACCGGCACCAACAGAGTGCCGTAGCACGATCAGAGTACCGGCACGGGGTCGTGAGTGTCGTAGAATACTAATCGTGAGTGCCGGGCACCGATCAGAGACGTGCCTGCCCACGCCGTGACAGAAGTGCCGTGTCATTTAATACCTGGTCTTAGGCATTCCTACGATTATATGTATTCGTAACTACATTCGTATCATCAAGTATGAACTGGCCTGATCGAACCCTCGCTTCGCGGCGCGATCGAGGTACGGCACATTTTTCACTTACTTCTTTCTTATCTTAACCCCTCGCGACCATTTATCATAGTTCCAATACTCCCAGATGCGACTATAGCTTAATTCATGCAAAAAAATACCAAAAACAGAGGTCGGAGGGAACCGAAGGTACTGGTACCAATTTGCTCGCACCGTACCAAACAGGTTCTAGAGGGATCAGACGGCATCATTGCGGCACCCTGCATTTTCCACTACATCGCTGGTACCGCACACTCCAAAGTGGCAATCAGACTGGCCTTCGATTCTCGCCGTGAATGGCAAAATTCACCATTTTTCATGCACTTTTCTTCCATAATTCTCTTATATTCCATCCTTCATAAAAAATTAACGTGGAATCCCTCCAAACAACTCCACAAACACTTTTAATTAGCCAAAGAATCCAAGGATTCATACCCAAGTTCAATCTAACTCTACAAACCTTGGAATTGTGAAGGATCTCCATATCTAATTATTATCAACTAGGATTTTCAACCTAATTTCCTTAAATTCAGAGTTGTATATTCTAACAAAACCCTAGAAAGGGAAAACCAAATTAATGTCCAAAGAAAACCTCATAATCCATACCCAAGTAGTTTTTGACAAAATCTACTATTTCATACTTTTTTTAATTCCATACCAAACTCTAAAGATCCATACCTTGCTTGATTTCTCTTCCTTCCTCTTCTTCTTCTTCTTCTTCCTCTTCTTCCCGTAGTTTTCGCTTGGAGACCAAAATGGGATTATTTTTTTGTCTCCCTCCCCTTTATAATTAAACTTTCCCTATTTCCCTCAATCCTCCTCATTCCACACTACATTCCACTCGTTATTTCATTTCTGGGCCTCACTTTTATCAATTCATGTCTTTGATGCCCCTTTTTAGACAAATTACAATTTTGTCCTTAGGTCTTGTACAATTTTCGGGTTTCTAAATTTCCATTTTTCACATTTAATTTATGAAAACTTCAATTTATACCTACAAAATACCCTAAACATGTTGAAAACAACTAGGGTATATTTCTTGGTACACCTTCTTAAATAAATTTCATTCGGTTACTCCGAATTGAAGAGCCGAGGCACGCATTCTCATTGTTGATTCCCGTTCCCATGTCGCTTCTTCCATAATTCTGATGTTGCCAAAACACTTTACCGTAGGAACTTGCTTGTTTCGTAGAATTGTCTTATTTCACGATCTGTAATAGATTTCATTCTTCAAAGTGAAATCTTCTGTACTTGTATATCTTGAGTCTGGTAATATGTGCGATGGGTCGAACGATATCTACAAAGCATAGACATGGAATACATCATAATTTGGCTAACCTGTAGGATCACAAACGATACGCACGTCCAACTCTTTCTAAAACTGCAGCGCCAATGAATCGCGTGGACTCGGGTTTCCTTTCCTTCCAAAGCGGAGTATCTTTTCCACAGAGATACTTTTAAAAACACTTTGTCTCCGACTTCATAATTTATATCTTTCTCTTCAAATTAGCATAAGACTCCTTTGTCTATCATGCTATAAATTTTTAATCTCTTCAATAATTCAACTTTTTCTTCCATGTCTTTTACTAATTTAAAATCACAATCTTATGCCTGCTCATCTCTGGTCCAACACATAGGAGTTCTACATCGCTTCCATACTGTAAAGCTTCATACACAAACAGCTCAATACCGATTGATAATCAAGTGTTATAGGCAAATTCCAGTGAGTGGAATACCTATCCTAAATTCTTCCTAAAATCTAAGCCACACAGCCCCAAGCTATCTTCACACTAATCACTCTTTCGCATCGGCCCATCCGCTTTTGTGGATGGAAGCGGTATAAATTCAATCTCGCATCAAAAAGTCAACAGAACTCTTTCCTGCAACCTCGACGAACCAGATCGCGTCGGACACTATCGATAAGGGAATGCCATGTAATCCGATCACTCTATCTACACAAGGTCCACTAAACGATCCATGCTAGAGTAGTCAAGTTCGACGGTATGAAGTGAGCAAGATTCTTAATAATCATTCACCATTACCCAAACCGTGACTATGTTTCTCAGTGAGTAATCTGATACTAAACTATAGTAATGTTATCCCACTCCAATGGGAATAGGCCAGGATTCAATAAAACCGGATGGTACTCTGGTGTTCAGCTCTTACTTAGTCGGCATGTCGACACTTAGCCACATACTTTAAATGTCCTTTTTCATCCCTTGCCACCGTAGTAATCGTTTCATATCCTCGAATATTTATTACTCAGATGTATATGAAAACAAGATTGCGGGCTTCATATAATGTCTTCTTTTCAAATCCATATCATTCGACACAGCATAACTGCTTTGTATTAATAAACCTCACTTCCATCTATGGAAAAATCACTTTGTCTCCAAGATCAATTAACCGAGCCATTTCTTCTAACTTGGCATCATTTTTCCGAGCATCCACTAACAGCCATTTGCTTCAACTGCATTTACACTCAATTGAGCTCAACAAGGCCCATCGTGGAGTCTCCAACTCAATCTTCTAACGTCAAAGTATAAATCATTTTCCTCATCTCAAGGCATCCGCCACTACATTGTTTCCGGTGGTAATCAATTACAGTATAATCATAGTCTTTAAACAATTCTAACCACCGACGTTGCCTTCAAGTTCAAATCTGTTAGCAAATATTTCAGACTTCAGATCGCTGAAAATTCTACATTTTTCCATATAAATAAGTCGCCAAATTTTCAAAGCAAACACTACAAACAAGTAACTCTAAATCATGTGTGGGATAGTTTTGCTCATGCGCTTCAATTTCCCCGGAAGCATAAGCCACCACTTTCTCCCATCCCGCATCAATACACATCCCAACCTACCTCAAGCATCACCGACAATCGCGGTAATCCCTACCCGGCAGGCTTAATCAACACCGGTGCTTCAACCGCAAGATTTCTTTAATCTTTAAAAATGGATTGGCACTATCATCCCACTCAAACTTCACCCTTCCTGGAGTAATCTTGTGCCGGTAGGATGCTATAATTGAAAACTTCGTACAAATTCCGGTAATAACCTGCTGCTTCAAGAAACTTCTCACCGGTTACATTTTTTTGAGGAGGTTTCCAATTCACAATTGCTTCGATTTTCATCGTCCACTTAATACCGTATACACATACTCTAGGGAATGACACTTCCTTAAGCCAAAATCTACATTTACTTAATTTTGCAAACAATCATCTTCAAAGTTTGCAATACTATCTTTAAATGGTGTTCATGTTCCTGTGCATCTTTAGAATACACCAGGATGTCATCAATAAATACCACAACAAATTGATCCAAATAGGGGCGGAAAACCCTATTCATCAAGTCCATAAATGTAGCGAGCATTCGCCAACTAAATGAAGCTACTAAAAACTCATAAAGGGCTACAACGAGTTCTAAAAGTCGCTTTTGGGCATCAACCTCTTTCAACGTGAGTCGATAATATCCCCGATCGAAGTCTATCTTCGAGAAGACCCTTTCTCCTCTCAATTGATCAAATAAATCTTCTATTCTTGCAACGGTACTTATTCTAACTGTTACTTTTGTTTTATTTTGCTTCTGTAGGTCAATGCACATCCGAAGAGTGCCATCTTCTTCCAATAAATAAAACCTAAGGGGCACTTTCAAGGTGAGAGACATCAGCCTGACAACCTTATCCAATAGTTCCTTATTGATTCTTCAACTCTTCGGGTCGCTTGGAGCCATACAGAAGGTGTCCTCGAAATAGAGCTGCCCCACAACTCGCCAGAGAGATCCACTCTCTTCGTGTGGTACTCCCTATGAACTCTTCGGGAAACACACCAGTGGAACTCCCCAATCATAGGAATATTTCTTCGGGTTTACTTGCTCTCTTGGAGTCAAGAATCAAAGCCAAAAGGCTTCACAACCTTTCTCAAATGTCAAGCTTCATAGCTGAAATTACTGAATTGGATTCACATCAGATACCCCTGGGACAAGCATTTCCGACAAGCCAGAACAGATTACAGATCATTTCCTTATCACAAGAAACTATGGCCCGATGTTTAGATACCAATCCATTCCCAAAATCAAATCAACTCATGAAAAGGCAAAGTAATTATCTAACCGAGAAATTCCTACCATGGACCAGTTGAAGGACAATTCTTATACACACGGCTGGACTCTAACACTATGCCTCGCAGGACTTGTAATAAGCAAGTCATGTTAACAACTTGATCAGTAATCATCCATCTATTTGTTCCATGCATATATAGGAAATGCGGTGAGTCTTGACCACCAGCATACAAGTTACTATCAAAGAGAGGAAAGTACCTGGCAATAACCCCGGTATGTCCGGATCTCACGAGCTCTCAGTAGCATAAACTCAAGTTTGGGTCAGGGTAGCTGGACGATTCACCGTCTCTGAAGCATTACCTCTTCCTTGTGAGCCACTTCATCCTCTACCCTTATTATGAGTCTGGGAGGTACATTTGATCCTCCTCTACCACTCTCCTTAAGGATTTCCCTCTAGAACTTCCCAATCCTCAATACGGATACTTGTCTATCACATGATCCTCAGGTTCTACATTGAAAACAACCCCGCTACTCGCCCGCAAATACCACTCTGCGATAATCGTGGGCAATGTGGTCATACATGCCTTTTCCTCTTGTTCGCTCGAGATGCCCTCGACCGAACTCTCATGTCATGGTAGGTCCTGTCTCCTACCTCCCGGTAGCCGAACCCCCAGATCGAATCAACTTGTGACTCTCTGTGTCTTTTCCGAAGAGGAACCCTCTGAGCTTTTTCTTCTTTCTTCGACTCTTCATTTCAGATTTCTCACTTTATAGCCGTCAGATCAAATTTCGCGATAAAATTGACAACTTGTAGCGAAGTAACAGCCGTGAGGTACCTTTTGATGGACTCATGTAAGCCCTCCTCAAACTGTCCACATCTGAATTTTTCCGTAAGAGTGATTCAAAGGTATATTTAGCTTACATGGTGAATTATTTCTCATATTCAACTAACGGCTATTTTCTCATTTTGAGTAAAAATTTCTTCCATTTCACTCCTTGTATCACGACATACTCGCATTAAACTCTACCTAAGTGGTTCCACGAACCGGATCCGAAGCAGTGGATTCTCAAAACCAACTTCCACTAATCATAAGCCGTACCTGCAATGAAACCGCATACTGTGACTTTTGGTCCACAGACATCTCGCTTCATCTGAGCTCTCTCAAGCCTTCAAGCCAAAACTCCTACAGCCTGACTCTTCCGCTACTGTACCATGGAATTCTTCCACTCCATGCTTTCATATTGAATCACTCGGAGCTCGAGGATCCGTGAGTCTATCTAAGACCCTTGCCATATCCTGAGAGATTTTTATCAATGCTTCAATTGAAGCATTTTCATTTATCACCGACTGACTTTACTGTATGTGACGATCCAAGATCACGCCACCGCTTTGCCCATAGCCTTCCAGAGGTGGATCCATTCTAGACAATACACAAAACAAAGACATCCTCGCATTAGCAATGATTACTATGTAGGTACATCCTTAATCTACTGACTTTCTAGAAAAGCCCAAACCAGCTCGATATTCAACTCACAGGTTGGTATCATATCCCCTGTCTTAGGTTATCGATACCCACTGATACTCAACTTGTCACGCCCGATCCCCGCCCGACCCGATTGGTGGATCCGAATCGAGTTCAGGGTGCGAGACTATAAACTGGGACTCTTTATTTACGATCGAATCGCTGGTATATCCAAGTCTTATAACTATATCAACATATCGTATACAAAAAGTTCGTACAAAACTACCACCAGAGTGGTGCTTTACAAAGTGTCACATAGTAGTACCGAAAGTCCCATTTACATATTCAAAACTATACATTTACTTTTACTGATCAGAGCGCATAACCTACAGTGATGAACCCCTACTGCGGTGTTGCCCAAAGGTAATTTTATATCATCACTCCTTCTTTTCAGACCTACACGGATTGTAACCCCGTGCTAAGCTTTACGCTAGTGGGAAACATATGTAGCATGCATATACATTATTTACATTCAAAGATATAACAATAACGGATACTTCATACCTATGCATTCATATAATGGACTATACAAGTACTTATGCTTATAATGTGACTTATGTTTATCTCGGGATCTCCTAGGAGTTACAAAGAGAGCTTATTCTATTCAGAACTTATGCTTATAAGGGCACTCTATGTTTATCCGATCTCCCCTGTAGGAGTTAAGAGTTTATTCTTATTCGAAATACCCGTAGGTATTAAGGGTGATCGAACGATACACATTTGTTTACTCTATTCATCATTCAAAGTTATTTTCATAACTATGGGAATACCTAGACCAGTACTAATAAATAAGTAAGACATACACAATAAGTATCCGGTGATACCATACAAGATCAAGTGCCAGAAGATAGCAGGAGCCAAGACACTGAACGCTACAGTTGTCGTAGCACTAATCAGAGTACCGGGCATCAACAGAGTGTCAGAGCATCAAACATCAGAGTACCGGGCATCAACAGAGGTCGCAGAAGACTAACTTATGCCGAAGACCGATCGAGACGTCACTCACGTCACGACAAAAGTGCTGTGTCATTTAATACCTAGTCTTATGCATTCCTACGATTATATGTATTCAGAAACTTCCTATCTTATCATTGGGGCATGAACTTTGCCCCCCCATTGAACTCGCTTCGCCGAGGCGGCGAGGTACGGTACATTTTTCACTTACTTCTTTCTTATCTTAACCCCTGTTAATCATTTATTAGAGTTCCAATACTCCCGGTATGCGAATTATAGCTTAATTATGCAAAATACCAAAATAGGGGTTGTAGGGAACTAGTGGTACCGGGTAGAATTGACTGCTCGGGTAATCGCATCGAACTGCTGAGGCGGCATTCTGTATCGCTTTAGGTGGTACCCTGTGACCGATTTGTTATCATCAGTGGTACCGTACCACTCCAAAGGTACCTGCATCGGGTCTCCGATTCTGCCCGTAAATGGCAAAATTCACCATTTTCATGTACTTTTCTTCCATAATTCTCTTTTATATTCCATCATTCATCAAAATTGTACATGGAATCTCCAAAACTCCACAAACACTTTTAATTAGCCAAAGAATCCAAGGATTCATACCTAAGTTCACCTAACTCTACAAACCTTGGAATTGTAAAGTGATTCCATATCTAATGTCATCAACTAGATTTTCAACCTAATCTCTCTCTTTTTAAATCTAGAGTTATGAGGTATTCCTACAAAACTTCTAGAAAAGGGAACCAACCATTGTCCAAAGAAATCCTCAAGTAATCCGCACTCCAAGTAGTTTTTGACAAAATCTTACTATTTCATACTTTAATTCCATACCAAACTCCAAAAGATCTATACGCTTGCTTGATTTCTCTTCCTCCTCTTCTTCTTCTTCCTCTTTCCTCTTCTTCCCCGTAAGTTTCCTTTGCCTGGAGACCAAAATGGATTATTTTTGTCTCCTCCCCTTTTATAATTAAATTTTCCTTATTTCCTTTTGTCCTCCTCATTCCATTAATTACATTCCAATTCCTGTTATTCCCACTCGCCCTAGTCTTACTCCCCTCCCCTCAATCCATGTCTCGATGTCCCTCGATCTCGTTTAATAAATTCCAATTTTGTCCTTAGGGTTCAGACAATTTCCTGCTCTCTAAATCTCCATTTTCACATTTAATTTACGAAAACTTCAATTTATACCTACAAAATACCCTAAACATGTTGAAAACAACTAGGGTATATTTCGGGGTGTTACACATGTTAAGGTCTCGCTGTGTGAAAATATACTTTAGACTCTTGTGGTTTGAAAATACCTCAAACTGCTCACCATATGAGTAGTGGCGCCAAATCTTTAAGGCAAAAACAATGGCCGCCAACTCCAGATCATGTGTAGGTAATTATGCTCATGATTCTTAGTCAGTTCGGGAACCATGTTACAACCCTTTCGGATCGCATCAAGAGACATCCTGGGCCTCATCCTGTGAGGCATCAAGACACCTCAGGCTCTCCTGTCTCCTGTCGTGACTATCAAAATATGAGCTGTAGTAAGCCTCCTTTTCAATTCCTAGAATGCCTTCTCACTCAAGTCATTCCACTCAAATTTTGACCTCTTTCCTAGTAAACAGAACCGAGCGCTCCAAGGTGAAGTGCTCGGTCTAATAAAACCCTTGTCCAACAATTCTTGCAAATGACCTCGAAGTTCCCCGCGAATCTAATTCTGCTCCATCCTATGAGGAGTTTCCAGAAATGGGCGACGCACTGGGTGTAATTCAATGATAAAGTCCACATCCCTGTGCGGAGGTAATCCCAGTAGCTCACCTGAAAAAACATCATCATACTTGCAAACTACCCGAAGTATATCCAATTCCTATCTCACCTCGTCCTCCAGGATAAGGCTTGCTAGCCAACCCATCAATTGTCCACTCCATCTGGAGTCATGCACTGTCTGAGGTAAAGCATCACGCTTCTCCCCTTGAAAAGTCACACGGATACTGTCCGATGTGTAGGCAAAAATCCTCCTACTATCATAGTCAATGACGACTCGGTGTGCCGTCAATCAATCCATGCCAAGAATGACGTCAAAACCCGATATGTCCATCACCCGAAGGTCCACTGTGAGAAGAATCCCTGAGATCTCTAACTCATAATCTCGACATATCTGATCAATCCTCACCCTAGTCCCTAGGGGAGAACTCACGTATAACGGCTCATCCAAGGTCTCCACCTATAAACCCAAAACATCCACACTAGATACAAAATTAAAAGAATGCGTATGCAATTCAATCAACAACATCTTAGCCCATGTTTAGATAGCAAACATACCCATATCATCACTAATCAATCGTCTACTGGGGTGATGGTGTAGACACACCCCTTGGTCCCTGATGTCCCGGCCCTTGAACCCTCTCCTCGACCTCGACCCACACCCCCCGGTCTCTCCGCCTATCTCAGAAGGCAGGCGCTCAGGCAAAGACTCAGATCGACATCGTCCTCTAGCCAGACAGCTTATGAACAACCGCACTACGCCCGTCCCACCCGATGATTGGGAATGCGCCATCCCATAATTTCGGGATCCTAGCCTCTGTGGACAATCCTGTCTCATGTGCTCAGGCTTATGGCAATGATAGCATGTCATTTGCCCCGTCTAGCTAGAAACCCCGACTCGGCCTTGACCCTAATAGTCGCCGCCTCGTCCTTGAAATCCCCGTGGAATAGAAGTCTTCTGCTTCCTTCCCGAATTAGAAGAAGATTGATTCTCCTTTCTCTTAGTACTAGAACCCATATCCCGAAGGCTCCGTGTGTCATCTACTCATCTTCCAATGGCTAAGCAATGCCCCGACTTATGAGTTCCCTCCCATGTATGTCGGAGGAGATGTGCCCGAACCCTCGGTTACTCATCTCTCTGGCCCATCGTTGCACTAGTCCATGCAATGGTAACAAATGCATCATGCTCGCATGTGCACGATGAGATCGCAAATGCCCATATCCTTCCGACTAATCAAACAATGACTCAACCACACTCCAGTTCCTCCTCCTCGAGAGGCCAGATCGTGCCTTTGAACCTCTGGAGGTTACTTGACCCCTTTGGTTCCCACTGCACCAGCCAGCGATGGTGGCAAGAATAACACCAGCCTCGTATAAGGGTAGCAATCGCAGCAACAACAACCTCTATAAAGGTCTATTAGTCTAAAGCCGGTGGTCATGGGTTATTACGCCGCCTATCACCCTGGTGTCCTCTACCTTTGCTAGCCACCTACACGTGTCAGATAACAATAGAGTTCTCAAATTTCTATCTCACTCTACCTGTAGTGTACGTGTCAACCACTAATAGACTTTAACCTCATGAACTACATCATTCATCCATTTTCCTTAGTAAGGCGTAGAATGCCGCATACTAACACAAAATTCAGTCTTAACTACCATGTTTATTTTGTTTTCCGAACCCCTAAGGCTAAGGTTTTATAACCCTAGTGTTCCATATATAACTCATCATGCATATTATTCATGCAAATCACCACATCTCACACAAAGATGTTAAGTACAAAACATGCAACACACAACAATGCATGATCTGTACCCATGCCCACTAAATTTACTTTTGGTGGTACCTGTAGACTCTCGATACCTAGCCGAGACGAGCTGGGGTATTAGGGACCATACTTGTGGAGGCTCCACATTCGAGCTCCCTAGGTAATCGCTTACCTAACTCGACACTCAAGTCGTGACGCCCAACCGGTCCCGTTGACAACTCACACCATAGGAATTCCTTTGTGGATCGGGTGACCCGACACTACATTGGTTAGTCCCATTTATCGAGATCCATATTTTCAAAAAATCAAGCAGAGCCTTTGAACTGGGAAGCTCTACCTAACATACAACCCCCGAATAATAGTATAATCATAACTCCATCCAGTGGTCTTACTGTATAGTATCACCCCACTGGGTCTATCTGTCCATATCCCTAATATATACATCCCTTTACCGGGACCTATTCATTCATATTTAAATCTAAAATATGAAAATAAAACGCTTAATTACAGTCCATAAGAGTCCAATCACGGTCCTCTTACCATAATTACATACCCGACTATTTATATAATAGTCCAAAAGAATTTAATTACAATTTTTTTACATAAAATACTTTTTACAAAAGTATTGTTAAGGCCACATGTCGACCTTCTTCACAATCACGGCCTCGTAGGAGTGCCGTCTCCCTATAAACTCCTTGTACCTAAAAAGGGGGTCCTGCGACGGGGTGAGCAATGCCCAATAGTGATAATATCCTACAAGGGTTACTCCCCACCTAAGTGCTCATACAATGATCAAACCAACCCATACACATCCAAGTGAAAATGTCTACATGAATGTCGACAACAAGTGCATGAACAATCTTCATGCCCATATCTTGAGTCACTCACCGACTCCCTCACACATGCCTATGCTAAGTGTGACAACCGTCACTGGTAGTACCAATGACATACATACCGAGCCCTTATCGGCTCACCAGTACCCAATTCAAGTGCCAATGGGCAACTAATCCCGAGTCAATCCCAACTCCTATCACACAACTCGAAGTCTATGTGATAATCATGACCGTGTGTCTTCTTTGGGAAACAGAACTTTTCTCTTACACCCATGTTCCAGGCTTTTCACTTGAGGGGATTAACGGCCCCCTTCTTGCTCCGCCCAACACACATTAATTATATTTCACTTTATGATTTGAACCATGAGTCATTTATTGACGTCGTCCAAAGTATGAGCTCACTACCCATTCATCAACACTAATGATGGTGACTACACTCCATGCACACACACCCATGTCATGCGATGATCAGGTATATGAAATGCATTCATGCCATTTCACTATGTCATGCTACATGCAACATTTATAAATTCCTGGAGTAACATATTTCCTAGCATATAATTTCTATTCATCACCATTTCCATGTTAATACATTTGTAAGCACATATTAACATGATTTTTTATACACAAACAACATGTTATTTTTCCAAATAACAACACACAAAACTGCCCAAACTTCAGACTATTATAAAACAAGGTGTTCCTCGTCCCTTCATGGTTCGCTCCGAATCACTGGATACTAAAATATTCATAAAAACTCCGACGACATCAGTCTCGATTAAAACCAAACCCAACCAACCAAGACCGCCCTAAAATAGTCCCGGTATTCCAACCCTTGACCGTCCGAAACAATTCCGAAATTCAAACCAGACTTTCTTAAAACAAATTCTAAATTCAAATTTCGATCGGTCCGAAATACCCAAAATCAAAATTCCTATGCACTCACCCAAAATTTGGGATTGAAATTTACGGCCTTTCACGACCTCTAAGAAAACCCTAAGCCATTAAATGACCTTTAGGCTAGAATGAACCCAAGTATGAAAATTCCCTACCTCGTGGAGTTTGACAAAACTCCAAGATTTTGGTATCAACGCGTAGATTGCGATGCGTGGATCAACTTTGCCTTTTACTCCGACGAAAACCTACAGTCCAATTTCCGTAGATCTTAGAGAGAAGAAATTTTTTTTTCCTTTCTTTCTCTCTTCTCATTCCTCCCATTTTGTTTTCCGTGTTTTCCGACTTTTTATCCTTTTTTTTCTTTGCTTATCTCTCATCTGGTCATCGTCCCAAATAATTCATTTATTTTCAATAACTATTTTAAATGAACTTAGCTAAAGCCATTTCGACTTCCAGATTCTTTCGCAGAAAATTGGCCTCTGGTCATCAACAACTTATCACGAAATCCCGTAAAAATTCGATCGCTCTTAATTTGACGAAATTTTTCTGGTTCACTGTGACTCACGAGACGGAATTTAACGGATATCCGCTTCGTGCACCGGAGATGTAGAGAATTTTCTAGGCTTCCCTGAACCATTATGGCAATTTATTATTATTAATATTATTTTATCATTTTTGAAAATTACTAATTTTCCTAGGTTTTACAACACCTCTACAATTGAACCGAAAAATTAAAAGGACGCTTTGAACAATGAGTTTTGGATCTAGGCTATGCAGGAAGAACTATCACAATTCGGACGTAATGAAGTTTGAGATTTAGTTCCAAAGCCTCAATGTGTAAATATAATTGGGATCAAGTGAATTTCAAGAACAAGACAAATGAAGAGGAAAACATCACTAGAAACAAAAGCCTGCTGGTTGCTCTGGTTGATACACTCGGCAAGGAGAGATTTTGATGAGACATTTAGAGTCAATAGGCCGAACACTAAATTCAATTCATTTACAACATTAGATTGCTTGCAAACTCAAGTTCAAACTTTATCAAATGGATGTTAAGAGTGTCTTCTTAAACGAGTATCTACATGAAGAAGTGTTTGTTGCTCAACCTAAAGGGTTTGCCATCCCTAATACCTTGACTCATGTTTATGCAAACTAAAAAGCTCTCAGGTACAAAACAAGTCTCAAGACCTTGAAGGTATGAGAGATCATGAATACTCTCCTAAAAGGTGTTTGGCAATGAGAGGAGCAGGGAGCCAAAATTTCCTTTCATTCAAAAGGTCAAAAGTGAAGTAATTGTCGCCTGTAAATCTGGTGGATGACATATTTAGTCCACGCCCCATCACCAGCGAACATTTGTATGACACATGAGCACATAAATTCTGAAACAGATTCGAAGAACTTATGTACTTCGAGTCTTCTGCTGGCTAAATAAACTAACTCACGGATCTTTATCTCACGTGGTGCCATGCTAAGAACCCTGGTCAGTAAGTTCAGATTTGGTACAACTAAACATTGAAGGACCATTAGGACCTATGACAAGTGATTACAAAGATAAAGGGAACATTGTTATCCGACTTTATGAATAATTTATTGAATTCATGTACCTGATCGTAAGCCAAGTATGTTATAGCGTGGAAAGCCAGCGGATACCACTAAGTCCCCACATAGCCATCTTCTATGCTAAGAAGGATCATCAACATGAATAGGGAAATAATGACATATTGTTATGATACACCCAAGACACCCACTGCCTGTACTCTTAGTAGGATATCGTAATGCTGATTAAGTTGGAAACTCGGATGATAGAAAGAGTACTCTGAAGGTGTTCTCCCTTGAAAATAACCCAGTTCCTGGTTCATTAGAAAAAGTGTCAGAATTGCATATCACTTTCCATAGTCAAGGTCAATGTTAATGCAAATTAGTGAAGATGTACACAACTCATTCGGATGAGAAATATGCTTAAAGACTATGGCGTCTCTGGAGAAGTCTTAACACTCTATTGTGACAACCTCAGTGTTATCAATATCTTAAAAAATCCAGTTCAACATTCGAGAACCAAGCACATTGACATAATGGACCACTACATTCAGAACCCGGATGAGAATAAAATCATTGATCTTAGACACGTCCACTGAAGATCAATTGACCGACATTTTCACCATGTTGGATGCTTCCTGCTGTACTAATCTCATTGTCATCCCCGGTTTACGACGTGGATCAGATGGTTCCACCAATAGGTGCGATAAGCCCCACACGTCCTCGACCTTAAGGCGTATCCTTGCCTTTCAGAAAAATGGGAAGAAAAATAGGAGCGTAAGAGGAAAAAAGCTCTCAAATCTGCTAATTGATTTTTTTGCTAAAGATAGACAAAGGGGGAGAATGTTGGGTTTGAGATTGTCCATATTTTTGTCTCAAGGGTTCTATAAGAAGATAGCTACTTCGAAGATCAATCTTGATGAAGATTTATTGAAATATAGTTGAAGTTCTTGGCAAGACTAGGAAGTAGTTCGAACTAAGGCAATACTATGTTGTAGAGACGTTCCATACATGAGATGTTCAGACTAGAAACAAAGAAGCCATGGGACGCACAGGAGTCTGCTAGCTTAGAGGCCAAGGAACTTGGGGAGTAAGTAACCAATCAGCCTGAGATCTATTTGGCAAGTGGATAACCCATCAAAATCACGTAATATCCGTGACGCTTATGATTGCTTCAAAACCAATTATAAACTTTTAGATTCTATTCTTAATCGTAAGTTTCCGGCTCGAGTGATTGCTTGCAAAGGAAAAAGGAACAAAAATAGAAGGTAAAATGGAGCTCTATTATGCTAACATCCACCATATTATATTTCTAAGAGTGATTAGAAAGGCTATAAATTCAGGGCGTTGGAAGTTCTCATCATGGTTTTCAGGAGCAGAGTTTGAAGAAATTATTTCCTAGTTTATTTGAAAACTTTGATATGTCTAGTTTCAAATGCATGCTCAGGAACTCGAAAAGTCATCAGGCTTCGCTTCCATTAACTTTGAATAAAAAGTCCAATTCCTTTTATGATCAGCAGCATTCTGATTTTAAATCCATCTAAATTTCCATACTACAGATCACGTTATTTGTTACTTTTATTGATGATTGTATTTCTTCATCTTATATTAATGTAATGTGGGTATGGGTGTGCGATGCTATAGAGAGAGAATTTTAGGAGTTCATCTTGAATCCATTAGAGTGATTCTGCTCTGCTAGTGCCGTGCAGAGAGGTGTCTCACTTGAAGACTTTGTATACCCTGAATTCAGGTCATGGACATCCCATATCTAGGCACATCCCTAGTGGGACATAGGCAAGCTGTCGAACCACATAAAAGATCAGGTGCGCTTCTTACTCTTATCCAGACATATATCACATCCGCTTCAGACATACGAAACCACAGTGGGGAATTCACCATACTGTACTAAAGTCCAAACGAGATCAACTAACATCGCTGACCATGACTTGGAACACACACTTATATATGTCGAAATCAATAAATCTAAAAATAATATATCAAATTCAAGTTTCAAAATTTGAACCCATTAAACCTCACATCCCCCAGGCTGTAGCGAAATCTAACATAAACAAGAAGAAAGAGAATCACTTCCTTGCGATTTCCCATGCAACGGGATCTCAAGAATGAAAACAATGAAGAGATAGAGATGAAAAAAAAATGAACAAGTGGAAGAAATTGATGAATGATGAAGGCAAAGGAAAAGAGAGGATTCTCCTCTCTTGTTATGTCCTAACTGTATCAACCTTACAGCCGTGTGATAGCACGATATCGTGTTGCACCCCCTTTTCGAAACCTACCAGTTTCTTTTATTTTTTTAACCATGTCGCCACTCACACGCTTTCAAGTGGATTGAGGAAGAAGATGATCGAGGAAGAAGAGGATTGACATAGATGATTTTTTTTTTAAGATGATCCATGAAGAAGATGATCAAGAAAGAAGGAAGAAACCTAAGGTTGTTTTTGGCACGAAGAGGTTTTTTGCAGAAAATGAGTAAAGGTGAAATTAGGGCTTTTTAATCTCCTCAAATTAGAAACTCCTAAACTCTTAAGTTGGATTAGGGCAAAAAATTGTCAACTGCTTACATGGCTGGCTTAATAGCCAATTTAACATCGGTTTGGTCATTTAACGCCCAAAGTTACAGTATGGGCTAATTTGAGCTACAAGAGTAAACTCGAGGGGCCTATTTGGAAAAAAAAAGTTTTAAGGTAAGTGAGATATTTGGGAAAACATGATAAAGGTTTTTTCATCTTTACCCACAATAATAATAAGGGTATAAGTGAGGGATCAATTAAAAGGAAAAATAAAAAACAAATTGCAAAATTAACCCTTTTTTATTTTTTTTACTTCTATTCACTTTGTATATTATGTTATAGTAATATGTTCTTATAAAATAAAAACATATATCTCACGTAGACCATTTTCACCCCTTTACCACTTGCCGACCTCATGGACACCGTATTTATGATGCGCTTCCCACTAAAAAGGCCGAAACTCGCTTATATTTTTGAAAACCATTTAGAAAACGGTTTGAGTCATTACTTATTGTCATTTTTTGGGTTTTAAAATAAAATAAGAAATAAAAACCCTAATGTGACTCATTTTTCTAGAAAAGACAAGTCTATAAAAAACTGAATCCAAATTCGAAAGTCATGTTACCTATTGGAAATGTACGATAGTGAATCGTAACACCCCACTAAGCTCCTAAAGTCAAGTCTTTACTACCAAGCTAGAAATGTGATAAATCGTTTATCAACTAATAGATAAAAAATTATCTCATATACTATACGCGCAGAAATCGCTAATAACAACAAATAAAATAAAATAGACAAATAAAGTAAAAGGGGAAAGGGTATGTACCTTGGTGGTGAATCGAAAGCACTATTAATAGAGGACAATGTTAGTGCAATAACAAATATGAAAATATTCATGATCAAATTAGAAAATCAAATTATGCATCAAGTGCCAAATTATTTAATAAAGGATTCTTGGGATGTTAGGCCTCACCAAGGTCTATTTATTTAACACATAAGTCAACTCCTCAAAGTTTCATTTTCTTGGAATTATAGAATTGATTATGCATTTGAAAATTTTGAAATCATATTGAAAAGAGATTTTGGGAAAAGAAAACTTAATTCAAAATTTTTGAAAATAGAATATCACTTTAGGAAACTTTAGAAGAAGAATTTGAAAGATGGACGTTTGAAAAAGGAATTGAGACTTAAGAAAATTAAAGAATAGGGACTTTTGATTTTTTTTTTTTTTTTTTTTGTGAAATTAAAAGAAAATGATTTTTGAATTTATGACTTAAAGAAAATAATTTTTAGAGAAAATTATTTTATTTTATTTTTAGTAATTAAAGAAATGGATTTTTTTTTATATTTTAGAAATTAAAGAAAAATACCTTATTTTAAATTAAAATAATGATTTTTTATTTTGTATAATTACAAAATTTTATCTGTGAAAAATTTGAAGTTAATACAAGATTTTTTTTGTAAATTAAAGAAAATAAAATTTGTTTTTTGAAATAAAGAATGAATTTTTGAATTTTTTAAAGTGAAAGAAAATTATTTTTGAATTTTAAAATTAGTTAAAAACATTCCTTGATTTTTTTAGAATTTTAAAAAGAAGAAAAGATTCTTCAAATATTTAAAGAATTTTAAATAAGAAGATGATTTTTTTTTTTAATTAAAGAAAATGATTTTTTATTTTATATTTTTTATAAATTAAAGAAAATGATTTTTTTTTTTAGAAATTAAAGATTTTTTTGAATTTTAAAAGGAGGAAGAAATGAATTAAATGATTATATTTAGCTTTCTTTAAAAACTAAATGAAATGATTTTTTGAGTTTTAGAAATTAAAGAATGATTTTGATACGAAGTTTTGAAAGAAAAACTTTAAATTTTTTTTAAAAAAAAAGCAAATAATCAATTAAAAGTTAAAGTTTGCAAAAAAAAAAAAAAACATAAAAAGGCGTTTGGCAAAATTGTTAAGATATCATCATCAAGATCCTATGTTGTGGTGCCCAATACCATGGTAGTGACGTGGGCAAGTATTAAGGGCAATAGGTCATAATAGCTTGGGTCTAAGCAAATCAGATAGACATAAGGTAGATAGGTTAGCCTCAAAGAGTTTGGTCAAATCAAATAGGATGGACCTAATATATATCACTTAGACCTAATTGGCTAAACCTAAGAAATGGGTTGAACCTGATTGATTGGGCTAAGGGGTTGGCTTGAGGGCCTAAATGGGAGGTCAAATAGGATAATGGGTGAGTCAGGCCTCAATTAATGGTTACATAAATGAATATTAAATATTATAGATAAATATTAAATATTTCTAATTACCATATTGCTATTAAATATTAAATATAAATCAAAAGGCAAAGATATATTATAAATAGTTTGTAGCAAATCAAACTATTAAATTACTGGCGATATTAAATAGGAGGAATTATGTTTCAGAATCTTATGATCATTTTATTTAATAAAAAGCCCACAAAAGCATCCAAATCAAACCCAAAACTTATTACAATATCTAAATTTAACAAAAACATCAAAATATCAAAATATCAAAACTACCCTACTTTCTCTACAAATTCTCAGCACCTTAAGCCCCTTTATCTCACCTCCCACCCTTCCACACAATGATCCATCTAATCCACTTTTTTTTTTCTCTTTTCTGTTTTATAATTATTTTTCCGTCTTTTCAAATAAATTAAGTTTTATACTTCTAATTTAATTATAAAATATCTCATTTTCACTTATTTTGAAAAAGTTTACTAATTAAAATTTTTAAATTCTAAATTTATTTATTTATTAGGTTTTTATTTTGTGCAATAAATAAAATAAATAAATTAACTTTTAATATATAAATACAGCTACTTATAACAATAAATATACAAATAAATACTAATTGTTATAATATATGCTCAAATTTAGCAATGAGATTTATGAGATTTGTTATAATGTATAAGGTCTTTACACTAATTGTATAAGCTATATGAACTAAATGTACAAGGGTATACAAGCCTATCACTTTTCAAGGATTTCAATTGATTTTTTTTTTTTACGGTAGATTTTAATTGGTTTCTAAAATCTCAAACTTCCCTGTTCCAAAGATGAAGTGAACATCTCTTATAAATAATGCTTGATTATTTTAACCCACGTTTAACACTTGCGACATGTTTATCTTAGTTAGTTTTATTCATAATAACTTTTTATCATACATTTATAATTTTAATAATATTAAATTTTATTTTTATATTTCTAAATTTAATAAAACCTAATTATTCTTAAAGTGTCAATAGAAGATATTATCACTACTTTTAATTTTATTCAGTTTTAAATATTACTTTTAAAAAATTAAATATTAAATGATTATTAATATTTTTGTTAAATAGTTAATATTTTTATATTAATTTTGTTCTCTTTAAAAATAATAAATTTGTGGATATTATTTTTATTTCTATTTCTAAAAATTTTAGGTTTAGAAAATCTATTCTTTTTCAAAAAAAAGGTTTACAAAATTTATAATATTAAAGTATAAAAAATGAGATTATAGCATGAAGATAATAAAACATTATAAATAAGAATATATATATATATATATATATATATATATATATATATATATATATATATATATATATAAATATAATATTATTAATTAATATTATATTATAGGTAAATCTATTTACGTATTAAAAGTAAATATAAAAACAATAATATGATAAAGAAAATGGAAAATATGAATAATATTAAAAACATAAAATTTAATTTATTTAAAATGGAAATAGAGGATGATTTATATTAAAAGACAAAAATGTAAATATTATGCCTTATACTCATCGACGGCCAGATTCACTGCTTGAGTACCTATTGATTAATCGATTTGTCAAGTTTATACCCATTAATTCGATGTAAATCCATATTTGCCGGGTGTCGATCCATCGATCGAGACTCAGATTTATCAAGTTTATACCCATCAATCGCCCATATAAATCAAAGTCAAATATTTCTTTATGTTTCCAATTTCACAAAAATACAAATATATACCTCCATAACTTTCAATCTTTACCATGAAACATTCTCAAATCTATTTTCCATACAAAACATATATTTGATCCATGCAAGTGATTTAAATAAATAGACATTTTCAAAACTCATAATCACATATATTAGCAAAATATTTTGTTTTACATGAAAAGTTCCATTATTCTTCTTTAACTAGCATTCCAAGATATTAGCAAAACCAAGAAGCCTCAAAAGAATCACAAATCACATGACTAATATGAACAATATCCTATTAGATAAAAATAATATCTTTTTGACCTCATAGGTTTTATATCTTCTACTTTTCTTTTCTAGGAACCCAAGCGATTTAAACCTAAAACCTCAAAGTCTCTTTAACTCGAGGATTTCAAACAAAATAGAGCTTTTCCCAAGAGCCTCAATATCACAAAATTTTCCTTAAATCCCCAAAATTTGGGATTTTTTTTACCATAAAACATGAATTTGGGTTGAAATCCCCAAATCTCTTATGAGAAAATGGTTCTTACCAGAAATCCTCCTTGAACTAAAGCCTGGTAGTCCAATAACTACCAAAATACATCAACATCAATTCCAAACAAATTTCTCAACATTAATGTTTCTTCTTACATTTCTGTGGGTTTCATATTTTGAAACTTTAGGAAGCCTTAAGTTTTCAAATTAAGGATCCCAAGAGCGGTAATTACTCCCAAATATATCAAACATCAAACCTAAACCAAGAATCTTGATTCTATGTCTTCTAGTCATTTCTAGGCTTACAAATCTAAACATTTGAAAATTATAGCCTTACAAATCTAAACATTTGAAAACCCTAACTGCCAAGAGTAAGAAGAGGAAAAGAAGACTTACTTGAGATTGATATTTCTTGAATCTTGAAATCCCCCTTTTAAAACCCTAGTCAACTTTCCCCTTCTTGAGAGATAAAAAAAATGAAGATGGGTTAGGATGTGTAGGAAAAACCCTTTTATAGCAAAACATCTCTAGATTAGTTAAAAGCTTCTTCACACTTTCAAAAATTATAACTCATCCCCCTCTTATTTCCCCATTTTTGTTTTCTTAAAATTATGGGTATTACAGGATCTAACCAGAAAGTGCCAGAGAATAACCTTGAATGATGAGGAGGAAGTGGGGTTAGAGGTGGAGCAGGACAAAATGGAGGAGCTGTCCAACTCAGAAAGGGAAAGCAGGAAACCGAGAAAATCTAATCTTTCGAAAAAGGGCAAATGGTAATTTTGGTCAAAAATCCGAATTTTTCTAGATCTCGATGATGAAACGGATCACTCATCGAATCGTCTTTATGAAATCTAGCTGCTCACGTCGAATTTCGCTCTAATTCGTGATAGGCCGAATTTGTGCGTTTTTCAGGCAACAAGCGAATGCGACACTTTGCACATTTTGAGGGTTTGCCAAAGCAGCTGATGTCGGCAGAAATGAGTCACTGAGCCGCGGGGCCCGCGGATATGGTACTTCCTGGCCTGCAGGCCCGTGGTGGAGGCGGAGGCAGGAAACCAAATGGCCACTATGTTTTATATGTGCAAATGGTGGCGCAAGATATATCTCTCCATTTTGCCTCTGAATCCCAAAGTGGAGGTGAGAGCGTGGAGCCGGGAAAGAGCAGGCTTCGTGGAGAGAAGTCCAACCCTCCCACTCCCACAGCCGATCCTGCTCGCCCGGGCAGCACACCCCACAAAGGCGCTCAATGTCGCCTCGGGGTTTCTACACCTAGTAGTTTCTCCTACTGAATCAATCCCTATGAAATACAGTGCTGCTCGATGATGAGGTGCTCTGAGGCTGCTGATCGGTCCCAAACCTGGATCTCATCCATTGAAAAACGGGATGACGTTGATGGCCCACTGACAGTCAGGTCGTGGCGGTACTGGCACGGGCCAGTGGCTGGTGTTGTCGGGGCCAGTACAGTCAGGGAAATGGCTCACAAAGAACTGATGTCGGTGGAGAGGTTACCCACTTTGATACTCATCGGATGATGGATCTCAAAAATACCCCTAGCCAGCCAGCCATCTGGAAGTGGTCTGATGTGCCGCAAAGCAAAAGAGCCGTAAGCTGGCATGAATTTTGAAAAGTAGCAACAGCACATGAGTACCTAGGTGCATGAGTGAAGGGCTGGAATGAGAGCCAGGGTCAGAGAAATCATTGGAATTTCGGAAGATTGTTGGACAGCTCATGAGCTGGCTTTGATGCATACAGAATGAAGGTAATATGAGTGCCAGAGTTGGCTCTTTATGCGACAGGCACAAATGAGAGCAATAATAAGTGAAAGCAGATGGGCTTCGAGGCACCGGGTGCAAATCTAGGAATAATAGGTATGGAGTGCATGACACGAAAGAAAATGAAAACTTTCTAAAATGGTTGTGAAAGGAATTTCAATTGAAGATTTTCCAGAGAATTTGTCAGAGATTGTCCAACAATTCACGCTCTGGAGGAGCCCATGAATTGTTTCTCAAGAGTTATCCAACAAATTCATTTCGAGGGTTGTCTATCAGATTTTACTAAATCCCTGTGAGTATGTTTTCTTTGAGAACAAAACCTTTGTTTTGAAAATAGTGTTTTCTCGGCCATTTGGCTTAAGCATGCGTGGGAGAGAGTCGCGAGGCCTGCAAAGGGGAAAGGGTGAGTCGCATTCTCATCCGCATCATGCAGACATTCAAGTAGGATCATGTATTTGCTCGAGTGTGTTTGGTTGTCATTACATGTGCACTTAGGTGGGGAGTAACCCATGTAGGATAATTCCACTTACCTGGCATTGCCGTACGCTCACCTTGTCGATGGAAACAATATTTCGTATAGGAGTGTCGGGGAAGACCACGCCATTAGAGGCCGTTTGAGAAGAAAGCTCTGATTGTGGCTTTGATATGAAAATTTGTAAACATGTATTAGAATTCCCAAATTTTAATATATAACCGTGAGCAGAATGATGTACAACTCTCTCTTGAACTATTGTAATACAGCTGGTTAGAATTCCAGAGACATGGCAATTCAAGTGGGCCATTTATCATGTAATGGGTCTCATGAGACGAGACATGTGTTTTCCCCAGGTTGACGGGTTGTCAAAGGACCCCCGGGATTTGTGGCCTCATGTGCATGTAGGTCAGAATTTTCACGTATCAAGCATTAACACTTATAGATGAAAAACACCCGCGATTGCGGTGGAATGATTATAGATCTGGACAAACACTTATCTCTGGTTCTAGCTTACATTAGATCATGGCATGAGATAAAATTCATCGAAAGAATTATCTCACATGAATCACTGATTTTTGAGGCCAGAACTGGAGACAACAATTCGATTAAACTAAGACAGAACTGGCTTGTCATTTGATTTGAAGCATTTAATTATATGATTTATTCTAATCAAGAAGATCTTATTTGATTTGATCTTTTAGAACCCGAAATGAAATTTTACTAAAATATGTACTAGTGAACTATATACAAGCTGAAAACCCAGAAATTTTGAGATCTGAAACACAACGGACCCTCACCGCTGATCCGTCCCACTAAACTAGTTACCGCATAAATTTCACGACCTTGAGATGGTCTGAATTTCCACTGCCAGTGGTGACGAACCGCGATCTAAAACGAGATTTTTGAAGAAAATCTTGGAAGTTGTACAATAATTTAAAGAAAGTTCATATAAGATAATTTGAACATGAACCAAGACTAAATAAATTATTTTGAGGCAAAAAGGGACTTGAGTAAAGGGGGCCAGTGGCGTGACATGAGCCATGTATCCAAAGTATAAAAAGGGAAAATATCTCAATCAGAGAGGGATCTCCACTTAATTTTCGAGCATGTAGAGAGAGAAAGGTTTCCTTTTCACATTCATAGATTCTCGTTTGTTTGAATTTGTCGAGCTAAGAACTAAAGTTCATTGCCTCGACGAGAGCTACGCGTGGGTACCGAAAATGAGAGATTTCACCGAAGATCCATAGGAGGGGATTTGGGGAAATCAAGGGTTTTGAGTTTAGGAAGTGTTTTAAGGCTTCCTATGGTTTCATTTACGCCTAAGAGGTAGGGATTCTTCCTGTTTTGATTTATTCTACTGGGTCGACCATGCATTGTTTTGAAACTGATTTTGGGATGGTTTTTTTGCGCTATGTTATGTACGTTTTGTGGCTTTAATTCGACTATGAAAGTGTGCTCTGGGGGCTTTATGGTTTTACTTAATGTGTTAGGCTTAAGGAGTTGTTTTGGGTCAAAATTTGGTGTACAATAGCTACCCATATGGGCTTCAAAACTGCAGCCTCGGGTAGCGTAGCCCTTACACCCCTTTAAGCCTCTAACTTTAAATGGCCATATTTTTCTCGTCCAAACTCCGATTCGCACGTTGTTGGAGTCTATGGAAAGATCTTTGAATCTAGAATCTATCCATATGCTGGTGGATGGAATTTGGTACTTACATATTACTTGAAAGTTTGATTGTTGCACCAAGTGTTCTATTGTAGTGACATGTGATGTGAAAATGACCCCACATACTGTCCAAATTTGGGACTGATTTTTGGTTGAGAAAAATGGGGAAATTGGACTAGTGTCCTTTATGGAAATTATAGCTTCATCTATAAACTTGATGTAGGCTTTTGATTCACCCAATCGACCTCAGGTAACCTGCTATGGTCCATTTCCCCGGATCGCCATAACTTAGGCCGCTTAATGGTCTTCAGGTCCGCTGGATCGTTATGACCATTTCAAACCAGTTCGTAACTATTATGTGGCCCACATGGTTCGATTGTATGCTACCTACTCTGACAATGTATGATCTTGTGATGTCACAATATGTGTACTCCAATGGTTGATATGCGAAGAATTGTATGTGCAAATGACCGCCACATATTGGTCTCGCTTGTGTGTACATCGCTGATCATAGAATGACATGTTGAATGTGAATGTTGATATATGCTTGCATGATATATTGACATGAATGAAATGATTTATGGAAGTCATATGCAGGTGATGTGACTGTCCATGACACCGGTAAGTGGTGTGGATTGTGTTGTCCATGTAGCATTCATTATGCATGTGATATGATATAACATGCAATGGCATTCAGACAGATATGCACTGGCGACATCGCAAGATTAAATGGGTGTGAGTGCAATGGTTGGTAACCGATATTGTGTTGTGTCTGATTGGTGGGCTCAGAATGGGACAACGTCCAACAGAGTCGCACAGTTGAATAAAATGGTAAAGAAAATATGTGTCGGGCATCAACAAGAAGGGATAGATCCCCTCTCTGGTGAAAAACCCGCCAATTATGGTCAGACATAGTCCCCAACGGTGAAAGGCCGTAAAAGTGTCTAGGTTTGCAAGCCCCGTGGTGAGACACTAAAAATCCGCTACCCACAAAAATGCACATGGATTTTGAATATAAAATTATCATTGTGATGTATCATCCAAAAAGATTTTGGCTTATAAACAAATGAAATTTGTTTTCAAAATGATCATTGGATGCGATTCATCAATGACGAAATTTATCACACATTGACATTGAATTGTGTGGTGGGAGTCGGTAATGACTCGAGACATGGTGCATGGGTGAGTCTCATCTCATTTCATGGCATGACATGTAGAATTCCAACCTATAGGATTGTACACCTTGTCGATTGGTGGTGTGAAATGGTTGTGAACATTGCATGTGTACTTAGCGAGGACTTGTAGGAATTATTCTCTATTGGCTTAGCTTACCCTTATGGGACCCCCATTTCAAATGGCAGAGTACACTTGACGACACTCACTGAGGCCTTAATCGTACAAGAAACCTGGTCATGGCTTTGTAACCATTTTTGTAAAGATGCTAGAACGAACTAGTTCAGCATGTATTTTTGTATAAAAAAGAATTGTAATTAAATTTCTTATGTGAATGTTTTAAAATATAATTTTGTATGTTTTAAATGTAATCATGGATAAATAGATTCCTGTGTGGCTATCATTTTACTTCATAAGTGGACCTTATGGAGGTCATCAGATTATATCCGTCTCGAATTCGCCACATGTTACTGTTTCAGATGTGTTGTATTTTGGGTTGAGTTCCCCGTACAAAGGAGACTCTATCCGATATTTGTTAAATTATGGGTCCCGATAAAGGGGACACAATAATGTGGTATTAGGTTACCCGTCATCCATAAGTTTTTTAAGGGTTGACAATTGGTCAAAGGACCCTGTGTTTCTCAGTGTCACATTCTAGCCAAAGTAAGAGTTATATTTTTAGAAATCATCATTTTTATAGAATGTTTCATTTAAATTAGAAAGTCTTGTTTTATTAGTCAAAGTATGAGTTTCTTTATTTTATTTAGAAAGTATGAGACCTAGATATACCCTTCCTAATGTAGTCTTTTGGTTATCAATCAAGTTTAATAATATTTTTCAAATTTCTCTTTTTAAGAGTTGCTCTTCTTATCTCTTGGTGGATTCCCCGAGTGCAGTCATTGTTTATCTTTAGGTGACCAAAGTATATCTTTGTTATTCTATTTAGGTGGTCTCTTAATGGTAAAGGAATGCTGATCCTCTATAACCTTCTACTATCTCGCATCTTTTCTTTTAACTTTCCAAACTAAATTCTCCAACCCATAATACAAAACTTTCCAAATCTAGTTCCATACTTCAAAATCTTCTCATATATCGTTTCACCCTAAACCATAGAAATCATCCTAAACCCAAAGGTCCTCAAAATCGTGCATATCTACCTATCCACCTTAGAAAAACTTGAAAACCACAAACTAGTTCAAAACAAGGATGTTTTTCATCAAATCAAACCCGAATCTTTCCAAACCTAAAATCCTTCATTCTGAACCATAATTTCATTATAAATCAACCTCAAATAAGTCCTATAACATTTGGAACCAGACCTTTCCCTTACCCTTTAAAGTTACATCCTATACCCCTAAACTACCACAAACGCATCCCTAACTTATCTAAACCATTAGATCATCCATCACGGTCATGTTCTCAATCAACTAGCTAAAGCTCTTGAGGACAATCATCAAGCGATGTACCGAAGAGAAGATAAATGCCACGCGTCGGGCCATAGAATAGGGATTTGGATGGAAATCTATGACTAACTGTGGGCTTACTATCCGAAAGGGTGGTACAAGATGTTGGTAACTTCGTTGGACGCTTTGTGGAAGGAGATTCAAAGAAATTCGACAAAACTTGGAAGGCGTATATGAGGTTACAAGTTGCCTTATATGTTAGAAAGCCAATCAAGCGTAAGATGAAAATAAAAAGGGCGGTTGAGAATGGAGTTGGATTAACTTCAAATATGAACGTCTCCCCATCCTATGTTTCTTCTATGGTAGCCTAGGCCACGCCGAGGAGCTACGAGAAGGTTGAACATGTCTAAAATCAGCAGCAAAGAGACCCAGATGTCATTAAGAGCCTGTCACTCCTTGTAGTGGAATTTCGCCAAGAGACATGGCTCTAATTCAACCTTGTGATCTCAGACCGGGGATCGAAAGCTTCAGATAAGCTACAATAAACTTGTAAACTGGGTAGTTTCTAGTGATAATTTCTGAGTCGATAACTGATAGGGATAATTCCAAAGGAAACGTAGTGTAGTGATTTTTCTATTATTACCCAAACACCACACAACTCCAAATGGGGAAAGCCTAGGGAGGTGATTTAAAGACCTAACTCGAGGCAACAGGGTAAATATGGGAAGAAGAGATTTAATGATCAGATAATGTCCAGATATTTGTCATTGTTGCAACTCAAACTCCGGCCTCCTATGACTCGGTCATGTTTTACCTTAAGGATACTTTGATACCAGTCGACTTGTAGTTCAAAAACAGGGGGTTAGTTGACCAACAGTCAACCTGCGGAAACTCATGGATATCGGGTAACCCGATACCACGCTACCATGTCCCATTTACTAGAACCCATAGAGTTGAACAACCATGGCCATCCGTTCCATTTTATTCCATATTCACTGAAATATGCAAGGTCAATTTAAACGCCTATAAGAGGTTTTCTAAATTGTACCCTCATGTATTATAAATTTACACTGAACTGATTTGTTCCAAAATACTTACAAAGGGTCCATTGGTGCCACATGTCTTTTTCGCACTGCGCCCCAATGATAACCGCCGCATCGTCTGTCGTGACCAAATATTTTCCCTGGTACATGAAATAATCCTTGCCAGAAAACGTCCTAGCCATTCCTCCCACCGGCGTACATGCAATGGTCATGTTCCACAAACTCATTCACATTCCAAGTGAAAACATGTACTTTACTATGAATCCTACATATGCTATGAAATGAGATGAGATCACCCATGTATCATGCCCCGCTCATCGACTCACCACAAATGAATGCCAATGTGATAAACTCGCCATTAATGTGAATCATACATCCACTTCAACCTTTCGAGTATAAATCGTTGTTTATAAAACCAAAACTTATGGATGTCATCATTTTAATGGATCTTATAATCAAACCATGTGTTTCGCGGCAAAGATCGGTCTCAAATTTTAGACTCAGATACTCCATACTTTGAACTTTCACCCCAAGGAGTGCATGAACTCAGTCCTGTTTCTCACCCCAGTAAGAGACTGCTGCTCAACCTCTCATACACTACTACACTTTTTAAGATACAGGCAATCTGTATACTGTTGACATCCTCCAACTGAGACAAGCCCACCAACAATCATCAGTACAGTGATCATCATAATCCTGCACTCACACCATTCAATATGATATCCCCATAAGGTAATGAATGCACTACTTAGCGTTGAGATCATGCCATATATCATGAATGATACATGACACCTAAACACATAATCTAATATGGCAGACAATTATATCAAAAGCACACTTCCAAATAAACCCATCTCAACGCCAATATACCTATTATCACCATTCAATATCTGGGATGCTAATGTCATTCAACCTACAATGACAAATCTGATCCATAAGACCACCGCAATGGATATGCCCAAAACAGTCTAAGACACTTCAAGGTACACATAAATAGCTGAACTGTGCCATGCCATCACAAACATAACTCCGCTTGCACAATTATACTAAATGTAGATATAAAATTAGTCTCCAGATTCACTCAAAGACTTTCATCTGCATAACTGCATCATAGTTGAAAAAACCAGCCATACACAGGCAAGAAGAAAAGCCATGGTCCAGGTCTGGGTGATGTTCCAAACCCGCTTAGAAATCGTCCCAAACAATCCCTCCAAAACTGATCAAACAGATAACAACCAGCTGCTGGTGCCCCGGGAATGACCACAACTGTTTGAGAGGTCCCCGATTAAGACTTAAAATCCAACATCAATTTACAGATGAAGCAACTTCTGTGAATAAAATGAGCTGAATTCCTCTTGTTTTCTAATCGAAAACCAGTCCCAGCGATCCTGACATAACAAATAAATGAACAAGTCAGAACTGAAATGGATCATAACTTTCTTGAGCATAGAGTCCCACTGGCAGATCAAAAGCCCCACAATTAAATTTTTTGGCGTACATGTATACAACTTTTATGAAGAACATGAGTCCAAATTCCCTCTGTTTCCCAACCGAAAACTAGTCCCAAGATCTAAACACAAACAAATAAACAACCTAAGTTGTAAGTACTTGAAATGGAACATAACTTGGTTTTAGATGTCCAATTTAGGGTGACTAAAAGCCTAACATCAAGTTCATAGATGCAGATACAACTCTGAATAGAAGAATAATGGGAAATCAATTCCTTCTTTCCCAATTGAAAATCTAACCTAAATCGCAGTGGGGTCATCACAAGGCAAATTTTATGAAAATTCAAGCAAACAGCCCCTAGGGTAGAAAGCACCACAAACAACTCTATGTGAGATAAACCAAATAGAAGAATCTTTACTTTATAATAGTTTCTGAGAGAGATACTTTAATTTCACTTAACTGACTCAATCCGCTTTTAACGCCAGATCGAAGAACTCATATCTCTTCTTCCTCTCCTTCTCTCTCCTTTCCTCCTTCTTTCTCTCTTTCTTTTTTTTTTCTTTGCTTTCACCTCTGGACATCTCTCCCCTTCCCACTCACATTTATCTCTTTCTTATGGTCGACACATGGCTCATCATGCTGCACACCAAGACAACCCTCTCTCACAGCCAAGGTCACCATCATCCTCCCCACACACCTAACCATGAACTGCAGCCTCATTATGCCAAGTGCCCACTAGTTAAAATATTGTTTGGCATGTAACATCAACAGATGGTCACCAACTCGTCCATCAAAACGAAAAATCTTCAAAATCACTGACTTCCTCCGCTAATTAGGGTTTCACTAGAGGAACCATATGCAACCACATTATCCGAGAGTTCCAATTTTTACTGTTTCAGATCCTCCTCACCCCTCCTCTCAAAAGAATTTGCCCCAATCACACCATATATTGATATTATCATATGCATGGGTACAAATTACTTCTATATCAAAGGTATAATAAAACATACCTGCTCTAAACAGGAAAGATACAGTGGCAACACCGGCTCTCGCCCTCACATGTCGCCTTCTACTCCCCTCGTGCCGCGCACAACACCTTCACTAGCCCCAAGGTCTTGCATTGCAAAAACTTCGATCCCGGCTTATCCATGATAATGCACTGGCCTCCTCGAAGGTTCCATCCCGGCGATCAATAATAAGCCTCGCTCTAATCCACCGGCATGAGCTCCGGGATCGAGAGTACCCGAGTACGGAGACATGGAATACCACATGAACACCGGACGCTTGGCGCAAAGAGCAAACTATGCAACTTCACCTACCTCCTCGCACCAAAGGCCTCGATATACCTTAATAGAGCGCCAAACACTTCACGTCACAATTCGCGGATCGCTTTGATTTTTGTTCTATATTATAGTTAAATACGCAATTTATAGCCCGAGACCACGGCATAGTATGAACATGTGGAATCAAAGTGATGGGGATCATTTTGGAGTAGAGAAGAAGAAATCGCAAAGCTAGCAGTGAATCGCCAACACTGGCCCCAAAGTCGCTACGCCCTGCAACGTCAGCGACCGCCCCAATGTCACGATCGTCGTCACCAGAGCAGGTGTCAACAGGCGGACTGGACGCCATGTCTTCAACGTCACACGCCCAACGCCGCGATGCCCCAACGCTTCAATGCCAGCAGCATTTCATCAACACTGCTGAAGCAAAGGGACCAGAATTGAGAAGGGGATCAAAAAACGCATATGGATCGAGGCACTTATACATGAAAATAATAATTTTGATCAATAGATAGACACTTGCTTTGTATTTTCTTCTTTTGAAAACTACTATTGGTTTATAGATTTGATTACTTTCTGTATAATCTAAGTCTGTAAGATAGTTCAGACCACATCTAGGTTTTGTTGAACCCCGTCACACTGCATGGATAAGATTTTGATTTATATTATTCAATATTATGACTTGTTAGTATCTCGCTTCATTCATGGGATTATACATGATGTCCGCCAATATTGGGCATGACTTTTGTCGTGGGCATCCAGATCAGAAATGAGGATCGTGGACCTGATTTATTTATACCCTACCACTGTAGTAGAGATATCCCATTCCGAGGGTGGCGTATTGGGTATAGAAACATTTAAGCTTCTAGCATCGTCAAAGTGAAGATTATATTCAACCCTTTCTCAATGAGATGTGCGAATACACCTCAGAGAGGCATTCTAGGTACGATCACTCCTTAAGCCATCGACAAGTCATTGACCACTAAAATTTCTGTGTGTAATCCATCAAAGTAAGTGTGTGGAGAGATCTAGTTCAAACATGCTGGATTTACTAAGATAAATTCAGCTTAGCTTAATCACACATTAGTTAATTTGTCAGGTCTCAAAGCTTTACGCCTGCATAATATTCAAAGGCTAAACTCATAGAGTCAACTCGCTTCCTGGATCGATATCCGTATCTTTAGGTACATTTATATTATTTCAGATACGACGCTATGGTAATTTTACGGAATATAGCATATATTTTACGAAGATCACATAATTATCAAGTTTTTGGCGCCGCTTGTCGGGGGAGAATTATAGATATTGAAAACAACAATCATGATATTACTCCTGAATTTAGGTTGTTATTTTTATTTTACTTTACAACTGCATTTGTCTTTGTGTTTCGTGTGTGATTGCAAATAAATATGTTGAGTGCAATGCAAGACTGGGCCGTTTAACCAAACTGGTTTCATCCTGTTTGAAGAACCTTTACACCCTCACACGCGAACCGAGAATGAAGACAAGATAGAAATTCAGCAATCAAGACAATGAAAGCATCATCGGGTCATGATAAAACCGTTTTTGGGCGTAATCGAATGAATAATGGTAGAATCATGCACCAGACATACGTTCGCTGGGATGATCCATTCGCGTTGTTGTAAGAGTCAGCCTCTACCACCTGCAAGCTGTTCGGGACGGCTATCCAAGACCACCGGTTCAGCAAAACAATTTTTAGCCTGGCGTGATCTTGGCGACAAGTTTCGTAACATCTTTGTTCCGCCGATCGCCAAAATGAGAATCCTCAATATGCACTTGACCAACTTCATCGTGCATACCATCGCTACACAATGGGGGTAACTCAAGAGGCACCGATCAGATTGTTCACTACTGGGCGATATAAACATCGGGTCGGATGGGTGTCACCATCGAATTCTATTATCGTTAATCCACCAGTGTGTAAAAGTTTCGATAAAAGTTCCCACTTTGAAAATTGTACACAAAAAGAGATCAATACATTTGGTATAACTGTGGAGGGGAGAGTTTATGGCGACGATAGATTTCACTGAACGCTATGGCGTCACACCACATACTAAATTAGTGGATGTGTAAGTCCATACTTACAATTTGTTTGGAGAAATGCATTAAATACGATTGATGCCTCAAGGTGATAAGACCAAACAGTTGTAAGACCACGGATCAAGATGGCGAATCCCAGATATCGCCAATAATACCAATCGGGCAACAGATAAGATTATATCGCTGGCGTCGTACTGATAACAGTTCAATCGTTTACCCATATCGCACAATCCACTAAACAAACACCAGATGCCAGGTTGCACCGCGACGCTATACGTATCAAATTTATTGAGTTGTGTGGAATTTTGTAGTCAAGATAGCAGAGCAAATGGTCAATCGGGACAACAAACAAGAGCATGCCTAGTATAAATGAGGTTTGACCTGTGACCAGCCACAGCAGCAGTGGCCAAAAGATGGGAGCAACAAATCACGAACTAAGAACTGGCGCGTGAATAATCAATAATCGTGAAAGAAACGGTTATGGATCGATAACAATCAACAACATGCCACCACCCCGAGTGAGCCAACCACCCCGAGAAAAAGCGTGGACTTAGAATAAGCCTCAAGAATACCATCTCTTTGATACGCCTTATGAATGAGACAAAGGACATGCAACACTGTGCCACCCAATTTGAATAATCAAGCAACAAGCATTTGAGAATTTAGAGGTATGGGCCAAATGGTCAACTATTGTCAGAAAGGCGGGTTCCTTACCAAGCAACCTTATGAACCAAGACAGAAGGAATGAATATAAAAGAAACATCAAGAAGTGGTAGAAGAATTTGGCACATAAGGCAACCCCAAAGGATAGGGAGAAATCGTGAAAGTCATCCACTAGTCGAATGATAATACAGAGAGGAAATGCTAAGAGTAAAAATTCAGGGAGAAGAACCCAGGCAAAGGATCACCCATGCACAACCCATAGCCCTCAATCACATCCCCAAATGGGCCAAAGTGAATACATAAGTCGATAAGCAGCCACTAAGTTTAGTGAGTGGTACCAAGAACCGCACATCAACATTCCGCTGATCGATGCTTTGGAACAAATGCTGTTATGCCAAATTTGATGGCGACGCTTGTTACGTATTATAAGACTGCATTTTCGAAATAAATAACCTAATCCAGAATGTAAGGCCATCCTTTAGAGGAAGTCGCCACAGAAAAGCTTTAAAGACCTTGAGCCTTCACTATCCCTTGCACTATCGAGAATGCCATCTTTGAGAGAGCTCAGGTGACTCGGGGAGCCAGTATTAATCTCATGCCCTTATCCATTTAGACGCTTCTCGTTAGGTGAAGTCATCAACTACACCACCCATGTAATACCCCTTAATATGCCAGTAGCGCTTCCTCGCTTGTTATAAAGTATTAAAAGCTAAATGGAATTTTTTTGAAAATAAACGAGAGACCCGAATTAATAATGAAGCTTATATGAAGGTTCTTAATACTTGAGGACATAAAAGGAATAAAACAATAAGTTTATATGCAAATATGAAATTTGAGAAAAGATGAATAGAAATGAAAAGAGGGAAGGACTTAAAATGCAAAAATGAGAAAAGAGTTTAAATGCCAAGGCCAAACATGGTCAAAAAAAAATTATAAGAGTGGTCATCTCATTTTAGGACCAAAAACGTAAAGAAGAGAGAGAAGGGGAGAAGAAGAAGAAGAGAAGAGGAAGAGAATAGAAGAAGAGAAGAGAAGGAGAAAGTGAAGAGCAAAAAGGTATGGAACTAAGTGAATTTGTATGAATTTCCACGCACTGCAAGGTTAGTAGTTTGGCCCCAAACCTGGTGGTTTGATAGATTTCATCCAACATTTATTTCTTGAAAGCAGGGTTGGTAAAACCTCTAAATGGTACAAGAAAAACTTGGAATCTCCTTTGAGGTTTGATTCATGGTTTGATCTGCATGTAATGGAGCAGGCTTTAGAAAATAAACCTTAACTAACCTTATTGGTTTGTGTATGGGTTATGACCCATTATAGATTTGTTTTGGGAGGCACTCATGTGATGGGTTTTTGGTTAAGATAAGTATGAAAGATGATTTGAGTAAAAATAGAGATTACAAGATGAATTTTGGGAGTGATACTCTGGGATGCATAGAGTATTGAGTTTATTTGGTGTCAACATATGAAAATGGAAGAAAACTCACATTCTAGGCAATTTCGAGGGCACTGCACTGATAAGAGTGGTACGGGCATGTGAAGTGTTCCCGTTTTTCCGTTTTGACCAAGTCTGTATTTCGCCATAACTTTCTCATTTATAATCCGATTTGAGTGATTCAAGTTGATACTTAAAATAGACTTCAAGGAAAACCAAACATCCTGAAATAGGTACCCTCGAATTCAGACTCTATGTGGCCCAAAAATTCACTCAAAGTGAGACTATGTTCAAGCCAATCTCTGGTTCGGGCCTTGAACATAGTGTGGCCTCCCATTGCTTTGACGTAATCGAGTTTCTCACACATCTGATCAAGGATCCCAGCGAGAATAACCCTTAGCACCTTAGCTTCAAAGCAGCAGCGAACGCGTCAAATATGAAGCCAAGATTCCAAAATGATAAAAAGACAGCAGCTATCGCTCGTTGCCGCAGCCGTGCAAGTAACCGATTTTCTTCACGGCTTGCAATCCTGTATAACTCCTTCATAGGGACTCATTGGCGTATTCTGACCTCATGGAAAGCTCATTGAGTTTAGAATTCAACCATATTCTATTTCACGGAATTTGCATGCCCACATCTTGTCTGAAAAATTTAATTATTGTAGCCTGGGCGGTAAATAAAACGCTTGGTTAGTTAATTGGAATACATGGTAAGAAAGGGGATGCAGATGATGAACAAGAAAATGAAATATGTATAGATGTGTTTTATGAAACATGAATATGATATGGAAAAATGAAATGAATGAAACATGAATATGAACATGAAAGGCAATATGTCATGAACACATGTGGTTAAGTTTATATATGATTATTATCACATAACCAGAAAAAGATAACAAATGATAGGAAATACATGAATGAACAAGTGGTAGCCAATTAAAAAGGCTATGAATAGATAAAGACCTGGTAGATCTACATAAATGATATGAAGACAGAATGTGATTATGACTACTTTGAGTTCTATTTGTGAAATATATATATATATATATATATATATATATATATATTAGTATATATATATATATATATATATATATATATATATGTATATATATATATATATATATATATCGATTTGAATTATTGTTATTCTAAATGTTTATCAAGTACATAAAATGATAAGGAAGACAGAATGCTTATTATGATCGGGTTATGAGTTCTAATTGTGAAACATATATATATATATATTGATTTGAATTATTTGGTTATTCGAAATGTTTGTAAAATATATGTACAGAAAAGTAGTATTTGAACTATAAGTAAATTACCGCATAAAAAGTAAATTGATTTGAAATGTATTATTGACGACTAAATATGACGGATTCACCAACTGAATTGGCCATGAAGGTAATCGTAAATATTGGAATGAAATCACATTTTTAATGAATGACCAACATGACATCATTCACCAACCGACCACAAGTGAAGGTAATCAGAATTGCTGAATGTGAGATCACATTGCTACTGAATGACAAACAGGACAGGATTCACCAACTGAATCTGTCGTGAATGTCTACTTCTATAGCCATAGCCCATATGTGAGATGGAAATATTGAATGTGAGATCACATTGCTACTGAATTATAAACAGCATTGTGATTCACTACAACTGAATCACGTGAATGTCGACTTATAGCCATATGTGAGATGGTAATATTGAATGAGATCACATTGCTAATGAATGACAAATGTGATGTGATCTACAATCGACCTCATCGGAATGTCACTTTTACAGCCATATGAGATGGTGATATTAACAGAAACCGACACTACCGAATGACAATAGATGTGATTCACTAACCTAATTATCGTAAATGTCGACTTCTATAGCTATATGTGAAATCACAAACCTAAAAGCAAAATGACATTAAAATTGTATTTGCTTTAAGTATCTTTACATTACACCTGACATTGTATAAAAGTGAATTATTTTGTAAAATGCATTTTGTTAAATGTAAATGTTATATGTTTAAATTTGTAAAATGTTTATGGGATTGCCCAAAATGAAGTGATTCCGCGTAATTAAAAAGTCTAAAATGGAATAAAACCAAACAACATGTTTTGAGAAGATAATTGAAAATGTCGGAGTAAACCGAACTCCGACTTGGATCCGCCAACCGGGTCTAGTTGAGGATTCGGGTCACGACACTTTTGAAAACGAAAATTTAATAAAACCAAACAACATGTTTTGAGAAGATAATTGAAAATGTCATAGTAAACCGCCCATTCGATCCGCCAACGTGGTCGAGTCGTGATTCGTCGACATTTTGAAAAACGAAAATTTGTAATAAAACGTATAATTAAATGAAATAAACGTGTATCACCACTCTGACCCTCGTATGTATTTGATATGACTTTGATATATTCCGACGGCCATCGAGATATAAGTTTGCTTTGAATATGATCTCGACATGTCATACATGTGTAAGATATGAGTTAGAAGTCACATAAGAATAGGTTTTGATATGCATAAGAAAAAAAGTAAAGGTGTAAAAGATTAATGCCATTATTGTTAAGGGTCACATCATATATGTTCCTACCTGCTGCAGTTTAGCGGGTGTTCAATCCGTGCAGGCATCAAGAGGAGATAAAAGACGTGACATTCCATACCAACAGATAGCCATCTCGTAGACAGCCACCAACACTATTTCCGCGATCTTTTGATGTTTGTATTAGATATGTATATGTATAAGTATTTCAAGGCAAAATGGACTCTAGTATATGTGTATAGGATTTTGAATGGACCACTCCTGTATAGTAGTTCTTTATGTATGTAAATGATTTTGTTATTACAAATTGTTCAGATACCCACAGTACAAGTAAGGTTCGCCCCAGGAACAGTAGAGGTCCCAAGATACGCCCGCCCCGACTCCTGGGCTCGGATTCAGCCAATCAATCGACCAAGAATCGGGCTTGACACTCCGGGCAGCGTGAGGTGTCCCAAAGCATCCAAGAGGTGATAAATAGATGTTCTTAAAAGATACCACAGTTCATCTTCCCAAATAGACATTGTATTGATATGGAAGAAGATAAAATATACTCACCCGCACCAAGTGTATCTATTTCTCGCAACCTGCAAGGTAAAATGATCGACGCTCAAAGGAGAGTTGGAAATTCAGAGCTGTGGTGCATATAGCCAAGTTTAATTGTTCAAGTCAGGCGACACCCTACAGAGAGTAGATACATGCTTCATGATAGAGACCATAGGTTATAGTGTTCAGCCAAAAATCTTAATGACTTTGAGGCTAGCCTCAGTGTCGAGCTTATCTTAAAATAGGAGGGAAGAAGTTGAGGAGTATAAAATGGATGGACCTTGCGAACCCATTAGAAGGAAATATTATGAACCCCTAGAGAAAATACGCAAACGCTGCCGCCAAGCATTCATAAAAACAGTCCACCTGGCATGAGCAAAAACCACTACCTAGCCATCCAGCGAGGTATGCTTTATCTCGAATGCTTCCACTTACTAGTGATTATTTCCAACCTCCCGACAAATGACAGGTAATGGTTATTGAGGGTCCTCGTGAGATCACAAGGCCGCACTGTCTCTGGCGGATTTGAAAGGGATTCGTGCATGCATCGAATCTTGTTAGAAGATGGTCATAGGCCTTCAGTGGAAGCACAGAGGAGGTTGAATCCGACTATGAAAGAGGTAGTCCGCAAGGAGGTACTAAAGTGGCTAGATTCCGAGGTTATTTATCCTATTTCACAAAGGTACCGGGTAAGTCCTGGCCTGTAGTACCTAAAAGGAGGAACAACCATAAGAATAGAGAAATAAATACATTACCGCCTCTTTCTCAAATAGTCACCGATCGGAGAATCAGAATACTCACCGAAACTGGGGTCAAGGCCACCCGAAGACCATTTTCCATTGCTGCTTTCCGGATAAAAAAAGAGATGTTGATGGGACTAGCCTGACATGAATACTATTGCTTTTGATGGGTATCTGAAATGGCAATCGACATATAGCCCGGAAGATCAGAGAAGACGACATTCACCGCCTTATGGGACATTCGTGATTCAGCGGATGCCTCGGCCGTGCAATGCGTCGCACATTCAACGTCAGATGACGCCATATTCGGCGGTTGAAAAGAAAATTGAGGTCTTCATGGATGATTTTTCTGTCTTGGGAAGCTCCTTTGACAATTACTTGGAAAATTTGAGATCGGTGTTGATTAGATGCAAGGAGACCAATCTTGTACTCAATTGGGAGAAGTGCCACTATGGTGCCAAGAGGGCATTGTAATTAATGGATTTCAAGAGGAATAGAGGTAGACAGCAAGATTGAAGCAATAGAGAACTACCTCCACCCCTCCCCGTAAAAGGCATAAGAAGCTTCGTCACGCAGGTTCTATAGGACATTTCATAAAAAGACTTTCCTATATTAAAAGTCGTTGTTCAATTTATCGATCCAAGGGACACCATTTGATTGGCGGATCGCACGCGCATATCTTCGTGCCTGAAAGATAAATTGGTATCGCCTCTATTGTAGTAGCACCGTATCGGGACTTCCTCATCTAGCCAATGTGACGCAAGTGACTATGTGATTGGAGCAGTGCTAGGGCAAAAAAGAGAAAGAATATTTCAGGTTATCTACTATGCTATCTTAATTAACGATGCCCAAATAATCATACCATAAAAGTTATTGTCGGGCCATTGTTTTGCCTTTGACAAATTTAGGCCCTATTTGATAAGAAGTGGCAATAAGGTAATTGTGCACACCGAATACACTCCCACCATAAAGTACCATGACTAAAAGGACGAAAACCGGTGACTACTTGCAATCCTCCTGCAAGAATTTGACTTAGATTAAAGACAAGAGAATGAACTCCAGTCGCACTAACTGGTCAAGGTTAGAAGGGCAAGAGATGAGGTCCATGTAAATGATGCTTTCCTGCATCGAAAATTCTTAGCAATTGCGCATACCGAAGATGGTTCCATGGTTCGACTATGAATTATTTTAAGGGCCAAGGTGATCCTTCGTAGTTTAATCACCGTAATAGTTAAGAGATCTTCAGACAATTGAAACACTACTACTGGGAGGAACCCATTCTATACAAGCACTGTGCTGACCAAGTGATAAGGCGATGTGTACTAGAAGATGAAATGGCAAAGATCATCATCCATGTCCATGCTGAGGCTTGAGGTCTGATGATCAGAATCAACTAATCATCAGATATCCATAATGTTCATCATTAGAACCCACCGCGATAAATGCCAAAGAATGGGGAGCATTTCTAAAAAGGAGGAACCGCCATGAGCACAATTCGAAGTTGAGCGGTTTGACGGTGGGGATGGATCATGGGTCCATTTCTCCTCATTAACTCAGACATCTTTCTAGTGAGATTATGTCTCTAAACGGGTAGAAGCACACCGACACTACACTAATGATGCCAATGCGGTAGCCAAGTTCCTTTGTACCCACATATTTACACGCTTCTTCAAAGACTCACTTGTTAATCGACACAGATGGAGGAACCTATTTCATGATGGTTGACAAGGTTTTGGTAAAATATGGAGGTCGGCATCGTGACCTCACTCGCATACCATCCCACAGGAAAACAGCAAGCAAAGAGGTGTCAAACTGAGAGATAAAGTCTATCCCGAGAAAACAAGAGTCAGCCTGGTTGACGGATTGGTCTAAAATTGATGACGCACTCTAGGCATATGTGACAACATTTAAAACACTATCAAGGCCCATTCCGCATAGTTTATGGGAAAGCCTGCCACCTGCCGGTGGAATTGGAGCATAGAGCTTACTAGGCCACTCGCATGTTGAACACAAACAGCAAATTAGCAGGAGAGAAGCGGATGCTCCAGCTCAGTGAATTGGACGAATTCCACAACGAGGCTTATGAGAATGCTCGAATATACAAGGAAAATACGAAAGCCTGACACGACAAACATATCGCTAGGAAAGAGTTCGAGGCGGGGCAACAGGTCCTCTTGTTTAATTCCCGACTCAAACTTTTTCCCGGGAAATTAAAGTCAAGATGGTCAGGACCATTCACTGGGACCCAAGTTTTTTCACATGGAGGGGCGAAAGTTATGCACCCAGAGAAAGGAACATTCAAAGTTAACACCCAACGGTTGAAGCTTTTACTGGGGTGAGTTCCATGGTCGGGTGATTATTCCACTAAATCACGCCTGTATGGAGTGCAAAGAAGGAGTTGGCATAAGCCCGGATCCCGTAACATTGAGATTCAGTATCGCTGCTAACGACATTAAACAAAGCGCTACTGGGAGGCAACCCATGCTTTTGAACTCTTTCTTCCGTAGCCCACTAGCTCGCTTTAGTTTTTTAACATATTTTGTCAGTCTTTTTCCGTAATTGGGCGTTTATTTTGATTGTCTGTTTTTAGGGCCCGAGGCAGCAATTAGCATGGAGGATCCGCTCGAGAAGATCACTCTTATGCAAGGATCAAAATTGCATTTTGGGAGGGTTTTCTCAACACTGGGTGAAAATTGTTGAAATTTTTCTACTTTGATCTTTTCCGCCACGCCGCGACGCCGGGATTCAACGCCGCGATGTTGTCACGCCGACGCCCAAACGTGGACGCTGCTCAAAACCATGAAACTGTCGCCGCCGCGATTTGGCGTACCCACTTGAACGCCGCGACGCTGGGATCTCAACGCCGCGACGCCGGGCCACCACTCTCCGGAATGTTGAGACGTTGACCCAAACGCCGCGACGCTGATTTATAAATTTCTCGGCCACGCCACGAGGTCAGTCCCAACGCCCACGCTGCGCCTAATTTCGAACGCCGCGACGAGCCCAATCGCCGTGACTGCCCCCGCTTGGCGACCGCAGGCCCTCATTTTGTCCTCCCCACGCATAGCCTCGGGCTGAATCCTCCAACACCTCCCATTGCTGCCGAATCCGACCACCCCGTCGCCATCACTCACCGGTCTTAAAGCACCCCACCGTCCCCTCAGACTCGGGTTTGTAGTCTCCATCACCCTCTCGTGACCCTCGCTTGGGTGCCTTCCTGAGGACAATGAGGCGGCTACATCTCCATAATCCACCTGATGCAAAATGAACCCGGGGGCACCCTTTCTCATCTACAGCCTGATTGTAAGTGCCGGTGCCCTTGAAGGACAATGGCTACTGGCCACCTCATTAAAGCTATAATGGTCGTTGACAACTCCGTGTACCTGCACTGGCAGACAGCAATGACCGGGCAATGAAACCCCTCGACGGTGATGAGCCTAAGAGTAGATCAAGCCTCACTTAACCTCCCGATCGATCCCTAAGGTGACGCGGGTAGTCCTCCATTCACCCACCATCGCACACCGACTTCTCTCGGAGGCCCCATCCACCCCACTTCTGACCTAGAGGACCCGGTGCTCGCCTCACCGACCGCTTGATGCTTCTTTCAGGACTAGACCTAGGGAGCACCGGTCCCAATTACCTGTGATGGAGTTCCTCCGAGCTGTAATGCATACCGTCCGCTAACCAGAGACCATTCTCCAAATCGCAGGCCCTCCAGACCTCTCACCCGCAATTTCCGCTCCGCCAGCCACCGTCGCCACCGGCCATTAAAGGATACATCATCACCCAGGGGAAGTTTCCTCCACCCTCTTTGTTTTTCATCGCTAATGGGACACCGCATACACCTGTCAAAGGGTGGTGATCGTGCTCTTGCTAGGCCAAGTATATTTTGTCACAATTTCTTTCGCTTCCTCGCTTTAGTTTAGGTTAGGTTTGTGTTGTTTACTTTAGTATGCTAAGTCCTGTGTTTAGTATGTGTTTTTTTTATGGTAGGTTATTTTTCTATTTCGTTGTTTCTAGTCACTAGGAGTCCCTAGTATTAGGATATGTTGATCTTGAGATTGTTTAGGTAGTGTGTGCGTGTTGCCATGCTTAGGATTCAAGGATCTCTTTTGATTGAATCCAAAATAATCATGGACGAACATAGTATAACCCGTAAAGGATCCGTGAAAGTTAGATGCTCGAATTCTTGGTGCTTGAATAAGTAAGAGACAAAGTGAATCACCGACATCACGTTAAGAAACCATTTCTTAATGAGCCTATCACACCCACAATGTGACAGACCTCGAAGCGAGGCGCCGAGTCACACATGTTCTAACTCCTTGGAGTCTCCTGGGCACTGCGCAATGAGACAACCCTAAATAAAAGAGGATTGCCTTCGAGCCCTGGGGTAAAATATACAAAGAGAAGAGTATATATATATATATGGTATATATATATATATATATTTCAGAATATATATATATATATATATATATAACAAAAAATATAAAAAATAAAGAAATATATGAAAAGAATAAGTTGGACTTAATCTTAATCCTGTGCACAATTCCTGTGGGCCTTCAAAGCCTAATGCCCTAAGGCAATCGTCGGAGCCATCGGACTTCACCCAGCCTGCTAGTGGCAGATGGAAGTTTCCTAATACCAGTGGCCCTAGGTTTAGCTGAAAGTACCCGGTAGTTCGAGGGGAACCACGCCTGTGTCCTTAACCAACCGCGGGAGCCACTAATCCACCTCTCCGCTACAGAACACTTAGCATAACCATTTCGGCACTAGTTTTCTTTTTCATGAGGCATGGTTAATGAATAAATACTAAGTATGTGCTCTTATCCTCGTCAGATTTAGACTCTCCCACCAGTGGAGTCGAACTCAAGCTCGGGGGTGCCTGAACCGAGGTATATGCTAGAGATCATGTGAATAATGCACATAGTGGTCCTCGGGAAAGGCTATTGAACACTTTGAGAGGTCGTGACTCATTCATTAACCGCACAGTTGTTCAAAATAAATTCTTTCGAAGTCTAATACCCTATGGATCTCCTAAATTCGGAATAAAAAGGCAAAAGATTGTGAGTCGCCCATTTCATCCTTCGTCTGTCAAAGATGTGCATCACAATCTTAGTGTGTTAAAGTTATAGTATGTGCTCAGTCCGGTTTAGAGTCTGTTTCTTGCTTGGTGACAATTTTCATCACTTGCCGAATCTGACCACTCCTCTCTTAGGCATCACTTTCAAGAAGACGTGATCACCAACCTCAAACTCTAGAGGTCGCGCCATCCATCTACGTGAGCTCCCCCGCCCGCTCCGGAGCCATGAGAAGACGCCCAATATCAAGTCCACCTTCTCGTAGGTGTTCTCAACCAAGTCCCAACCCATGAGGGTCTCTCTCCCACCTTCGCCCAACAAACTGAATCAACAAGGCTTCCATAAAGTGCCTTATAAAGCTGCCATCCGTGATGCTCTCGCTTCGATAACCTGGTGTAAGAAAATTCCACCAAGGTAAATGCTCCTCCCAACTACCCTTAAGATCCAGGACGCATGCCCGAAACATGTTCTCTAAAATCTGGATGGTCCTCTTCGACTGACCGTCCGTCTGGGGATGAAAAGTAGTGCTCATCATCAATTGTGTCCCCATGGCTCTTTGGAAACTCTTCAAAAAATGAGTCGTAAACCTAGGATCCTGATATGATACAATATATACCGGTATCTAAGGGAAGCCGACACTTCGTATATACAACCCGCCGAATTCCTCTCAGAGCGTAAGGTCATCCGCACAAACTAAAGTGTGTCGACTGGGCGAAGCCTGGCCCACTATCACCCACACCGTGATCACTCGCTGATGTCCTCAGGTGGTTATCACAAAGTCCATCGTGACATGTTCTAATTTCCACCCAAATTTACCTCAAAAGGTCGAGTAATCCCGATGGCCTACATGTCAAATCCTTTATCTGCTAACACGTGAGACATCGACGAACATAATCTCCAATGTGTTTCTTCATCCCACTCTAATAATTCTGGTGGCGAAGATCATGGTACATTCAGGCTACCTAGATCACAAAGAAAAACGAGCAATGGAACTCCCGAGGATCTCATCTCTCAGACCGCGATCAGTGGAACCACAACTCTTCCCCTAATTAAGACTACCATCCGAAAGTGAATAGCCCAAATTTTCATTACATGTGTACCCGATTTGCATCTCATTCCTAATGGCTCATATCTCCGTGTCCCGTCAGTCTCTCGGACTCAATTACTTTGCTCTAGTGGAAGGCGTGAACCACTAGACTCCCCCAGCATCCCGAGTCGACCCCGTAGTGTAACTTCGAATCGTCCTAATAATTTCGGAGCATCTTCCACTCCCTGAAGTTATACTAGCCACCCTCACTTACTACTCGAAAGTGCATTAACCACCACATTTGCCTTAACGGTGGTAATGCAAACGTGAAACTCATAAATCCCTAGATACCCATCCACCTACATTGCCTCATGTCGAGGTCCTAGTCAGGTTAACATGTACTCAAACTCGTGGTCCGAAACACCTCGAACTCCGTCAATCATGTATACTGCTCCAAATCTTCAAGGCAAAGAAAATGGCCGCCAACTCCATATCATGCATGGGGTAACTTCGCTCGTGGTTCTTCAACTGCCGAGAACCATAGGCCACAACCTTCCCATATTGCATCAAAACACATCCAAGTCCATCCTTAGAGGTATCATAACACACCGCGGTACCCCCATCCCCTTGGGACAATCAAATGGGAGCCGGCGAACCCTTCTTCACCTCTGAATGCCCCTCTCACATGTTATTCCACTAAACTCGACCTCATTCCCTGTGAACCTCACATAAAAAGTACGACCCGAGAAGTCCTCAATGAACCTCCTGTAATACCCTGTTAATCCCAAGAAACTGCGTATCTCAAAAATTGACTTCAATCTCTCCCAACTCATAAATGCCTCAACCTTCTCCATGTCCACGGATACACCCGAAGCTGACACCACATGCCCCAAGAATCTCACCTCAGTAAGCTAAAATTCACATTTACTGAATTTGGCATACAACTGATGGTCTCTCAAGGCCTGGATAACAATCCTCAAGTGACCCTCATGTTCCTCCTCCTACTTGGAGTAGATCAAAATGTCATCAACGAATACCACAACAAACTAAACTAAGTAGGGTTGGAACACCCTATGCATGAGATCCATGAATGTCGTTAGAGCATTCATCAATCCAAATGGCATCACTGTGAACTCGAAAAGCCCATACCGCATCCTGAACACCGTCTTAGGTATATCTGCCTCCCAAACCCTCAACTGATGGTAACCGGTGCAGAGATCTATCTTGGAGTAAACCCACGCCCCTCTCAACTAATCAAACAAATCATCAATCCTCGGTAAAGGGTACCTATTCTTGATAGTAACCCTATTCAATTGTCGATAATCTATGCAAAGCCGAAGGGTCTTGTCTTTCTTCCGCAAACAAACACTGTAGAGCCCTAAGGTGAAGTGTCTTACCTAATAAACCCCGTCTAATAATTCATGCACTGACCTTAAGTTCCTAAGCACCAGCAGTTCCATTCTATGCAGAGTCATCAAAATAGGCGATGTACCAGGGTGCAACTCAATAGTGAAGTCTACATTCCTATACGGAGGTAATCCCGACAATTCATTAGGAAAAACGTCCTCATACTCACAAACCACCCGAGGTAGACTCAACTCCCGCTCCGCCCTCGTTTCTCCCAAGGCTCGCTAGCCAACCTATCAACCGCCCGTGCCATCTAAAAATCGCATACCCGGGCCAGCATAAAGATCAGCGTTTATCCCCCGAAACATAACATAAACATTATCCGGTGTGTAGGCAATAATCCTCCTATAATCACAATCAATGATGACTCGGTGCCGCCAACCAACCCTATCCTCAAGGATGACATCAACCCGAGCATGCTCCATGAATTAAGGCCCACAAGGAGTAATCCCCGTAGATCTTCTTTAACCTACAATCCTGACATATCTGATCAACACTCACCCTAGTTCTTAGAGGAGAATTCAAATACAACGGCTCTTCTAAGGTTTTAACCTCTAAGCCCAAAGCTTCCACACATGATGTAATAATAAAAGAATGTGATGCACCAGAATCAAATAATACTCTTGCCTATAAGCGAAAGAACATAAATGTACCTTGTATAACTGACTGATCTGCAAGCGCATCCTGAGGTGTGATGGCGTAGATAGCCCCCGGTCCCCGGGTCCCGACTCTTGTAAGCCTCGCCTCGACCTCAACCCACACTCGCCTATCCACTGGGATTGTGAAGTGGTAAGGCCTGTAGTGCTCGAGATCGAGCATTGGGCTCTCGACCATGACGGGGTAAGGAGAATAAACTGAAAGTCCCGTGGAACGTCCCACTAATGACTGGGACTGGGGTGTCTCATAACTCTGGGATCCCTACCTCTGAGGGCAATCCCATTTCATGTGTCCAGGTTGGTGGCAATGGAAACATGCTCGCACTCACCGGCTAGCGCCAAAATGTCTCCCACCTTAAGAGATCGACCTCGCCTCGCCCCATACCGCGCCGTCCCTCGAAACCCTTACGATGAGTGTAACCCTTGCTTTCCTAAGCTAGAAGAAGAAGGTTGGATCTCCCCAAGGTTAAAAATATCGCTTCGATGCATATATCGCATTTCGGGATTTTACTGATATATTCCGATATATCATGGATATTTTTACATGAATATCAATATAATGTAAATTAACAAAATACTTTTAGTTCATGGAAATACTTTGTAAAAGTGTAAAAATGAAATTAATAATCAAATATACACATTGATATTACATTGTAATGGTCTTTTAAAACCAAAATGAAGATCGATGTGGCTCCATTGCAACATTTGACGAAGAGATCCCATCTTGATGAAGACAATACTCATACCAAGAAAATGTTGTCTGATAATTTGATTATAGATCAACATGTCATGCATAAATGTCTTGACTTATACCCACAACCTCTCCATGGATAGGAAATTCGAGTTCACCCACATGCTTGATTGAATCCTTTTTGTATTTAATATGGAATTTGGAATGGCATTTGTGGATCATGAGGATAGTTAATCATTCCATATTCACTAATGGAACCTGAATGATGTGAAGAAGGCTGACCATAACTCATTGTGTGAGAAGGAAAAACATTGGCATCATTGGATGAATCACTATATTGAGTGCCAATGCTCAGGGACTAAAAAAACCAAATTTAAAACGAATTCTCATCATTGCGGTTGTGCCATCCTTCTTTTGTCGAATTTATACGGTTTCTTCCAATGGCTCCAATACTTGGACTAGCTCTCCTAAACCCGTGGTCTTCATCTTGTGTAGCATGTGTGAAATCATCTTCACTAGTGAATGGTGTGACGCCCCAATACCCGGGGATCCATCAACCCGCAAAAACTTATGATGCCTTCGTAACCTGACACATACCACTGAGTCCCTTTGCCGACCCATAATTTAACAAAAAATCGTGACAAAGTCTCCCCAGACAGGAGCTCTACCCAAAAATACAACCTGTACAACAGATAACAGCATGGTCCATCCGGGGCCAAATATCATATCATAACCTCTTTGGGTCCATCTACGAGTAAAAATGACCACATAGGGTCCATTTATCCATACTCAAACATAATGCACACTTATAATAATAAATTACAAATTTTGGCGTTTAATTACAATACTCTTTACACAAAAACATATATCAAAATAGTTTGTTCTATATTTATTTTACAAAAGTAAGAATCAAAGCCACAACCCGGCTTTCTTCACAATGGCGGCCTCGAGTGAGTGTCATCTCCCTACACACTCCCCCGTGACCGAAAGGTGGTCCCACGCCAAGGAAAATGCCCAGACAAGAAACTCTTACAAGAGTTACCCCCACCTAAGTGTACATGCAATGGTCATGTCACAAAAAAAACACATTCCAATCAAGATTATGCAAACCTAGAATGGAATTCTACATATCATGAATGAGATACGACTCACCATGTCCCATGTACCGAGTCCTCACTGACCATCAAACCCGAGTCCCAACCGACTTACCACACAATGCCGAAACCCACGCTGCACAAAATCCATCATTCTTGATTAGCATCCAATGATCATTTTACAAAACAAATTTCATTTGTTTTCAACCCAAAAGCTTTTTGGATGTTCACCTCAATGATCATTTGTTTTCAAAAATCCATGTGTCTTTTATGGGTGGAGAATTTTCCAAGGTCCCACCGCAGGCTTCACAAACCTTCCCACTCTTTTACGAGCTTTCCCCGATGGATCCATATGTGTAACCAAAAATATAACGGACCTTTCACCCAACACATATTTTCTTTTTCCATTTTCAAACCGTAATCCCACTCGATCGTTGTCCCATTTTCTCCAGCCTACAATCAACACCAAACGCAAAGGTTAATTTACAACCATGCAAACCAGGTGATCCTCGACGTCACAAATCAAGGTACCGAGTCCACCACCCATTCACCAAGAATGGTGAATGACAACAACCATGCACACACACCCATTTCATGCGATGTCCCCATGCATATGAAATGCAATTATGTCATTTCATGCTTATGCCATGTCACACATATATATATATGGATGCTATATGGACAATTTCCTTCATGACATATTCCATGCATTATTTTTTGACAATTATATCAATCAACATACAATTTCCAAATAATTACACAAATCATGTCAACATGTTCATACACACATACATACTCTCCACATGTGACATTGTGACACATATCGACATCCAATCAATTACTACTCAAGCATGCTCATTCAAACTCAAGTAATGACAACCTCTATCCTTAAGAGACCAATCAGGGCATAGAGATGCCCCACAAAACATTCCACATAACAAGCCATAATGTACTCAAAGGATAGTTTTGAACTCGCTTAGAAAACTAGCCCCTAACAAATCCCAAAACTGACAATAAACCATTAAATGCTCCTAAGTCAGAGCATTTCCCTAAAAAGGACCATAACTCGGGAAGCTATAAAGTCCAATTGGGTGATTCAAAAGCCTAACATCAAGTTCTCGGGATAGAGCTACAATTTTCGAGGATTACCAAAATTTCACTTTTTCCCCAAACCAAAAATCAGTCCCAAAATCTGACAAGAGTTTCATTAAAACAAAAATTGCAAGGCCCTTAAAATGGACTATAACTCGAAGTTATGGGAGGTCCAATTTAGGGGTGATTCAAAAATCCTAACATCAAGTTCTCTATATAGATATACAATTTCCTCAAGGATACTTCATAGCTCCAAATTCTCCCTTTTCTAACCAAAATCAGCCCCAAAACTAGACATCATATGTGGTCAAATGTGGCACTATTCCCATAACCCATTATTTTCGCTAAATACTCTAGTGGCAAAAGGGCCAAACAACCCCTTAGGAATTAAAACTCCAATTAAATGAATTCCTAAATGGAAAATAAAACCAGTGAAGAATCCTACCCTCTCGATGAGACAATCTTTCTAAGTCCTCGAGACCCAAACCCACGATTCCTTAACTCTTTGCTTGAACTTGAATTCGACCTAAATCCTTTGTTTCCTGGTGACTCCACGCATACTCGTCACCTAGATGGACTTTAGTTCTTAGCCCGACAAAAATTGAGCAACCGAGCTCTATATATCATAGAGAGAAGTTGGAGCTTCTCTCTCTACTCTCTCTTCCTCTCTTACATGAAAAACCAGGAAAATGAGACCTTTCCCCTCCAAAATCTCCTTTTCTTAACTTCTTAACTTGTTCGAGGATACGGCCTACATTTGGCGCCATGTGTCCATCACTCGTTCGGGTCTGTTTCTACCCCGAAACAATTTATTTCGTCCCGGTTCAAGTTTAATTTATTTTAAATGAACTTTACTTAATTTATTTTCCACTTTCGAGAATTTTCTCAAATATCCCGTTTTTTTAGGCCCACTGTGCCGACGCCTAAAATCGTGAGTAACTGACCGTTCCCGGAATTTTACAAAATTGCCTGTGTAACTGTATTTACGAGATCGAATCCAACCTGAGAAGTCCGCTTTGTCATCCGAGATCTAGAAAATTCTTCGTGCTTCCCGAACCATTTCTCGCACTCTTATCTTTTGCCATTTTTCTTAAAAACAAATTTTTCCGGGGTTTTGCTAAATGGACTCAATGGATATTCACTTGTTGTCGATCCGCATTATCCTCGCCATCATTTCCAAAGATCACTACCATCATCGTCTCCTCCTTTGAACCATCATAGCCCCAGAGTAAAAAGTACTAGCAAAACTTTCAGTCTACTACTAGTCGGAAACACTCAATCAAAAGAGGTTGGAGTAGTTTACAAAATTGGGCTGAAATGAGTCTCTCTTGTTTTGACTGAAACTTTCATTATGAACTTCTTCTGGTAAAACCTGCTCAACATCAACACCGCTTCTAACATGTGCAACAAAATTGCGGATCAGATTTCCATTTTTCATCATCTAAATGGAGAGGTCTAACCATCGAATAATTGATTTTCCTTTCTTCACCAAACTCTACTGAGTTCTGTTTAGTAAATCATAGTAATCTTTTTCAAAGAACTTTATCGATCTCTACTTACATATCTCGTGATTCTTTTTAGTTTCATGTTGTAGTAACAAAAAACTAATTGTTGGAGTCGAGGGTAAGCTAGCTGATTTCTTTGTTTTGTATGGATCAGAGCAAATGTACTCCAATTTCTCTCACATGCTGAAGATGATGCAGTTTGGGAAAGAACCTTAAGGGCTAAATTCCTCAATGTGGGAGCGTGGTTTCCATACATAGACCACCATTCAGCTACAATACAAATTACTAACATTCAAAATCTAATAATAAAATGGTGATGAACTTTACTTTTAAACTTTTAATGAGAAACAACACTCACCATGAACCATTAAATCTCTTGATGCTATTGCTGCTCGATCATCGAGTCCCCTTTTGGTATCTCGAAACATTATAAGTCGTGGAATTCAAACGAAACTTGTCAAATCCATATATGTGTTGTAACCAAATAAATTGAATCAATTAATTAAATATAGCCTATCGATGTACCTCATTTCCAATATTACCAAGACTCACAAGAGAAGATAATTTCCAAATACTTCATGAACAAATTTTGAGGTAATTTCAAGGTCACTACTAACTCCAGGTCCATATTGAAATCTTGGATTAAGATAATATGCTACAAAAGTGATTTAGAATTAGTATGTGATAAAAGGAAAATAATATGTATTACAAGTGATTATGATATTGAATAGTTACTTTACTTGTTGTATGAAGAGGATCTTTGAGGGTTTTATCCCAACGATTTGTGATGATTTTTTTGACCCAATCTTTAGCTTTGAGTGCATGTAAATTTTGCTTCATTACACGAATCAACTCATACCAAAATGACATTGGTGGGACGATTTTGAAATCAACAATGCAAAGAACTATATATAGTGCCTCATAAATTGACACTAAGTTAGAGATCTTCTCCGAATATGGATGATTAAACATGAGTCCTTCAACCTCATGTCCAACAGTCGTCCGACTAAGCTTGTGAGGAGCCCATTCATTACTAATAAAGATCTTCTTCAAATCACTCTTTAGAAGTGACTTCTGCTAGTGGTGATGTAATTTGTCGCAAATCTTGCCTCGACGCACAACACTCATCACAAACCCGTTCCTCATTGTCGCAAATCCAACCAACCATGATTGTAGACAGTTGGTGATCTTCGTGCATTGGTAATCAAGCCTGAAACACTCTCACCAATATCTTCAAACATAATCGATGCAATGTGTTGCACATGAAGTCCAATATAAATTGAACTTCTTCATTAACAATTTTCTAGCCTTCACAAATGCTGATCCATTGTCTATAACAATTTGCATAACATTTGCTTCGCCAACTTCCTTTATCAGATCCTTCAACAAACCATAAATGTATTTGTTGTCTTTAATATTATCTAACGCATCAACAAACTTAAGAAAAATTGTACTTCTTTTACAATATACCATGAAATTAATGATGCTTAATTCACGGAACTACCCATCCATCACATAATCAGGCACCTACAGTCTCTTTCTATTTCTCCATTTAGAGATTCACATAACTCTCCATGTCTTTATATCTATATCCAAACATTTGCTTTGATTTCCTATATGGAGAGAGTGGCTCTATTCTATGCCTACAAGTTAAAGTAAATAATTATATGGTTTGCACCATAATGTAAGATAATAATGTTATTAGAATCAAAATTGATTTTCACATACTAACTTTGTCAGGCACCAACAATCATGTTTTCGGGCGGTGAGAGTCTGCTTTGTGAGGCGTAACGCTATCATATATGAAGAATTTACTGATTAATCAGTTCATGGTGTAGCACCCTTTGCGATCCGACCTAATCATGATCCAAACCTGCCTTGATGCTCGACACTTTACTTCATCGCTTTATTAAATTTTCTTTTCAAAAATGTCACTGACTTAACCCCTACCCACTGTAATGGCGGATCCGAACCGAAGCCTGGTTTACTCCAACCGTTTTTATTTATCTTATCAAAACGTTTTATTTACGTCATTTCATTTTAGATTTCTTATTTATGCGGAAACATTTTACAAATGGTAGGCCCATAAACATTTACTCTTAAACAATTTGCTTACATAATAACATATCATACCTTTACAAAATGATATACAAAACATTAATTCCGAGTTCAACTTTTTTGTTCACAAAATGTCACATGTTCAAAAGAAATTATATGTATATGTGATGAGCTTAAAAGTCATCTCTTTTTAGTCCATTTTTCTGTTTGATTTTCAGTTAAAATTGAATAATTAAATACATGTAATTATGAAGAACTCACCAATTTGTCATTAGCAAAGAAGGAAGCAAGAAAGAAGAAGCAGAGAAACGCAGTAAATACTGTGATGGGAAAATGCGTGAGAATTACAGAAACAGTAAAATGGTACAACCTGGCCGAAGCAATATGCAACTGGTTTCAGATACCTGGGCTCAAGTCGTGACATCGTGAAAGTGAAGGGAAGCTGAGCATCGTCAAGAAGCAGGAACGCAGCAGAGGCAAATGAGGGAAGGAGCAGAATTAGTGAAATGATGTCGCGACAGAACTATTAGGTCGCTGACATCGAAACAAACCGCAATACAAGAAGATTAAGCATGTCGCTGACAAGAAGATCGATGTCGCTGACACCAAGAACAACTGGTTGTTACAGCTAGAGACTTAATGCTGAAGTCGTGACATCAAGAGTGCGACATCACCATGGCGTTTAACGTTATGTCGATGTCATCAAACGATGTCCCGTCAAGAAACAAGATTATTAAGACGTCGCACATGAAAATCAGAACGCACATCATGACACCAGTGAAGGCGCAGATGATTCAGTTCCAAAGTCAGAACCCATGTCGCATAATCGTGAATGCAAAATCATTAGTTAATCCAAAGACCAGGAATGGATCTGATACGCCATGATGTCATAACACAAAACGATCAACTGGGAAATCCATGGTATGCACGTGGTAAGGCTGGGATTAACACCATCCATCAGCTCAAGGTGATGAATCTGGCTTCAAGATATAACGTTTATTACTGAGTTCGATGTCGCACAAGAGAATCGAGGTCACAATCGGGAATAAAGAATCAGTCCGGCTACGCCGAATCCATGTTGAGTTATATATTGGATTAGTACCCAACTCGAAAACCCTATAACACGTTAGCCACCTTAATTGTAGTGCAGCTCTGAAAGATCAAATGAGAGATCCTGGGTAAATTCTAGGGCTTCACTTTTATTTTCTTTTCTTTCTTCTTTTCTTTCTTATTTTAAGGCATGTTTGTCTATTTTTCTTTCGTTTTATTATTTTTGATCCGAATGTTATCAAGCTAATAAGCCGACGATGTAATATCTAATTTCTTTTCAAAATTACTACCGAATGCATCGGGGTTCGCATAAATCGGGATCATTATTTCAAATAATTGCGCTTATTCTTTGATCACTGGATGTTGCCTCTGTGATTCAAGAATTGAGGAACCCAGCCTTCCATTTAGTGAACGTTGTAGTCGAATTGGGATTTTTCCCCGTAGTAATTTGCAGCATCTGTTCCTATTTCTTGGCTACGAATTTACTCGTATTATGAGTTTATTGATTTTGGGATCGAATATCGCCTTTACTATACCCGTTAAGAATCAAGGCCGCATTCTACTCAAGGGAGGTCCTCTCGAAAGTGACACAGGAAGACAAATCCCTGAGTAATGTACATTTCTTCAAGGTATACTAACCTGCTATTAGGGGATCCTTTGAGCTTTAGAGTTCACTTTAGATAAATCCTCTTCTCTCACTTGAAGTCAAGAACAGTCGAACGACCCTATCTATTTAAAACAAGTGCAGATTTCACCAATTCTGGATACGAGGCCAATCCCGTGTTAGCCGAGATCTAATCATGAAAGGTCGATCTATTTTAATTTCGAGGAAGAGTAATTTGCAAGCCATATCCCTTGCTTGACCGATAACTTGGGAGCTATAAGTGTACAAATTCCATAAAATGGGTATGAAGTATTGCAAAAGAAAAATACCCGCATTAAGGAAGTTCTTACAAAGTAGTTATCTCTCGCTCCCTGTAATTCGAGAGAATCGTGAAGAAGAGATAACTAAATGTGGAGCGTGGAGAGATCCAACGCACTACAAAATGCCTGGGATGCATTTTGAACTCGAGATAATCAAGAAATTAATTCAGGTGATGAACTACAAGAATTGATCGCTCACTCATGACTGCTTCTCTCACGTGTCTTCCCATGATAATCGTCGCATTCATTTCTTTTGTAGAATCATTTTCATTTTGTTTTATTTGTCTATTTGAATGTTCATTTCTCTCTTGAACTAGTTAATTTCCCACTTTTCATGTTAAAACCCATATCACTTATGGTCCAAATAGTATTAATTTCGAGTAGTCGCAGGTAGTTGATAAAAATTTCGAGATCTCTCGTGGGATCGATATTCGGGATTCTTATGTCCATTTTATTACTGGTCGCACTGTGCACTTCTGCACTTCAGACCAAAACCAATAATTTAAATCGTTTCCTACTCTAAGAGATTTTTGTTACGATAGTATGATGTCAACAAGTCGCCGGCACCCGCTCATGCCTCGATTAGTTAATAGTCCTTTGGAAATAGTGTCATAAATTTGTATATGTGTTTTGGTCCGGTCAACAAGTTTTATGGCGCCGTTGTCGGGGACTCGATAATAGTCCTTGGTAATAACGTCGTAAATTTGTATGTGTTCTTTGGTCTGTCAACAAGTTTTATGGCGCCGTTGCCGGGGACTCGATAATAGTCCTTGGTAATAACGTCGTAAATTTGTATGTGTCTTTGGTCTGTCAACAAGTTTTATGGCGCCTTTGCCGGGGACTCGATAATAGTCCTTGGCAATAACGTCGTAAATTTGTATGTGTCTTTGGTCTGTCAACATGTCACATGTTCAAAAGAAATTATATGTATATGTATATGGCGGGGTATATACTTATACGCCGTAACTTTGTCTATGACTCTGCGCTTCTTGATCTTGCCTTTGTTCCTGTTTACTCAAAACCTGCGCATAGATAAAAAAAACTACACGCTAAGCATTTTCATGCTTAGTGGTTTTATACAGTTCTATTCCAATTTTCAATTTAACATGACATGCATTTATCATAAAATCATGCCTTTTATATCATCAATACTCATGCTTTCACTTTCACATGCTTTCACTTTTCAAATCATTGATCATATCAAAATATGCATTTTCACATGCAACAAATTTACTTAAATCAAATCATGAGATTCAAACATATACTCCCAAGGATGTATTTAGTTTACAAATCCCATTTTTGCTCTCATCGTTTGTTATTTCACTTTGTTTTATATAATTCACATTCATGACGGATTCGTTCGGGTGAACTCCGCCTTTATCATCTCTGAGAATGTGCTTACACATTTCACAATTTCGGTCTTCCATCATGCCGGATGTCAATTGGTGCACCTCGACATGTGGTAATTAAATGCCATATGCCATCAAGACAGATGTCGATTGGTGCATCCCGCCAAGTGGGACATTTCTTCAATGCCATACACCATCATGACTGACATGTCGATCAGCATCCCGCCTGGGCTGACATCGGACAATTTCGGGCTGCCTTCATGACTAATCTCGCTGGTGAATCCCGCCATATCGGGTCGCTCTTAAGCATCGATTCAATCTAAGATGCTCAGAATTGACCACCTCGTTTATAATTCGATTAATCACCACATGCAATTAATTGTCAAACATTTCAAATATCACATTCAAATCCATATGCACTCTCATAATATCATTTCAAAGATATACACATTCCATATAATCATTTCCGCATTTATTTGGTATACTACCAAAACACTTGAAAAAAGAATAGAGGGTCGCTGAACAAATCAAGCCGTCTGGCTCGCTTTCTTCCCCTTTGATCTAGGTCCTAGGTTAGGTGATCCTCACTCGTCCCTAGTCAATAACAATGCCACTCTTAATGGATAAACAATTATTAAACATTTTTAGTGAATTACAAATTTATCTTCGTTAACGATCTTGGGTTAAGACATTAAGTCTCATTTTTGGTGAGGTACTCGTGATTTTCACTTCGCTTTCATCCTTATTCAACCCCATTAATCATTTATTGGGGATCCTTAAACTATCTGGTGAGGCCAGACTTTCTAACAAAAATCTAAAATTTCAGGAACAATGTCTACGCCGAGGGGGAGTGGAGGCCTGCCCTTCTCGGCCGCCGAGGCGTAGGCCGCCAATCGGGCACGAGGGCCCTTCACGGCGAAGTGCCCTTCACGCGCGTAGGGTGCCCTTGTCAGTGGGTGAAGTGGGCCCTTTGTTTGGGTTCCGTGATTTTTTGGTTTTCCCTTTTTGCTATTTTCTCCATAAATCACTCAAAAACCCAAAACAAATTATGGAAAAGTCTCCCAAAGGCATTTTAGTATCATCCTAAACGAATCATGAGCAAAACCCATGGATGGATTAGGGTTTTTCTAACCCAAATATCATTTAAAGAAATCTAAGGTTTGGTTCTTACCTTTAGATCCCTTTGAATCTTCTTCTCCCAATATGCTTGATCATTTAGAAGCAAGGAATGGGAAGAAATCACACCAAAACCACTTCTTCTCAAAACCCTAGCTTCTTCTCTCTTCTTGTTCTTCAAAAACATTTTGCTAAATGAGCATTCTAAGACCAAAATGCCTTAAGTCATGTTTCTCACCCTAAGGCCATGTTCGCTTGTTCATTAAATCCATTTCATTTTCTCCCTTTTGGTCTTCATTTCACTTCCATTTATCGCTTTAATTCACTCTTGCATTTGCTTATTCTCCTATTCTCGACTCCTTAGGTCCTTATTTTACCAATTTTAAATTTGCTATTTTTCACTGCAAGCTTATTTCCTGTTCAATCAATTTCTAATTTTAGCATATAATATTTAATCATATGCTCACATTTTCACTTCACATTTCACAATTTAACAATTTATCGCTTTCCTTAAAAACCAAAGTTTGGTTTCATAATTTATACCTGCACATATAAAAAAATTATTATAAAAATTCTAGGGTATTTTTGGGGCGTTACACATTGTTTCTTCGATTGCACCTCCTTTAAAAAGATTTTTAATATTCTTTTGTCTTGTTGTCGAAGATTTGTATAATGATGGAGCAAGAGGTGGTGATGGATCCGATTATCTCACACTTTGAGATCTTTGTATGCGCCTTACTAGATCAGTTGGATGTGATATTGAAGGCTCACCTATTGCAATTATATATATATATATTAGAAATGTTTGTAAATCTGTTTATACGCTATAATAATGAATTTAAGTTAAAAGATTTACCAATTTTTCTTTTGCCTCTCATAAAAACCCTTCTTCTTGTTGTCGATTCCATTCACTAGCTTTAGATGCATGACATGCTACTCAATAGTCACCGTCGTCATGTCTCAGCTCACCCACATGGCAGACATCATCCGCCACCTCCTCATCCTCCTTATCATCATCATCACCATCATCAAAGAGATGTCTATGGCTACCACCCATTGTGCCTCGCAATTCAGCTTGAATTTCTTCAATATTTGCAGCTTTCTTCGCTTTGGCTTTATTCCTTTCAATCAAAAGTTGTCTCATTTCTTTTTTCACTTCAGGAGGCACATTAGGACACTTATTTCTATTTGAGTGGGGATCTATATGTGATAAGTAAAATTTAAACCAAGTAATTCCACCACTTTTAATCACCATACCACAAAAATTTCATATTGTGTCATTTCTGTTCCCTTCAATAAAAATAATATTTCCAAGCAAGATCAATACCACGTAGTGCTTTTAATCAATTCATATTCATAATCTCAATTTAAAATATAAAGTTGCATTAATTATCATGTTAAAAGAAAATGTGTTTTTTACATTAATTAACAATTTATTATATTTCATATTCATAATCGTAATCTAAGTCTAAAATTATATTAAATATCTAAATATACATGATATGTGTTCACATTTCATACACAATTAACAAATTTTTATATTTCATATTCATAATCTCAATCTAAATATAAAGTTGCATTAATTATCATAAGTTAAAAAAAATGTGTTTTTACATTAATTAACAATTTATTATATTTCATATTAAGTAATCATAATCTAAGTCTAGTTATATTAAATATCTAAATATACATAATATATGTTCATATTTCATACATTAATTAACAAATTTTTATATTTCATATTCATAATCTCAATCTAAATATAAAGTTACAATAATTATCATAAGTTAAAGAAAATGTGTTTTTACATTAATTAACAATTTATTATATTTCATATTTGTAATCATAATCTAAGTCTAAAGTTATATTAAATATCTAAATATACATAATATATGTTCATACTTCATACATTAATTAACAAAATTTTATATTTTATATTCATAATTTCACCCAATATAAAGTTGCATTAATTATCATAAGTTAAAGAAAATGTGTTTTTACATTAATTAACAATTTATTATATTTCATATTCATAATCATAATCTAAGTCTAAAGTTATATTAAATATCTAAATATACATAATATATGTTCATATTTCATACATTAATTAACAAATTTTTATATTTCATATTCATAATCTCAATCTAAATATAAAGTTACATTAATTATCTTAAGTTAATGAAAATGTGTTTTTACTTTAATTAACAATAAATATACAAAATATATGTTCATATGTTCATATTCTTAATCTTAATCTAAATATAAGCTTAAATTAAATCTTAATCTAAATATAAACTTAAATTAATTACTAAATTGCACAAATGTAAAAAAACAAATTAATTAACATGGAAACATTCCTTAAGTTGCACAAATTATGTATTGAATGGAAAACTTGAACACCAAGAATTGACCAAAATATTATTCTCCAAGACTCAGATAAATCAAGAATTGCTCGGAGAAAATGGGACGAATGATACGGAAAACTAGTGATTTGTATATTTATAGTTTTTTTTTTTTTTTTTAGTCAACTAGCCATTTTTGGTCAAAACCCTTTAAAATGAATTTTGGCTACTGGATTTTGATTTTGATCAAATCTCGACCTGTATCAAGTCAAATATTCAAAATCTACCATTAGATAAAAAATATGGCTGTTGGAACCAAAATGATTGAATTCTGGTCGTTGGATCAACACAGATTGAACTATGGTCGTCATATTCGCAGGTAGCCGTTGGAGATTTTGAAAAACCTAGACAAAACCAGCCCCACGGTCCTTCAGAATATCAATCCTGATTCTGACTATTGCTATCGCCGATAATGACCTGATATATTCCGTGAAAATTGCAAAAACACCCAATGACAAGTGTGTTTGTTCCACGCCGCTCATCAAGCCGCTTGATATTGTCGCCGATATATCGCCATAAATGTATATATCGCAGATTCGGCTCGATTTTTCCCTATTTTTCTTTCATCCGACTATCGTATGCTAATATCGTGTCAGGATGGCCCAACACCCGAAATGTCGACGATATCTCGCGACATTTCCAGCACTGGAAATGCGAAACCAATTATCTTAGTGGCACCGGAGGTGATCTCCATCACTTCCATAATCTTTTCGACTTAGCGAAACCAATTATCACCACCATCTGTCCCCCCCTCCCTCCGAAGTCGATGATGGTGTGCCTGAACCCCAGAGGTTACTTAACCCCCTCCCCCGGCTCCCGCCTGTATTAGCCTCGTAATGGTGGCAAATCACAAACAAAAACCCGAAAATTCAATTTTTCTGAAAAAGGCAAAATGGTAATTTCGATTGAAAACCCGAAATTTTCTGGATCTCAGATGACGAAACAGGCTTCACCGTTGAATTCATCTCGCGTAAAACCCGCTTACCCCATCAAACCCGGCTTCGATTCCTATGTGAAGCACTCTAAACCCGGCCACCCCAAAAGGCCATGATCCGAACCAAACCCGTGATGTCAGGTCGAAGCCATTTATCAAATACATTTCATTCTCAAATCTTTGCGGAAGCGATTTCAATTTGGGGCAAGCCCATAAACATTTAAAAATTCAAAAGTACCGTTATTATAAAGACATATCAAGCCTTTTCAAAATGATTTATAAAATAGATATTCAGAGTTCAAATTGTTTTTATAAAATATCAATATTCAAAACAAAACATGGAATGAATGCATGTGTCGGAGCGTACTCCGCAGTTCCTTCTCTATGACTCGACGCTCCTCGATCTTGCGTCCACTTTCAATCACTGTCTATCACTCGATACCTATGCATTGGTAAAAACAATACGCTAAGCATTTTCATGCTTAGTGATTCTATACAATTCCATTCTTCAGTTTCAGTTTGTGTCAAATCATGAAGTTTCAATAAACCAAACTTTCTAATCTTTTTGGATGATCAATGTCAATACAATACATATACTTATTTCATATACAATCATTTATACACTTTCGTATGCAATAAATCATTTATAACCAATTCATGCATTTCACAATGCTCTTTTCATTTCAATTGCAATCATGCCTTTTCAATTCCAATTTATCAATTCAGTTTTGCCCTTAACGAATTTAACCCCATGTGGTTTCAAGATAAAGGGATAGCCTATGGTCAACAAGACTTGCCCCGCTTAAAGCATGCGCCTAAGATAAAAATAGTTTTTATAACACAAAGACGGTCGTCGGCTGACTTGGTTATTAAAATCAATTCATGAACACTACCGGCACGCCCCGCTCTGCTATCGATCTGGTTCGACATCAATACAATTGTTCACGCATCGCGACTCACCCTTATCGTATACCAACTTAAATCCTTCCATACGAACTAAACGGTTAACATTCTATCAAGGGCATTCAAATACTTTATAGCAAAATACAGTACAATATGTACGTTTATATAAACAGTTCATTTTCAATACTCATGCAATTTTCATATACAAACATTTCTCAATCAATTCCCTCAAATCAATTAAAACAAATCAATATGCTTTTAGAATACGCTTAACAAATATTTCAAATCTTTGAAAACGAGAATAGAGTAGAAGATGTAACAACCACCTTTCTTTCTTGCCTTGCCTTCAATCTCGATCCTAGGTTAGGTGATCCTCATCGCCCCTTAGAAAATCACACACATTGTGTTTAGTAACTGCAATTGGTGTACGAATATGGGACTTAACAATTGGTGTAAGAATAGTCTCATTCTTATGTGAACCCCCATTAATCATTTCATAGGGTCCCTAAACAATTGGTGTACGAATATGGGACTTAACGGTGCAAAAATAGGGTTGCAGGAAGCAGTGGTACCGGTACCACTTTGAGTGGTACCGGTACCACTTGTCTTCTGCATAATGGGTACCAATACCACTCTGTGGTACCGGAGTGGTACCGGTACCACTTGTCTTCTGCATAATGGGTACCAATACCACTCTGGGTACCAGACCACTCACAGTTCTACCCGTATTTCTCACTATTCTCACCCATTTTTCTTCCATAAACCTCCTCTAATTCATCCCATATAAAAAATCCACCATAGAATCCACCCAAAACAACTCAAAAAGTGGTTTAGAATCAATGAAACCCATTTTACTTAAGTTAGGGCTTTTCCCCCAAAATCAAAATCACAAAAGATGAAATTAGGGTTTTGTTTTCTTATCTTGAATCTCTTCAAATCTCTTCTTGTAGGTTGCTTGATCTCTTAGAAGCAAGAAGTAGGAAGAAATCCCACCTAGAACTTGATCTTTTCCCAAGCCCTAGCTCTCTCTCCCTTTTCTCCTCTCTTCTCTCCTAAAAAACGTGATTTGCTCAAATGAGCACCTTAGACCACTTTTAGTCTTTAAATCCCATGTTAACCTAAGGCCATGTTTGGCCTACACACTTATTATCATTTCTCATTTTCTCCTTTTTGGTCTTAAGTCACTTATTCTTTATAAGGCCTTGTTTGGCCACAAAATGCATTCTTTTGACTTAAGTTTCTCCCAAAATTCTTTATAGCCCATATTTCATTTTATTTGCACTTCAACTCTCATATTTACACTTAGACATATAAACTTATTTACAATTGACCCTTAGGTCCTCATTTTACAAATTTCAAATTTTCTCCCCTTTACACTTGTAAATTCCGGTCCAATCACTCATTTAGCATATAACATTTGCATTTGGCTCTTAGTCATATAATAATTTATTCAATATTCATTTAACAATTCCCGAAAAATACCCAAGTTAGCTTAATTTATACCTGGAATATATATAATTTTTATTATAAAATTCTAGGGTATTTTTGGGGCGTTACACCGAGACAGTCGAAATTTCACGTTTTTCGAGGCATCTGGGTACCCAAGACACATGGTACATGGTGCACTTTGTGTGAATGGCTCACATTGAGCCAAGTGTCAAGTGGAGGAAATAATGGAAAAGATAATACAAGAAACTAAAAAAAGAAAATAAGGAAAAGAAAAAAATAAAATAAAATAAAAAGAAAAGAAAAGGAAAGGAAATTTGAAAAGTCAAAAAGATGGGAGAATGCCATTTTTGGAAGAACAAAAAAAGGGTAGTGGGTGAGCGTGGAGAAGAAAGAGTGGAAAAGATTTTTCACTTTCTCAAGATCTACTTTAAATCGAATCGTATTGATCGAGCAAAATCTGGAGCTTAGTCTCAACTCACGAGATAGAGAATTTTCCTACTTGGAATATTTCTATCATAAAGGTCATTTAATGGCTTGGGGTTTTCTGAGGCCATAGAAGTCAGAATTTCGCCCAAATCTTGGACTGTGCATATAAATTTTTAGGGAATTTTCGAGACCAAGCGACACCAAGCAAATTTTTGGGACTTCTTGGAACAAATCCGAACGTAATTTTTGAAACTCGTTCGCAAATTCGAACTGTGTTGAGATTTGGTTTTAATCCCGGGACTGATGTCTTCGGGTTTTGTTGAGTTTTTTGGTATCATTGTCATTTGTTTATGAATGGAACCAAAAATGGTTCATGGTCGTAAAGGGACAGAGAGGTGCCCTATTTATGTGGGTCCGAGATTTTGGTCATTTTGTGTGTTATTGTTGAAAAAATAAATAACATGTTGTTGTGTGTAAAATCATGTTAATATGTGTTTGCGTGATGTATTAACATGGAAATGGTGATGAATGGAAATTATATTTAGGAAATATAATTATCTGGAATTTATAAATGTTGCATGTAGCATGACATAGCATGAAATGGCATGATTGCATTTCATATGCACGATCAAGCGTATCACACGTCGAGCCTGGGTGTGCATTTGCCGGCTATTCACCACTCCCGCGAATGTGTGGTGAGCCTTTAAATGAGAAACGCTCCAAAATCAAGATTCACAATCGTATAAAATAATAAATATAAATCACGCACAAGCCAGTGAAGCAAAATGGGGCATTCCCTATGGTGAAAGACCCAAATTTTATTCTTGGTCAGACATATGAATCTAGCGATGAAAATTCGCAAAATGCCTGGCATGCATGGTTTACTATGAGACCCCTGAAATTGTGAACCCAAATAAACACACAGATTTGATAAATTAAAATAACATCGCTTGTCATTCATCGGTTAAGTCATCGTAAAGGAACACCACGACCTGTTTTCACACTTAGCATTGCATGTGTGAAAAAGTCGGTCAGGACTCAGGTTTATGGGCATGAGGAGTCTCATCTCATGTATAACATGAAATATTCCATATAGGACTACATTTTCTGTATGGAATGTGGTTTGATGTATGTATGCATTTAGCGAGTAGCCCTCAGAGAGAATTTTTCTATTATTACCGTCACCCCGGTCATCGACCCTCTTCGGTGCATACATGGGGTGTATAGGGAGACCCACATCCGAAGAGTGCCTGCGGATTATGAAGGAGGCCGATGTGTGGCCTTGATATTTCATTTGTAAAGTATTCTCAGATAAAAGAATTGTAACTAATTCCTTTAGGACTATTGTCTAAATACGGCATGTAATTATGGTAAGAGGGTGGTGGATCGGACTCTGCTGATCAGAATTTCACGTTTTATTTTCATATTTTAGATTTAAATGTGAATGAATGGGTCCCTGTTAAAGTGGGATGTGGTATATTAAGGATACGACGTACGGACCCTATGGGTCAATACTACTCTCGTTGAGGTCCTGGGATGAGTTAAGATTACTGCTATATTGTGTCAGATGCTATAGAAATCGAACAAAGGAGACTCGCCTTGATTTTTGTGAAAATATGGATCCCGATAACGGACATAACAAAGCAGGTAGCCCGGTCACCCAAAAATCCAAAGGGAATCTACCTGCCGATCTGATCAATAATCCAGACCTGATTTATTGGCCACACAAGACTCGCCTCAGGTAATAGTAGCACGCAAAGACTAATAGCCTCTATGAAGGCTTGTTAGTTAAAGGACGGTGGTCGTGGGTTGTTACTTCGCCACTACCTCGGCATCTTTTTCCTCGACTAGCCATCTACATATGTCAAATAGCAATAGAGTATTTACATGGTATCCAATAATGGTACTCAAGTTTAAACTTCGAAATTTCTCTCCTCGTCTAACTAGTAAAGGCTTGTGCCAAATCCACTAATGTAATTCCCTCAATATCTCGAACTATCTTTGCTCGTTTTCTGAACCCCCAAGGTTATAAGCTAACCTTAGTGTTTCGTTTTTTCCTATATACATTTTACTCATGTATGCACCACACAACACATAACACATCATGTAGCATATTAGGGCACAAAACATGATATGAATGCAGTAGTGCAGACCCATGCCCATCAAAGCCACTAGGTGTCGTATACCTAAGCTCTGATGCAGTATGTGGCAAAACACGAAGGAGGTCAGTTGACCCGACCATCTCGCGAGAAACTACGTGGATATCGGGTAACCCTATACCACTACTGCATTCCCATTCTTTGGAACCCATGGAGTTTAATAACTAGATGGCCTCAGAGTCCATTTATCCACCTTCATTTGAATCATGCAAGGTCATAATTTAAAGCTTGACCTATAAGGGTTTAATTAAAACTTTCGTGCATAATAAAATTACAGGTTAAATTGTTCCAAAACATTTTACAAAAATGTTATTAAAAGCCACATGTCAACTTTCTTTACAATTACGGTCTCGAATGAGCACATTTAACAGTGTTTGTGCCTTGCACTTAAAAATATTTTCCATATAGGGTGTGAGCAGCACCCTAGTAGAAGAACGTCTCTGAAGCGGCTATAAGTCATGTCTGATGGTGGAATTTTTACAAACTCACATTCACATTCAAGTAAAACATGCGATTTCTACTATGGGAGATCTCATTGTCATGCTATGAAATGAGATGAGACTCAATCATGTACCATGCCACAGGAGTCCTCACACACTCCCACCCTGCAATCTGCAGATACGATGTGTGATAGCGGAAATCATTGATGAATCGCATCCAATGAACCCTTTGAAAGAAAAATCGTTTGTTTATAAACCAAAACTTTTATGGATGTCATCATTCCAAATGATCTTTTTATAATCAAAACCCGCGTAACTTTATTGGGCAGCGGATTTAAGGTCTCCGCGTGAGGACTCACTTGCGCCTTCACTTACACTTTTTGGACTTTCATCGTTTGGGTGTATGAACTAGTTGGACCGCTTCCTTTAGGATGTCGCCTTTCTTACTATTATCCACCATAAGTTTTTCCATGTTATGCAAGCATGCGACTCTATTTGGACATCGTCCAACGGTCGCGAAACCCACCCGTGATTACAGTGTTGATTGATCGCCAATCATACACTCACACCCATTCAATGCGATTTCCCTATGCATATGCAAGTAATGCACCATTACATGTTATATCATGCCACATATATATCATAGATATACATAGTTGATTCAAACCATACAATTCCTGTGTATTATAGACTATTATATCGAAAGCATATAATTTCCAAATAAAACCCATATCGATATATTAACACTTCGTATATCAACATTCAATTACCGCGACATATCATTCAGGCTTCGACAATGTGACCTTGATCCATGAACCAAGCGTGGCATGGATATGCCACAAAAATCTACACAATGACCTCCAAGGCAAGCCGTAAATAGGCTAGAACTATTAGGCCCGCGCCACCGGCCATAGCAGGCCACATAGTGTACCGCAACGGGACATAAAGCGAGTCCCGGGTTCGGTCAGTGTCCCACTGACCGAGCCGTAGTTAAACCGTAAAACCAGCCATGCCGGGCTGAGCAAAGCCATATCTAGGCTATAAGATAGTTCTGAACTCAGTTCAGAAATCAGTCCCCAAACAATCCCAAATATGGCCTTAAACAGATAAACAACCTAAGTTGTGGCAATTCAATGGGCCAATAACGGTATAGATGTCGGAATTTTAGTGATTAGCCTAACATCGAGTTAGCAGATACATTTACAAATTCTATAACACAAAGTCCAAATTCCCTACGTGTCAACGAAAACCAGTCCCAAGATCTAGACACAAGCGAATAAAACAGACTAAGTTATGGCGAGTCCTGGAAATTGACCATAGCAGGTTGTAGCTAAGTTCGATTTGGGTGATTCAAAGAAAATAAAACATCAAGTTTCTGATGCGAGATACAACCATAAGAAACACAGGCCCAAAAATTCCCTTTGTTTCCAATCGAAAACCAGTCCCAAGATCAGGACACAAACAAATAAATGGCCTGGATTGTGTGGCGGTCTGCAGGAAATGGACCTGCTAGATTTGTAGATGTCAATTTGGGGTGCTTGATCGAGGGGAAATAGGCCATAACTTGAGCTGTAGAGATCTGATTTGGGTGATTTAAAAGCCTAACATCAATTTTACAGATGCAGCTACAACTTCTATGAAGAACACGATTCCATATTCCCTTTGTTTCCCAATCAAAAACCAGTCCCAAGATCTAAACACAAACAAATAAATAGCCTAAGTTGTGGCAGTCTCAGGAAAAGGACCATAACTTGAGCTGTAAAGGTCCAATTTAGGTGATTCAAAAGTCTTCAAGTTCACAGATGCAGTTACAACTTCTATGAAGAACATGAGCCCAAATTCCCTCCGTTTCCCAACTAAAAACTAGTCCCAAATTGAAGGCAGAGTGTAGGGTCCAGCGCGAGCGATATAAAAAAATCGGTAAGACCCCTTGGGGCGAAACACGACCAAACAATGGCAGGGTGGAAATAAACCAAAGTAGGAAGAATCTCTGCTCTTGGAAAGCGTAGCGCATAGTCGAGTAAATGACTTTGCTTCTTGGCTCGACAGATTTAGGTAGTTGGAGCAGCCAGGTGGAAGGAAGAAGCCTTGGTCTTCCTTCCTCACCTTTTTCTACCTTTCTTCTCATTCTCTTTCTCTTTCTTTTCTTTCTTACTCTTTGTTTTTAACTGGAACATTTCATACTCCCCCCCTCCCCCTACCCCCACTCACACTTATCTCTTTCTTTGTGGCTTGACACATGGCTCTCATCATGCCATTTGTCATCCACCTCAATCCGCCTCTCATGCTAATGATGTCACCGTCTCATCCCACTTATGCATGTCTCTAACCATGGCTGGCAGGCGCCGTTATCTTGAAGTGTTACCATGTTATGTGCCACATTACAGTAATGTCCCTTGACCTCAGATTGCCCAGCAGAAAAGCGAAAAAAATCCATGTCTTGAGGAATTTGGAAGGGAGTTGCTTTGAAACAGCTAGGTTTCCTGAGCCGAACCACGATCGCGGTCATTTGTCATCTTTATATGGGTTTTACATGACTATCAATCCTGATTTTTTTTTTTTTATTGCTATTGACCACCACTAAGTCTTACTCAAGCTACATCATTATTTTAGAAAACAAAAAGACATGACATTATCTAACAGAAAGTGAGGATCATCTCCCAAATCCATAATACAGATCTAGGGCAATAAGCCACCCATCAAAAAAATACATTCTACATAAAATCCACTATAAATAACCAAAGTACTAGTATTGTAACAAAACGTGACTATAAAGTGAGGCAATACACAAATCCCTCCTTCAAGCCGCTCCAAGACCTCCCAAGGTATTTTGAAACCTTTCTAGCGTTGTCTACTGGTCTTTGAGAGTTACATCTTCATCTAAAAGTCATAAAAATGAAGGGGTGAGCATTGCACTATTGAGATGTTATGCAATGCATTATTGTTCTCGGGCTTTCACCGAAGGATATAAGTATATACCCTAATACACTCTCCATTCGGAGTCTTCCCAGGGTAAAGTTTTATGTCTTTCATACTAAGGATCTCTTTCCATTCTTAATTTGCCTCTCATAGGCCTTTCTCTTTTATCATTATTTCACAAGCATGATGCACATGACATACCAAAATTCTCAAAAGTTATATTTCAACATTCTCAACCTTTAAAGGAATTTTCATAATCTTATATCAATTCCAAAGTCATCGTTTTCGTATTCAGACGCATTACAAAGTCCTCAAATAATAAATATAAGCATTCACATTCACCCTAAACAATTTTTAATAATTTTCACTACACCAAAAGTTTCTAATTCCACATTCAAGCATATTATAAATTCCTAAATAATTGATATAACATTTGTTCAACCAAACTCTTCTCAACCTTCAAGGGACCTACATCACCCCAAAATACACTAAAGGACATTAAATTCATAATAATACATACAACCAAGGCTCCAAATAATTAACTTCAACATTCAAAACCACCTAAATAATTTTTCTAACACATCAAAGGAACCCGGTAATCTTACCTCACTGCCAAAAAGTCATCACTTTCATATTAATATACATTACCAAGTCCAAAACAATTCTCATCCACTTGAGAAGGTAATAAAATAATTTTCCAACACTAAAGGACAATAAGTTCCTCAACATTAAAATGTTTCTCGAAATCGACAATCTCCACAAAACAAAAATTTCTCCCAAAACTATACAGTATCTAAAACCCAAGCAGAACATCAATACTAACAAATAAAAATCCCACCAACTTCAATACAATGTCAAACATTCATTACAAGACAAACATTAACCCAATGAAGCGTATTCACCAATGGTTTTTCGAAAATTACAAAATAAAAGTTTTTAGGGGTTAAACTGTCCCTCTGACAATTTAGAAAATCCTAATAGTTGAAATTTAAATGGGTCCTGCTTGGGTTGTTCCTCACGTCAAATAGGATAACCCTTTAAAATTTAAGATCGATCAGATTTCGTTTGGCCACAAAATTGCGAGTCTAGCTTTATGGGGATCTTCCTCTTTTTCCTTTTTCTCGGCACCACACACTACTGCCCAAAGCCCCCCTTAAACTCATTCCCATTTTTTTCTTTTTTTTTTCTTTTTTTTCCTTTTATCCTCATACGTAATCTCCTATGGGTTTGATTTTAATATTTTTATTTTTTAAATTTTTTTTACACTAATAACTTATCAATCCTAATACAATTTATTTCCTTACCATCTTTTCTATTATATAAATATATATATATATATATATATATATATATATATATATATATATTTCAAATAATATTTCGCATAGCAAATAATTTATTTATTATTATTAAGAAAAACCAATAATAATAATATACGTACACATACTTATCCCAAATAACAATAATTGATATTACTAATACCTCGCTTTATTTTATACCTTATTCATCATTTTTTGTTTTTTTTTCTAATTATTTATTTTATTTTAAGCTAACATGGCAAAACTCAACTTCCTCCATTTACTGCTAAAAGTCTTAAATTTTCTGTCAGTCATAAGTCAACACGTGTTCTCAATTCACCTTTTGACTTTTCAACCATTGTCATTTGATAAAGTTTCTCAACTCAAAAGATCATAAAATACTTGTGCTTTGCATCCTACCTCCCTAAAAGAAATTTCGTCTCGAAATTTAATTGGATTTACCTTAAAATTCGTTAAACATTTGCGGATGTTATCACCTCAATTCTTCTTTAGGTTACCAGGTTGCTTCTCCTATCCCATGATGTTGCCACCGCTGTGGCCCATATAGGGATTTTTTTTTTTTTTGAACTGATGTTACCCGGCTTCGAAAATATGTAAAGGTTCTTACAGCCCATAGAACGATATGCATCAAATATGGAAGCTTCTTACCAGTCAAGTAACCAAGTTGGATAAGGATGCATTTCATGCTTTGTCGACACATGGAAGACGTTATGCACATGCGAAAGGTTGCATGCTACTATGCCAATTCTCTCAACAATTTGGGAAGGCCCAACAAATCTAGGGGCTAGCTTCACCTTTTGCCCAAAGTGAAATACGCCTTTTTGAGGCAATACTTTTACAAAGACCCAATCCCCTTCTTCAAATTCTAAGGGTCTTCTCCTCTTATCTGCATAACTTTTTTGTCTATCTTGGGCAATTTTAAGTTTCTCCTAAATGATTCGTGCCACAGTAGGCTGAGCTAAAATCAACAAAATTTATATACACCTAAGTTCCCTCACTACTGCCCAGTAGTCGAGCTACTGTGTGTGAAGTGGTCTAGGATCGAACACGGGGATGGGTTTTCATCCTAAAAATGGTTTACGCATCGGTGCATGAAGGAGGTAAGGCTCTATTTGGACTCTTTGGAATTGTGTTTTAAAACGGTGGGAATGATTAAGCGAGCGTAAGCGGAAATTAAAGGTGAAAAAGTTAACTTTGAAGATTTAGGTCACTAACTTGGCAAGTTAGAGGCAAACAAGTAATCCTCGGGTTTTATCCTCGCGTTATGACATGCAACCTACTAGTCCGTGGCATACTGCTTAGGATCTATATTTAACTGAACCTCACCCATGACATCTCCTATTTGAGTCAATACGGGTATACGATTATGGCCTTTTTAAAGCACTAACATTAAATTATCGTTTCGGAATTTCAGTAAAGGCCAATACAAAAGCAACCGATCTGTCTCGCTGGCAGCTGCATCCTAAAGCTTTATGGAAATGTGCCAAATAATATGATAAATGTTATTTAACCACCAATTGAAGAACCACCCCAACGTAGCAAATATTATCTCGAGGCTCGTAAAGACCATCCTAAGAACAGCAGTGCATCTCTCACGAACCTTGCATCGCAAAGCATGGAGTAGTGATCAAATAACATCCATTGTTATGCAATATGTTTTTGAGAATAAGGGCATGCATCTGTGCCGTGGCTTTTAATCTGAGACAACGTCGTATCTTGCATGTGGTAGCACCTTGCTCTTCAAAGGAGGCTTGTGACATCTCTTGAGTTGTCATCCTCGAAGGGTGTTGCTTAGTAGAAAAGGAAGAAGAAAGAAAGAGAAGAAGAGAGAAAAGAAATAAGCAAAACCTAAAATAAAGAACTTTGTTACAAAAATAAAAACTTACAAAAATCCTTCTCCTGAATTATTGCTCAATTGTTCTCGAGATCGTTTTTCTTACAAAACAAGAGAGTTTATATAGGCCACCTCAGTATGAAAATACCAAAAACCTATGAAAGTGGCTAAGATTATTGGACAATTCGTAATACACCAGGATTTGGAGGTTTGCATTAATTACAAGCGTAGTGGCGTCAATTTCGCTAGAGGTGAGGAATTTCGCTAACCAAGCGAAATCACGGGCCTAAGCGAATGGGAAAGAGAATTCGCTAAGGCCGGATAATTCGCTAGCTAGCGAAATTTTCGCTAGCCAGCGAAAATGTTGAGTAGCGAAATCGGGTTTTTCGCTAAAAATGGTGCCTAAGCGGAATTGGTCTAGCGAAATTTGGTGTTTTCTTAAGGTTGCGAAAATTTTAAGCTAGGTTAACGAAATTTTCGCAATCTGTGAAAAATTTTCATAACAATTCTGTCGTTGATAACCATTTTACTTTTCATCACACCTTCAGTGCATCGAATTTTCTTCACTTTGCCTTTGTTTTTCTTGTTAATTCTTGGGGTGGTTGATGGTGAGACACCAATTAACTTCATGATTCATCATTTGACTCGAATTGAACTTCGAGTCTGGCTTCTTAAGCGATAAAATACTCTCCCCAAAATGGCATAAAGTGTTACTAAAAATTTGGAAGCAGCCAGTTGGTATAAATGACATGATTAATGCGCAAAAAGCACTCAAAACCTATCTAATATAGGGTTCAAAATTGCACTTTTTGGGCACTAATCACTAAATAAGATGGATCTTTTCTATTGTTTCTTGGACAATTTCGGGCCCCAACAAACAACTCTCCCCCATCTCAATCCAACATAAGGGTGATCTACAAGGTCATTTGATTCGTGTCCCAGTAGGGTATTAATCAACAAAATTTATAACATAATACCTCATACTAGCATAGCATAGCTACTATAGTACAGTGGTTTTAGGATCATCCACAAAGATGGGTTTTCTTCATGGAAATAGTGTGATAAAGCTTATCTTTGGTGATTTCATTTTGGATATTTGGGTTGTGATAAAAGGGGATTTTTAGTGATTACAACTAAAAATAAACTTACTAAAACATGAAAACAAATCCCTTGGAGTGTCAGCTCACTAGGTTTCTGGTTTTTTAGGCAAATGAGGGGTTTTCCCGAGTCTTTTCCTCGCATTGGGGAGGATAACATATAGTTATCTCCCGAATCGGTTCTTAGTTTAGCTAAATGGTCTCGGACAGTGAAGAACATCTCCTTGACTCACCTTCCAATGGTCCATAAATGATAACTGACGAACATCACTTGGATCTAGCGATAAGTGTCAATGAGCCACAGGCTTATCAAATACTAACCATTCAAGGTGAATCGAAGGGATCGAACCTAAGATTTGAAGGAAATAAAAACATCCTTGAATCGCCTTCCATTAACCCATAAATGATAACTAACGAATGTCAATGGATCTAGCAATGAGCATCCATTGAAGCGCAAAAAACATCGAGTGCGAGTCAGTCAAAATTAACTTTGAAGGATTAAAACCTACATTTGAAAAGAGACCATTAATGGTGGAAAATACCTCCGTTAAAACATGGAAAACCCCCCATTTGATTCGGTACCTTCACCTAGTTTCCTTTTCTCCAAGGAACCGAAGGGTTTAGTCGCTCCTCTTCTCAGAGGCTGTTTAGCTCACAAGAAAGGAAATAGAGAAAATAAGAGAAAATACGAAGCTTTCTGCGTAAACTTTACTGGATATTGAACTAACTATCTACAAAGTCTTGTTTGGGGTGTTTCATACCACCAAACCCATTACAAATTACCAAAAGATACAAATAAAACACTATTTATTAACAATCCTACCACGAAGTCCATGGTGATATGATCCCACTTCCACTCGGGTATAAGTAGAGGTTGCAACAATCCTGTAGGTTTCTGATGTTATTCTTTCACTTGTTGACAAATTTCACAATTTTCTACATGTTGAACAATGTCCACCTTCCTCCACCCCACCAAAATTGTCTCTTCAGGTCTTGATACATCTTTGTACTTTTGGGGTGTATAGTATATTTGGCCTTATGAGCATGTGTTAAAAGTTCATTCCTCAACTCTACATTCCTTAGGACACATAATCTCCCTTTGAATCTTATGCTCCCATCTGCATACATTGACCAATTTCCACCTACTTCACCTTCTGCTAACTGGGCTTTAACTCTTCCTATAAGATCACCATGAACTTGTTCTTCCACTACCCTTTAGACGATCATTAGTCTAACGGACATACTGTATAAGCATGGGCCTTATCCCTCCCATCCAAGGTATAGCTCAAAGTTCTCAATAACTCCATACATCTCATACTCTTTCATCCATAAGCCAAATAATTGGCCATGATTCTTCTTACTCAATGTGTCTACCATAACATTTGTCTTTCCTAGGTGGTAGTGAATAGTAAAATCATAGTCCTCTAATGTCTCCATTCATCTCCTTTGTCTAGTGTTCAACTCTTTTTTAGTGAAAATATATTTCAAACTTTTATGATCTAAGTACACTTCAAACTTTTCCCCAAACAAGTAGTGCCTCCAAGTTTTAAGGGCAAAAACTACTACTACAAGCTCCAAGTCGTGTGTTGGATAGTTAAGTTCATGCTGCTTTAACTGTCTAAAGGCATACGCTACCACCTTGCCTTATTGCATATGTACACACCTTAGTCCAACTGTAGAAGCATCACAATAAACTATGAATGGTTCTCCACTAATGGGGGTAGTCAACACTGGAGCAGTGGTTAACCTTTGCTTCAACTCTAGGAAAGCCTCTTCACATTCCTCAACTCATTCGAACTTCACCCCTTTTTAGGTTAATATGGTCATAGGCGTTGCAATCCTCGAGAAATCGTGTACAAATCTTCTGTAATACCCAACTAACCCCAAGAAACTTTTGACTTCAAAGATGTTAGTAAGCCTTTTCCAGTTCTAGACAGCTTCTACCTTAGAATGATCCACTACTATCCCTATCTCAAAAACCACATGGCCTAAGAAATTCACTTTTGTAAGCCAAAATTCACTCTTATCCAACTTCCCATACAACTGATGTCTTCTCAGAGTTTTAAGGGTGGTCATTAAATACTGCTTATGCTCCTCCAAAATCCTTGAGTAAATTAATATGTCATCCACAAAGACAATCACAAACTGGTCCAAGTAAGCACAAGACACTCTATTCATCAAATCCATGAAAGCAGTTGTGGCATTTGTCAACCCAAAAGGCATGACTAGGAACTCAAAGTGTCCATATCTTGTTCTAAATGCGGTCTTTTGGACATCTTCTCTTCTAACCCTCAGTTGATGATACCGCATTCGTAGTCTGATCTTACTAAAATACTTTTCTCCCTTCAACTAGTCAAACAAATCATCTATTCTTGGAAGAGAGTACTTGTTCTTCACAATGACTCTATTCAACTTCCTATAGTCAATGTACAATCTTAAGGTGCTATCTTTCTTCTTCACAAACAATATAGGGGCTCCCCATGGTGATGTACTTGGACGAATAAATCCCTTATCCAATAATTCTTCCAACTACATTTTTAACTCCTTCAATTCAATAAGGACCATTCTGGAAGGGGCTACTAAGATAGGATCTATCCCCAGATAGACTTCAATAGAAAAATCAAACTCCCTAGGAAGTGGTAAACTTGGTAGCTCATCTAGAAAGACATATTGAAACTTTCTCACCACTAGAATATCTATGATGTCCTTCTGCACTTTCTCCTTATTATGAAGGCAAGCTAAAATGCCTATTGACCCCTTTCTCAACACATACTGATAACATGGGTCAAAAGGTATGCATGATGAACTTACGCATTTTCCCTCGACAAAGAAAATTTCAAAATCATCTAGTAAACAGAATATTATCATGTAGCGTAATGATCGATAAGAGCCTATCTGCGATAACTAATCCGTTTCCCAATATGACATCATATCAGACATGACTAAAACTCTCAAATCAGCATGAGTCCTTTATAATGAGTAATCACATTCATACAAATCTTGTCACGGCTCTGAGTTCGTTCCCACAAAGACTTCGATAAGTAGTGAATTTTCTACTCTCTCCACTTTCAATCCCAATGAGCCAACACAAGATGTAGAAATGAAAGAATGAGTAGCACCATTGTTAAATAAAACACGCACCTAAGTGCTATACACCAAGATCATACCTTCTACTAGGAGAGCATCCTTCTTCGATCCTGATGGGGTTAGAGCATAAACTCTTATTAGTGCTTGCCTCCCTCTACCTCTAGCACTAGACCCCTGAGATGATCGCGTCTAGCTACCCATAGAAAGTGTCTTAGCTCCTTGCATTGCTAAGGGAAATTGAGGTGCTTGATAGTTGGGCAAATGAAACTGAGGAGGCTCAAATGGTAGCCGATTGCGATTGGGAGGTTACTTGAGATTGGAACCGTCCTTGAGAAGCACCCCTCAATGGACAAGCCCTCCACAGATGATCTCTTCCCCCACATCCATAGCATGCTTTGTTGGTTGTTGCCCTTGGAGAATCTTGCTTACTCCTCCTATGAAACAATGAGCATCCCCCATACTATTGGTTTCGTTGTCTCTATTGTTGATTTTTTAACTTTCTCCCACCTTCTATTTCCCTTTCCTATCCCCTTTCTGCTCCCGGATTTGATAAGTGTCTTCATTGTCTCGTTCCACAAGTAGGGCTCTCTTGACTAATTCGAAGTAATCTATGATGGCTAATGGGACTACCCTAATTTTGATGGAAGGCCTCAATCCCTGCCAAAATCTCCTTACCTACTCTCTCTTCTCAATGAGCATGCCTAAGGTAAATCTAGACAATTCGGAAAAACGGGACTCATATTCCACCACTGTCATCGTCCCTTAGAAGAAGTGTTCAAACTCCATCCTCTTGGTGGTAGCCACCTCTATAAAGTATTTATCGAAAGATCCTCTCAGGTGGTCTGATCATTGCTAAGGTGTTATAGACCCTTCATAGTCTCCGCCCAAAAATCTACCATGTCCACTAACATATAAGCTGCTAAACCAACTCGTATCTCCTATAGGATATGCAACCCATCAAAAATCCTCTTAATACGCCTCAAGTCAGGTTCCCCAGCAAAAGATGGGGGTTGCATCACCATGAATCTCTTCATGGCCTCTATTTGAATCATGTTCTCTCTAGTTAGGGGAGGTCTCCTTTAGGAATGGTCAGAGTTGTCTTTGGCCTGAGTGCTTTTTGACCTCCCTGATCCTTGGGCCTTCATCATCTATAGGGTTTCCATCAACTCTCGTTGAACTTCTCTTATTTCTTCTCGCATTGCTTCTAGTTCTTTATCTCTTTCACTTCTCCCTCTTCTTGATCTCCTTGCCATCTACTTGAAGTGTCACGATGCAGATCAGCCACCTCCAGGTGAGTAAAATAGATCCACGGTAACCATTTGATAACATCAACAAAGTACACATTACATCAATATCATTATTACCACACGCTCTATCTAATACCGACAAGCGATGCGAGATTCTCGACACGAAATGGGAAAATGAGGAAGGAATATTGTGTCAAACCATCCATTAATCACACCTTTAAAAGTTCACAAATATCAACCCAATAACACAACAACACAACAAAAAACATAAACAATTACACAACAACTTTATCTATTAATCACATATTTGAGACTTCACAAACATTAACTCAATCATATAAAATATCACCCGACAAACAATCCAACAATCAATTCATTAGTTAGGCTCACGGTGGGAATTTATGAACATTAGTTTAACAATACGTAGTATCACACTCCCAACTGGTTTGGGTAACTTAAAACCCTATTATGACCTAGGTGGTTTGATCTGAGGAATCTCTAATTCAGTTGACCAGTCAATCCCGATTTTCTTTTTTTTTTTTTTTTTACTACTATTAACCACCACTAAGTCTTACTCAAGCTACATCATTACTTTAGAAAAGAAAATGACATAACATCTTTTAACATGAAGTAAGGATCATATCCCAAGTCCATAGTACAAGTTTAGGGCAATAAGCCACCCATCAAAAAAATACATTTTACATACAATCCACTATAGATAACTAAAGTACTAGTATTGTAACAAAATGTGACTACAAAGTGAAGCAAAACACGAATCCCCCCTTCAAGCTGATACAAGACCCCTCAACGTATTTTGAAACCTTTCTAACACTGTCTACTAGTCATGAGGAGAGTTACATCAGCATTTAAAAGTCATAAAAATGAAAAGGTGAGCATTGCCACATTGCTCAGTAGGGTGCCCTAACCCTAAGGGGGATATGGGAAATATAGCCAAGATTCAGAAATAAATGTAAATACAGTGAGTTAAATACCCAAAGCAAGAATTGGATAAATAATACGCAAAGTCCAGCAACCTGACATCGACTCACAGCAAACACACTCATATCATTCACCTAATGATTTAACAACCAACAACATGCAAAAAAAATGTGAATGAAATGCAATTGAGATGTTATACAATACACTATTGTTCTCGGGCTTTCACCGAATGATATGTGTCTATACCCTAATACATTCCTCATTCGGAGTCTTCCCGAGGTAAGGTTTTATGTCTTTCACACTAGGGATCTCTTTCAGTTCTTAATTCATCTCTCATGGACCTTTCTCTTTCATCATTATTTCGCAAGCATGATGCACATGCCATACCAAATTTCTCGAAAGTTATATTTCAACATTCTCAACCTTTAAAGGAATTTTCATGACCTTACATCAATTCCAAAGTCATCATTTTCATATTCAGACACATTACTATGTCTTCAAATAATTAATATAAGCATTTACATTCACCCAAACAATTTTCACTATACCAAAAGTTTCTAATTCCACATTCAAACATATTATAAAGTCTCAAATAATTGATATAACATTTGTTCAACCAAAAAACTCTCAACCTTCAAAGGAACTTCATCACCCTAAAATACCCTAAAGGACATTAAATTCATAATGATACATATTACCAAGGCTCCAAATAATTAACTTCAACATTCAAAACCACCAAAATAATTTTTCTAACACATCAAAGGATCCCGGTAATCTTACCTCACTGCCAAAAAGTCATCATTTTCATATTAGTATACATTACCAAGTCCAAAACAATACTCATCCACATATGAAGTGTAACGCCCCTTCTCAGATCCAACCCGATTGACGGATTCGAACCTGATCAGGGTCTTTCATTCTTAATTAATATAACTTAGAAGCTTTAAAACTTTTCATTTACTATATAATGTTAAACATTTAACTTGTATTATATTAATAGCGTGGGTTAATAAATATATACAAGCTCCATATCTAGAAGTGTTCAACATTTACAATATTTACATTGTTCGAAATAATAAAAATTACATATACAAAATAGACAGGGGTCTTTGTTGGGCACCTAGTGATCATTATTTAGCTGTAATGTGTATTGTCGCATTCTCGTTTCTGTACATTACTACACGGATGAAAACACGTCTTTAAGCTTTGCGCTTAGTGGGAATTAATAATGTGGATGACCTGCTTAAAGGTCAGCGCCTTACATCTGAATCGTATACTTATAACACATATAACATTTACATATACTTATCATTTCTCATATATATGCTTTTTCATAACAAGTTTAGTTGCTTATCGTATTTCGTATACTTTTCATGTCGTCTTGTCTTTCTTGCTTTGTTAACGTAATTGTATCTTGTCGTCATGTGATGTTATCTTCTCGTATCGTGTCATATATTACATACATTTCATTTTGCATATCACGGGAAATAGCGTAATATGCCGAAGAGTCTTATCCTTTATGCAGACGGTGATCTCACATGCGGCTAATGTCCAGTACGTCGGCTGTGCGAAGACGATGATCTCTGTTAGCGCTGAGCCAAAGCGGGTGCGTATGTGTCGACGGGATCACATGTCATCGGCCCCGAAACGAGGACCTCGATGTCGTAAGTTTTGTATGCTGCGACGACGCTATATCCGCATGGGCGTGCCTGTCCCATCCAGCTCCTCTTGGGTTACAGTGAGCAATCCATGTGTATTTTGTGTTGTCGTATCGCGTATTCTAGAATAATTATTGTCGTTCGGTAATTATATGCGATGTTCTGATCGTTTATTCGTATATTTGCGTTTTCGTATCACACTACCAAATTATATCGTGAATAAATATGGTTACCATATATGCTTATGAGCTATTCTTATCGTTAAAGTCTGAAATGTATATATATATGGATGGATTAAACTGAAAGGTTTCCATGGGAGTCCAAAACACGAAAATAGTTCCTAAAACTCTGTAGGACTGGCTGAAAGTAATCATAAAATTTAAATGACGTCAAGCGTCACGAAGTCGACACGATTGTCAGAAAATGATGCAAGAAAATTCTAAATTCTTAAACTCGGTCTGAATTTTGGGAGTGGATTCTGACCTTTACATGGTCTCTAATTAAATCTAAGTATTAAATGACCTTTAGGATAAAATAAGCTAGTAGGAAAATTATGCGCTCTTGGAGTTTGTGAAAGCATGAATTTTAGTGTGCGCAGCGTAGCTAGTAAATGGATGAACTTTCCTCTTCTTCCAGACGAAATCCTGCGATCCGATTTTATTAGATGCTTAAAAGCCAGAAGAAAAAAATCAAAATCTCACTCTCTCTCTGCCCCGGTCTCTCTCGGTAGGAGCCTCCCCTTTTCCTTTTGCTATTTTAGTTTTTATCCTTTTATTTTATTATTTTATTATCATTCTTATTTTATTATTTTGGATCGTAGTTCGTATTGGTCAGTTTATCTGAAACAATTTATTTTTCGAGTTCACTTTATTTTAAATGAACTTAGCCAATGAATTCACTGCTTAGAGATTTTTAAGTAAAAATCTGCGTCCTCGTCATTTGTGACTTATCGTGATTGTCTGCGTAATTCGACGAAAGCTCTGAATTATTTAGATTTAGTGAGGCAGATTTAACGGCGTGGTCAGTTTCGTCGTCAGAGATCTGAAATTTTAAAACTTTATGTTGAATTACGGCAATGTATTATTATTATCTTTAGCCCAATTAACGTTTCCATGATTTGTCTTTCGCATAAACTTTCTTAGTAATTGCAAAAAATATCAATAATTTATTTGGCTTTCTGATTCTCTTTGGCATACAATCTTTTATTTTTATGCCATTTGGGTGCTTAATTGTGATTGCAATTTCTTGGCGAGCTTTGTATTAATTCGGGTTTTCCTTATTTATTTTAACGTTATTTTATTAAAAAATATATATTTCTTATTATCACAAAAGCATGTTATAAAACTATTATGGTATAATTTGGGGTGTTACACGAAGGTAACTAAATAACTTTCCAACACTAAAGGATAATAAGTTCCTTGATATTAAAATGTTTTTAATAATTCAACAATCTCACAAAACAAAAAACTTCTCCCAAACATACAAATATCAAAAAATCCAAAAGCAAGAACATCAATACTTACAAATAAAAATCCCACCAACTTCAATACAATATCAAACATTCATTACATGACAAACATCAACCCAACGAAGCATATTCACCAATGGTTTTTTCGAAAATTACAAAATAAAAGTTTCAGGGCTAAACCATATTACCACAAATTTAGAAAATCTAACCGTTGAAATTCAAACCCGTCACCACTGGATTGGTCCTCACATCAAATAGGATATCTCTTCAAAATTTGAGGTTGATCAGAGTTCGTTTGGCCACAAAATCACAAGCTCTTACATTATGGGGATTTTCCCCCTTTTTCCTTCTTCTTGGCACCATGCAGTACTACCCGACGCCCCTCCTTAAACTCTTTCCCATTTTTTTCTTTTTTTCTTTTTTTCTTTTTTATCACACATAAGCTCCTATGGGTTGATTTTAATATTTTTTTTACATTATCTTATCAATCTCAATACAATTTATTTCATCACCATCTTTCTATTATATAAATACCTATATATATATATATATATATATATATATATATATATATATATATATATATATATATATATATATATTTCAAATAATATTTCTCATAGCAAATAATTTATTTATTTATTATTTTTATTTTAAAAACATATAAAGTATTAATAGTAAAAACAATAATACTAATAATGATAATGTACGTACACATATATTTATCCCAAACAACATACTTTATACTATTAATACCTCGTTTTATTTTATACCTTATTCATTATTTTTTATTTTTTTCTAATTATTTATTTTATTTTAAGCCAACGAAAACTCAACGTCTTCCATTGACTGCTAAAAGTCATAAATTTTTTGTTAGTCCTAAGTCAACACATGTTCTCAATTCACCTTTTGACTTTTCAACCACTATTACTTGGTAAAATTTTCTCAACTCAAACAATATTTCTCTACCTTATCTGGAAATACAACCCAAAATGGAAGGACTCACAGTTATGGCATGGTTCGAAAAATCGATCGAGTCTGGTACGACTCGGCCGATTCGTCTCCGCCTCGAAGCTCACTGCTCCGACTCCGATACCAAATACGATACGCACCAATAAATCGGTAAATATCGGATGAATCGACCGAGTTTCCAAGTTAACTCGATCAAAAATTGTGAATCCTATGTGATTTCTAAAGAATCTTCATCCAATCTTTCATATCACAACAAAAAATGCAAAACTTTGCTCGGATGAACCAGAAATTCTTCCCAAAAAAAAAAACAAACCTGAATATGGATTTATCACACAGAGAACGAGGGGGAGGATTTTGGGTCTTTTGAATCCCTATTGCTAAGAGAGTAGCTGCCTAGCTGGAATGGGAGACTGAAGAGGGCCAAAAAGTTTGTAACATGAGGGGCTGAAGAAGAGGAGGGAGAAGGAGATGGGGAGTCAATAAGTGGGTCTGCCTGTCATCCATCGCGAAAAGGGAAGGGGAAGAGGGAAATGGGAGGGGAGAGAAAGAGTTTTATTTTTTAAAATATTAAATATGATTTCTTTAAAATAAAATATAATATATTTTATAAAAATTATATGTTTGTTTTAAAATATTACAAATATATATTTATATCTAAAGTATTTATTTATATTTTAAATATGATTTATGATTATTTTTAAATTTTAAAATATTAATTTAAATGAAATATATAATATAAATAATTTTTTTTTTATTTTTTTATTTTTTAGCTTGAAATGATAATTTTTTTTTTTTAAATCTCTCTCAATACCTTTTATGGATACATGAAAAATATAAATATTAATTAATTTTTAAGTCAAAAAGATCCCACTAACCAATCTTCTTACCTTATATATTCAACCTCTAAACAATTCTTTCATCAAGATTTTCATATTGTGAAATTTTGTTTTATATATAATTGATTATTGTATATTAACCCTTTTAGCAAAAATATTATTATATATATTTTAAATAAAATAATTTCTATTTTGACATATCATATCTATTAGTAGAATGTTTTTATAAATATTTAAATAACATTAATATAAGTTGTCAAAAAAAATAATATTTAATATAAAATAATTTTATTTTATTAATTTTTAAAATTACTTAATGATACTTATATTTATAATAATTTATATAATATTTTTATAATTTTTAAACTTTTGAATAATCTTATTTTTGCATATTCATTCGCCGACACCAAGCCGAGATGGATACGACTTTGAACCTTTCGAGTCAATGATAATACCCGACTTTAAACCATGGTGGTGGGTGATAGACAACTCCTGCCTCGTACATTGTTTGACGACCAAGATCAGTAGCCCCAGTGTCCTCTCCTAGAGGCTAGAGGTAGGTCGTCAATCTCCGGATCTGCCATGATAAACTCCTTCCAAAATTGAATTGGGTAAGTGGTCACTGTTGTAGCTAGGACTGCAAGTTTCCATATGGAGATCGCCATCTTTTGAAAAATACACCCCCATCCTCCCCTTGATAGAATCCCTTCCCAAAACTGTCGTCAATCTCCTTATCCGTTTGGCCATGAGTTGATCCACTTGCCTTCCTAGTGCAACATTCATCCCTCTCACTTAAATCCCGTATGAAAAGTTACCCCTTCCTTTTCCAGTTCCCCCCTGCCCTCCATCCCTACCCTCCTAGTTCTTTCCGTGGCCTTCCTACACCGAGAGACAGAGCCACCGGTTAGCAGCTACTGGGTAATGTGAATGCACGCCTAAAAACTCGAGTGTCTCATTGACTAAATGGGTCAATATACTGGGAATTCTATCTTTAGGTCATTTCTTTGGCATCTAAATCTTGGATTCCAACCGATACTACTCATCATGGACAACCTAATTACTTGGCACCACACTTATATGCTGTCCCTTCACCGGATCCATTCATTTATATTTAAATTAAAAATATGATAATAATGCACTTAAATACAATCCGTAAGAGTCCGATCACAACCCTCTTACCATAATTACATACCCGACTATATTGGCAATAGTCTATGAACTTAATTACTTATTCTTTGCATGTAAAATACTCATGAACTAGTTTATCCCAAGCACTTTACAAGAGTTTATCAAGGTCACATGTCGTCTTCTTCATAATCACTTGGGCCAAGCCAGCAGCCACTCACCTGTCGACCCAGACTGAAAAGGGGTCATTGTCCTATGGCAGGGAGTCATGCCCAAGAGAGAATACCTCCCACACAAGTTACTTCCAATTTAAGCGCATACAATGTTCAATCAACATTCACAATCACATTCCAACAAGAACATTCCAATTTATATGGAATCCTCGCATGTCATGCCATGAAATGAGATGCGACTCAATTACGTATTCACTATGTGCCCTGTCCTCACCGACTCCCTCACACAACGCCTCAGCCCACGTGATAAATCGGGCCATTCCTACGACATCCACGATCATTTTCAAACAAATTTCCACTTTGTTTATAACCAAAAGCTTTTCGATGATACATCACAATGATCATTTTATATTCAAATCCATTTTATGTTCAAAATCATGCGCCTCTGTGTGGGTAGTGGATTTTTGGTGTCTCGCCACAGGCTCCGCAAACCCAGACACTTTTATGGCATTTCACCGCTGGGGACTATGTCTGACCATAATTGGCGGGCTTTTCACCCGAGGGAGGATCTATCCCTTCTTGCTAATACCCGGCACATATTTTCTTTACCATTTTAATCAATCGTGCAACTCTGTTGGACGTTGTCCCATTTACCGAGTCTACCCAATCAAACACCAAACACAATATCGATTTACCAACCATGCACTCACACCCATTTAATGCGATGTCCCCATGCATATTTAAATGACAAGAATAATGATATCAATTCCATGTCTCAAATGTAATGAATGTCATATGGACCATACCTGCCATGCATCGCATCATGCATTTTAGACAATTATAACACACGCTTATAATTTCCAAACATCAATCCTTCAATGTTAATATAATAGCACACATATATTAACAGTTGATGATGCTTTTTTAACCTGAACTGGCCGAGCATGTAGGTCAGCCGCTGGACCCGGACACGGGAGGGCCGGGATGCGTGCTTGATCGGTTCTGGCTGAAGTATGATCAAGCAGAACACCGGGACCGCAAACCCATCGTAGCACCTCCGCAAAAAACAAAGAAGAAGGCCTGGCGAGGGCTTCGCCCGTGGTCAAGTCCATGCCCAAGCCGCCTTCCCGAGAGAGCAGACCGCTTAGGAGGCGAATGTGTCTAGGACGCAGATCGCATTGTGCATCAATGGCGTTGGTTTGCGACCTTTCACCGAGAGGTGACCTCAGATGACAAGTATGTCTCTCCACGACGATATTTCTAATATAAATCGTATCGACTCCGTGATAGATATGTAAAGAGTAGTTTATCTGGGTAATCTTCCTTCCTTATCGGGGATCCGACGATGCCGATCAAACGCTGTCTTTCTTCCTTATCGTGAGATCAATGACTTCATGAATAATATAATATTAGGGACTATTCTATTTCTTCGTGACTAGCTGGAGACCCACAAGGGCCTGGGCCAAACGTGATTAGACCTCCTTCTGGTCATTCTAAAAGGTCGGAATGTCATGCAGTAAGGCTCTTGAATGCCCCATCATGCTCTCCTTTGGAATTCAACTAGTGGGCCTTCGTGTTTCTCACAGGCTTCGGCCTCTCTTTCGGGCTCTCGTGTGTGGCTTGATGAACCTTTATTTTTCAAACCCTATCACATTTCAGCCCTCAGGTACTGCAATGCCGTGGGCACGTAACGCCGTGACGCGTGCAATTTCACGTGTCCGCCTGTATCGGATTAGTTAGGCTCGTCGCCGCTATTTGTCTTGTGATAATGATGACTCTTCGATTTTCACGCTTATTTCTTCCGATTCCTTTCGCTTTCCTGCTTTCTTTCTCGCGACATCCTCCGCTCTCATTCCCGCCATCGCTCGAGACCTTTATTTGTTTTCTAATAAAGTTCTAATTTCCTTCTCTCTACTTTTCCGTCCGAGCCCCAGATGCAGTCTTCTCTGTCTTTCTCTCAGGTCCACTGCCTCGTTTTTTTTTTATTTTTCGGTAAGACGAAATGCTTCAAGGCTGAATTTGTTTTCATTATCCACTTCATCATAGGTCCGTCGTTTCTTCTCGCGTGATCGATGGTGATTCTTCTGGCCATTGCCGGTTCTACGAACCCGGGTGGTGTCTCCAACCGCTTTGGCCTGTTCGAGATGCTCCCGAGGTGCCCCTCTTCCCTGACAAGGGGAAGGGAAAGAGCTCAATAAACACCCCTGGGGTCGGAATATCCGAGATTCGCTGCTTCCAAAGATGCTTTAATCATGGATCTGGTCGATCCTTCATATGGGGCCATTTTTACCAGGCGTTATCAGCCTCCCTCATGTCGGTGGTCCCCGATGTTTTCAATTCTATGTGGTCTCCGTGCCTAGGATGGTGTGTTTCTTCGGCGGCCGATAATCCGGCTTCGTCCCTCCGCACCCTCTCAAAAAAGGGTTTCGCAAAGATTTCAATGTGTGTCCCGCTCAACCCGCGCCCAATGGTCAGTATTTTGCTGTCCGTCGGTTTTCTTTTAGGGACAGGGGGCCTTGTCCCCAAAGATAGCCTTGCTTCTTTATCTTTTAGCCCGAAGGAGACATCCGAGCTTCCCTATTTTTCTAAGCTGCCCAGCAGCCTCTCTGGGCACTTCCGATCTTCCCTCCTCCCATACCGTGAGCGGACGCCATTTCTTCTACGCCGCAACTGGAGTATGATCCTCTCGACATGACGACACTGGCGTTCCGGCGGGCTTAGGACTACCCCGAGAATCTTCGTGAGTGTCTGCCTGCTTATAACTCCATGCGGTCACTAGCATCTCGACTCAGACTGCCTACATGCTTCCTGTGCTCTCGAATTAATTTCACGCCAAGATAACGTCAGAGCGCCAAGGCCACCGAGTGTCCCCGCCCCCACGGAGTCGATCAAGCCTGATGTTCCCTACCCATCGAAATTCGAAGTCCACTGACTGCTTACTCCAGGCCTCGCCCCTTCCCACTATGTTCCTCCTGGCCGCCCTCTCGCCGCTTAAACCTTACTGTGGGGGAAATCATTGGCCCAGCTGAGGTGGTGTCCCCAAAACCACGCGAGTAGAAACGAAAAAATCCGCGACTCAGTTATGGTGATAGTCATGGTCAAAGTTCCGGTCGGGGTATCAAGCATCTTCTCCGTCTCCTCTCATATCCATAAATCGTGACTAAGCATGGCTCCTATACTAAGCTCGCGATCCATTCAGTGGCTCGTCACAGAGGTGAGGATCCCCAGCGCAAGCCGTTTGAGCAGCCGCTGGTAATCACACCCATTACCATCCGAACCCGCCAACGGAGAAGGTTAAGTCGCCTCACGGAGGAAGAGGGGCGAGGAGGAAAGATCCGTAATCCCAAGTCATGGACGGGGATTTTTACTACAATGCCGAAGTCACATGCTGGCGCACCTCGCCTATCCTGGCGATTCTCGACCTCAAGAGGCCTGGCCAAGGCCGCTCGTTGATGAGGCTTCGCCCTATCTCCGTGGTCGCTCCGTGTCTCCCTCGTACCTTGTCATATTTGGTTCCATTTCGAGATGAGTTTCGAGATTACTACTGGAGGTCGATTCTATAGCCGGATACGCAGTGGCTACTCATTTGAAGTGGCTCGGGGCTGTAAAGGCTAAAATAAATGAAGGTCATGCTAAAGCTATCGGCGAGGCGAGGTGGCTTCCTTCACATCTAAGCAGCCGAAGCCGCAAGGCGTGCAACGTATGACCGAGGAAGCCGTGGAAGCTCAAGTCCGATCTCGAAACATACTACTGGCCGTGCCCGGCCGAGGGTAGGAAGACGAGGCCCTAATAGCTTGAGAGCGCCGAAGGCGAGCCGGAGGTCCGATGATTTGAGGGCTGCGTTGCACGACTCTCGTGGAGGCTAGGACTGGCCGCAAATCCGCTTTAGTATGAACTTCGGGATGGTTAGGACGAGCTTCACGCCCTGGCGAGCTTCGAGTCTAAGGAAGAGCCGCTGCGCGATCAAAGACGATCTTCGATAAGATCGACGCTTTTGACGAGGCCGCCGCGAGGCTAACGAGGCAATCAGTTCGGTGGAACGCCTGAATGAGGAGTGTCGCGGTCGCGCGATCTTCATCAAGAAATAACTTTGGGTAAGGTCAGACTTAAGTTATTGAAAGACCGAGAGTCAGGCTTCTAACTCACTGTGTTTCGGTGGCTCGCCGTAAGAAGGCTGGGTACGCCATTCGACCGACTTTAACTTCGACCTTCCCAAAGACGCAGGAGGATGAGGGGTCCTTCTCTGGCCGATTATCCCCGAGAGCCGGCACTGTCAGCCCACCCCCTTCACCGTCCCGCTCCTTCCGATGCCTACCGCCGCCCGATGCCTGGGCTTTTATACTTTTTCTCTTCTTTTTTTTTCTTTTTTTTTTTTTTTTTTTTTTTTTTCAGGTTGTCAGCCCGCCCCAAAACATATGTAATTGTCTCCGATGAATACTCATTTTGCACCTCATTTCGCCGCCTACCAGGTTCTCGACGTTTCAATTTGAATCGACTTCGTCTGCACGGTCTCGACCGGGGCGCCCGAGCTGAGATGCGACTCAGGCCGCATGGCCCGCAGAATCGCCGAGCTCGTCAATGCGAAATGCTGAGCTCCGTCTGCATTCGCCTGAGCCGAAATGACCGGCCGCTGCGGCCCGCGGAATCGCTGGGCTCGCCACCGCGAGCCGCCTCAGGCTCCGCCTACCGACGGCTCGAGTTGAAATGACTCCTAGGTCAGTGGCCCGTAGAATCGCTGGTCTCGCCACGCAGCTGCCGTGTCTGGCCTACCGATTCGTTTGAGCTGAACGGCTCCTGTGCCGCGTGGCCCGTGCAGAACCGCTCACCGTCATCGTGAGTCACGCTTCACCGCTGATTCGCTCGAGCTGAATGGCCCCAGCCGCGGCCCGCTGTAATCGGCCGAGCTCACGCGAGCCGCTATGTCTACTGGGTCACTACTGAAATAAATGAGAGGACTCCTAGGCCGCATGGTCAGGTAGAATCATGAGCTCGCCAATGTGAGCTGATGTGCTCACGGGCTGATTCACCGAGTTGAAATGGCTCCAGCACAGACCGGTAGAATCGCTGAGCCTGGCCAATGCGAGTCAAGCAGTTCGGCCTACCGACGGTTCGAGTTGAAATGGCCTCAGCCGCATGGTCTATGGTAGAATGGTCGAGCTTCGTCAACGGAGCTACCGGGTTCACGGCCGAAGCCGCTCGGAAATCGAATCGCTCTGGCCGCATGGCTTCGAGCTAATGGTTTAGGCTTCATCCACTGAGCCGTAGGGCGCAGCTCACAATGTGAACTCCGAAAGCTCACCGTGAATCGCCGAAGAGCTCGCCAATGTTAACCGCCGGGAAGAGCCGTCAATGTAAACTCGCCGCGTATTCGCCAATGTGGAACCGAAGAGCTCGCCTATGTGAACTGCCAACGTGGAACCGGCCGGGCGTAGCTCACAATGCGAAAACCAGGCGCAGCTCGCCAACGCGGAACCGCTGGGCGGAGCTCGCCTATGTGAATCGCCAAGAGCTTCGTCATGCGGAACTCGCCAACGCGGAACCGGGCGCAGCTCGCCAATGCGGGAACCGCCGGGTGGAGCTCGCTAACGCGGAACTGGCTGGGCTCGCACCGCGGGCCGAGCGGCGATGTACTCGAGCCGACCGACTCTCGTGCAAATGACTCGCGCAGTACACGAACTCAAAGTGAGCCGCCGGGCCCGCGCTTACAGGTCGAAAGTGGCGATGTAGCCGAGCGGCGGAGGTAGTTCGAAATGATCCGACTCTCAGTAGCGTGGATTCAGGCAGCAGTAGACGAACTCGGCTGGGCGGAGCCGCTGGGCCTCGGGGCCATGGCCGAGCTGGGCGACAGACCGAAAGTGGCGATGTAAACAGTGGCGATGTGTTTTGCCGGACCTGACTCGGGTACAGGACTGCGCAGCAGTGGTGATCGAACTCGCCAAAGTGAGCCGCCTGCTCCTCGGCGCTGCGGGCCGAGTGGCGATGTAGCCCGAGCCGACCGACTTCTCATGAAGCGTGACTGCGGCAGAGTGTGACGAACTCGGCTAAAGGAAGCACGAGTCTCGAACTCGCGTCGAAAGAAGATAAATGAGTCGACCACTTCAGTAGCGTGACTCCGCGCGCAGTAGACGCAACTTGGTCAGTGAGCCGGGCCGGTCTCGGCACTGGCCGAAAAGATGTGTAACCCCGAAATGACCGACTCCATCAGGTAGCGCGGACTGCAGTGCAGTGCATTTAACTCGCCAAAGTGAGCTACCGGGCCCGGCGCCGTGGCCGAAAGGGACGATAGCCGAGTGGCGACAGCCCGAAATGATCCGACTTCGTGCAAGCCAGGACTGCGCAGGTGACGAACTCGTCAAAAAGTGAGCCGCCCGGCGCCGTGGACCGAAAGTGGCGATGTAGCCTGAGCGCGGACAAACAGCCGACCGACTCCGGGTAGTGACTTCAGGTGCAGTAGATTTAACTTATCAAAGTGAGCCATTGGCTCCGGCGCCTGCGGGCCGAGCGGCGATGTAGCCGAAAGTGGCGATGTAAACAGCCGACCGACTCTCGTAGCGCGACCTGCGGCGCAGTAGATAATCTCGCCGTGCGAGCCGGGCTCGGCGCCAGGGCTGAGTGGCGATGTGTGCTCAGCCGATCTCGACTCCCTACGTAGCTGCGGACTCAGAGAGTAGACGTAACCCGCCAAAGTGAGCCGGGCCCGGAACCGGCCGAAAGTGGCGATAAACTGAAGCAATCTCGACTCCTCGTGGCTGCGGACTGGTGCGCAGTGCACTAACTCATAAAGTGAGCCGGCCCGGCGCCGGGTCGAAAGTGGCGATGTAGCAGAGTGGCGATGACCCGGAGCCGGGACTGACTCGTAATGGGTGGATCAGGTGCAGTGCATTTAACTCGCCAAAAGTGAGCGCACCGGCCCGCGCCGCGCCGAGTGGCGATGTAGCCGAAAGGGCGATGTACTCGAGCCGACCGACTCGTGCAGCCGTGGATCTCGCGCGCAGTGGCCACGAATCTCGCCAAAGTGAGCCATTGGCTCGGCGCTGCGGGCCGAGTGGCGAGCAGCCGAAAGTGGCGACGTAAATGAAATGATCTTCTGACTCTCGTGGCCAGGACTGCGGCAGAGGTAGACGAACTCACAAAAGTTGAGTCGGCTCGGCCAGGGCCGAAAGTACGATATCGCTCGAGCTTAACTGACTCTCATGGAGCGTGACTGCGCAGATTAGACTTAACTTCACAAAGTGAGCTACCGGGCTCCGGAACTGCGGGCTGAAAGGGCGGCAAATTAGCCGACCGACTCCTCGTGCAATGACCGCAGTAATGTACGAACTCGCCAAAGTGAGCCATTGGCCCGAGCGCCGTGGCCGAGCGGCGATGTAGCCGAGTGGCGATGTAACTGAAATGACCGACTGTGTACGGACTGCGCAGAGGCACGAACTCGGCTAGCGAAGCATCGGGCCTTGTCACTGCGGGCCGAGTGGCGATGTAGCCGAAAGTGGCGATGTAAATGAGTCGATCTGACTCCTCGTAGCGTGACCTGCGGGGCGCAGTAGACGAACTCGCCATGCTGAGTCGGCCGGGATCCGGCGCCGCGGGTCGAAAGTGGCGATGTAGCCGAGTGGCGATGTACCGAGGCCGATCCGACTCCCCGTGCAATAAGTGGACTGCGCGTGAGTAGTCGAATCGCCAGTGAGTCGCCGCGCGCGGCCACTGACTTCGACATTTTCGAAAGGTGCGAACGCCTTAATGCTGATTTATGCAGAATTTGGAACGCTAGGTGACTTTTTCGAAAGCCAGCCTTATAAAATGGCGGCTTCATTGCTATGAAGTTTACACTTCAGAGCATTCTCGCTCTTTCCTAAGGCGCCATTGAAATTCAGGCAAGATGAAGGCCGACGTCCGGGGTCAGCCTCTCACTCTGGGCTTCGGCTTGTAACACTCTCGTCTACTCTGCACTCACAAACTCGATGCACGAGCTCCCGAAGCAGGGGCGAGCCTCCAAGCCGCTGCTACTAAGGCCAAAAATTAGCTCTCCATCCTGGACACCTCCCTCCTCCGCCTCCTCTCAAAGCCCCGCGCAATAGGCAAACCGGGTGCTGCACTCGCTCTTATCTCCGACGAGGACAAACTACCGGCCGAGAAGTCCGATACTCTGCCAAGTATGTGAGTAAGGAGCTCTCCTTCAATAGACTTACTAGGATGGAGGAGAGCTCGCCGATATGCTTTCAAAGCCGAGAATGCTTCTCGCTTGCATCCTATCAAATGCCTTCTTCTCGTGACTTGAAGAGTACTGCATTTGTCGTCAGCTCGACACGACCTACTTAAAGTGCCAATCCTTCCGGCCAGCGCCGAATCCCTTTATACTGATGGCGAAGGCATGTCGAGCATAGCCTTTATCTTGTCCGATTTCGTCAATTCCCTGGTTGACTAAGAAACCCAGAACTTCCCACCGACACCTCAAGGCGCACTCGTCGATCTCGCCATGTCAGAAGTTTCTCAAGGTCCGAACGCCTGATGGGACAGCTGGCGCGGGAGCTCAGCTTCGTGGGTGGATTTTACTAGCATATCATCTATGTATACTCCATAACAGCTCTTATCCGTCTCGAACATCCGATTCACTAACCTCTGATACGTGGCTCCTGCATTCTTGAGCCCGAACGGCATTACACGATAACAATAGGTTCCCTGCGCTGTTGATGAGCTTAAAAGTCATCTATTTTTAATCCATTTTTCTGTTTGATTTTCATCCGAAAAGGAATAATTAATATGCAGAATTATGAAGAAACTCACCAATTTGTTATTAGCAGAGTGTGAAAGAAAGAAGAAAAAGCAAAGAGAAAATGCAGCAACGGAGTAAAATATGCAAATGGCAGGCGTAAATGAAAGTACCGGGTAACTAATGTTGCGCTGGGCTTGCATTGTCTAATTATGTGTCGACATCAGAAAATTTGAAGGAAACTCTGATGCAGTCGTATGGCTGTGCACGCAATGTAGCCAATCAAGACTAACCGTGAGACTTAAGAAATGATGTCGCGACAACATCGTGATGTCGCGACTAAGATCGATGTCGCGACAAGGATGGAGGCCTGCGGACAAGAGAAGCACCTCGACGCTATGACGCTTAAAAGATGAAACTGATAATGTGAGTCGAGTCGCGACAGACCTGACAGTCGCGACACCAAAAGCAAATCCAGCAAAGTCGCAAGGCCATAATCCGATGTCGCGACAAGAGATCGGAAATGCGTTACGAGACGCTCATTTGAAGGTCGCAGAGACTTAAGTCGATTGCCGCGATAAGAAAGACGATGTCGCGACATAAGAAGATACCGGGCTTCACAAGCATAGCTCCTAAAGTTGGAGGTCGCGATAAGAGATTGATGTCGCGACATCGTGAACCATCGCTGGAAAGCTTCGTACATAGGCCGCCACGACAGCGGGATCGAGGTCATGGCATCGTGAATATCAGCCGGCTTCCAGAGACTAAAGTCGATGTCGCGACAAGAGATCGGCGTCGCTGATTAATTGTGAACAACCAATTCAAAGCCGCAGAGCCATAAAGTGATGTCGCTGACAGCGGGATTGATGTCGCGACATCAAATCATCGCTGAAGGATCGCGAAAGACATGAGCCGATGTCACACTAAAGATCGGCGTCGCGACATTAGAAATGCACGCTAAAACCTCGTGGGATTGAGCAGAGTGATGTCACACAAAGATTGACGCCGCGACATCGAAACCATCATTTAAAGGTCGCGGTAAAATGGTGTTGATGTCGCTGAGATTGATTCCTTGTCACATAAGGTGCTTCTGCGAAAACAAAGGAATATCATGACTTACTAATAAATCGCAACAAGTGCCAAACTAACCGATGTTCGCTGATATAATCTGGTCATACCCGAACACACGGGCCACCCATCGGGAACCACAAAGATCGTATTGAATTAGTGGCTCAATCACGTTTGCCACTCAATGGTAGTGCCAAATCTCTCGCGAATTTGAAAGAGATCCTGGTTACTGGCACCTCGTGATTTTTTTTGTTTTTCTTTCTTTCCTTTTCTTCTTTGTTTTCGTTCTTTCCATTTTATTTTAGATTAGATTAGTTTGTAATTCGCTCTAATTTGGATTTGAACGTTAGCCGAAGGATTGAGTCAATGCATGTTTATTTCTTAAAATTACTGTCCTGGGTTGTTTGAATCTGCATAAATTTTGGGATTTCGAACACCCAGCTCGATTTACAAAGCTGGGTTTCATCGCAAGCCATCAGATGGTATAATCAAGACTTAGGTTCCAGCCTTCCATTGAATTGACTTGTCATTTAAATAATCTTTTCCCGCAAAGATTTCACCATAATAGCTGAACTTTAGATGTTAAATCGACTACCGGGTTTTCATGTTTGGAATTGATCCCGATTTCAGTCTCAGACCCATAACGAGGCTTGTTTGCTCTAATTCCGTGAGGCCCTCCTCGGGTGACACAATGTGTAGAGAAGGCATTTCCGAGAGTAAGAAACAATTTCGGGAAGGTATTTAAACCCGATATTCGCCGATCTAATGCGCCCAGAGCACGAATCAATACATCCTCTCTCGCTCAGAATCGAGAATGAGCCGAGTGAGTTATAAATTTATAGATTAGAGAGCTCACCTCAATTCGAATAGTGAATTCAACTCGTGTTGGGGCAAGGATCTAACCAAGAAAGAGTAAGCTTATTCTAATTTTGAGGGTGAGGAACCAAGATAGTGCAACCTCAAAGAATGACTCACTAAGGAGCCTTCAGTCTCAAATTCATGTCAGGTATGAAGTATCGAGAAAGAAAAATACCCCGAATAAGGCAACTAGGTTTTAAAGTAGTTATTTCCACCCCGTTCGAGAGAGAAACAATAAGGTGAGATGATGAACCTGTGTGGTATGGAGAGATCCAAATACAATATATTAACTTTGACTCTAGTTTTAAGATCCTCAGAGTTCGAAAAACCAAAGATGCAAGATGCATCGTAGAATTGATTCTTCACACAATGATTATTCAATGTTTTCTTTTGTGAGTTAATCGTTAAATCTAAATTTGTTATTTCGATATTTCAATATTCAATTCATTTTATTGTTTATTCATTTTTCTTTACGTTATTCATTTCAAGCTTTCAAAGCAAATATCATTATCGTATTACCATCCAAATAAAGATGGAGCAAGTAGTCGGGGTAGTTGATTGAAAATTTCGAGATCTCTCATGGATCGGAGCATTCGACTTAAATCCATTTACATTTGTCTAATTCGCACTCATAGTGATACCGATCAAAACCACGAAATGGTTTACTCTTACAAAAAAATATGTTTAATCAAGTGATACTTAAAGAAACTCACACTCAAGTTTAATGGTTTATTTGATCGTGGATTGATAATAATCTTTCGTAATCGTGGTTATACACTCTGTACGTGAGCTGGGTCCACAATACCGTGACGAACGAGGTTCTTTTTCACGCTGGGTGCATAATCGACCGTCAGAATGGAGAAGGCATCCATAGTCGTGGTAGTTCATGTCCAAAGAAAGGGTAATTCACGATGAGGTCGATTCGCGTAGAGGGAACTGGGCTCTTTTCGGGCATGTTCGATGTCGCTGAATGACTTGTAGTCGCCATCACATCGGCCACAAAGACTCATATCACAATCCACCAGATATTCTACCTCCTTTATCGCTCCCGCCCCTGAGGAGTTTGCTGACTTCCTCGCTGATGGCTTTTCGTCTTTCGCGCGCCGAAGCCCTCCTCTTTGTTTGATCGCTTCGAAGGACGGTCGACGCTCACCGTGAGTGATTACCGTGGATCGATTCCTCCCATATCACCATCACGCCAAGACGCCTTGCTTTTGTTTTAGAAAATGGATAAGGGGGTTTTTTAGGTCTTCCGATAACTTGGATCCGATATAGGCGAGATGCTCCAGGTCGTCATCCAATAATACGGGTTCCAGTTCTTCTGATGGCTCGGGTCGGGTGAACACCTCATCACGCATGTCGAGCTCATCCAGGGATATGTTGTCAACCGTTTTTTGTTTCATGGACGCTGAGTAGCATTCCCTGGCCACCCGCTGGTCTCCTCGAACCATTCCCACTCCGTTTACAGTAGGGAACTTGATCATCATGTGGTATGCGGAGGGGATGGCTTTTATTGCATTGAGAGAGGGTCTGCCCAGCAACATGTTGTAAGCAGACGGGGCGTCTACGACGAGGAATCTTGCTGTGGTCGTCGCCTGACATGGAGGATCTCCCAAGGTGAGTACCAGTTGTATTGAGCCTAGAGGTAATACCTTTCCTTGCAGAACCCCGCGCATGAGCCGACGCGTTCCAGCCTCCCTCCGATGCCCATTTTATCGGTTACTGACGCCAAGATGATGTCGCCTAAACTCCCGGTCAATTAGACCCGATGAACCTGCTTTAGTCGCCACCACCGCCGAACTACCGCTGGTCGCCATGAGGTGTTGGCACCCTCCGCATCCTACGAAACGTGATCGACGGTCGTCATAGTTTAGACACCGCTGTATCTCGCTAATCGCTGTTCATACCGCTGTGAGGTGGGCCTTCCGTGGCCGAGCCGGGATCTCTCCTCCCCGCAAATCTTCCCGAGATTACCCGGATTTCTGCCAAGGGGCTGCCTGTGCCGAGTCGCCATCCGCCGAGGTGGTGGTTACCAGACGAAGCCTGCCTGAGCTTGACTCGAAATTCGATTTTCGTGGATATGAAGCACCGGGAGGTATCCGCCATATTAAGTACTCTATTTCTCGGAGTTGTGGCGTACACCGTGTGGTGTCCGTAGTCCCTATGGAACTCGCAAGATTCGAGTTGTCTCGCGCGGGTCCGACTTCATTCAGTTGGCCATCTCAAGAATCGCTCGCTTTGTACTCGCAGCATCCGATACTAAGGCCGTCAGGGGGTAAAGCGCCGCGAATAACGTCGTCGTCTTCTGACGCGTGGACCTGCACGATCTCCGAGGTTTCCACGCCTGAGACTTGCCTCCATTTTTCTTGCAGATCCTTCCGTCGCTTGTCTCGGGGCTTCGGCCTCGGCCGCTTCGGTCTCGACCCGCTTTTCTTTGTGAATGGAAGAGCTCTCTTTCTTAGATATGAGGGCCTCTTCACCGTTAATATATTTCTCTGCATGCGAGCACCTCCGCTATGCTCATTGGGGGATTTTGGAGATGGAAAACATTAAATCTTTCGACTGAACCCCTAAGCCAGCCATGAACGCAGTGATCGCGAATTTCTCGTCAGGTATATCTACCTTTAGAGATTCGACATTGAATCGCTAGACATAAGACTTCAGGCTTTCTTGTGAGCCCTGCTTGATAGTCAGCAAATGATAACTTGGCCGCACGCCCCGCCCCAATGAAGCGAGACGAATGCAATGGATAACTCCCCCCGAATGTGAAGAGATCATGACTATGGGAGTCTATCGAACCATGCCAAGGCTAGCCTTTCGTGGTGATAGCGAAAGCTCGGTGATCACACCGGATTCGACATCCATGCAGCTCCATTTGATTTTTGTAAGTGCTGAGATGATCGACGGATCTCTAAGACCGCCGAACGCTCTGTAAATCTGTGGTACTCGAACTCACACTGGAAGGGAAGCTGAGTACCTGGGCTGTATAAGGTGACTCGGGCCATGTACCAAGGTAACCATGCTTGTCAAGAGCACGCCCTTTCACCACCTCCTTCACACTAGCCGAAGGCTCTCGCTGGAGGTTCTTGAACCCTATTCCCATGATTATTCCCTCCTCACGAGGATGGCGCACCCTTCCGTTCCCGACGTGCCTCCAAGTGGTCGCTTCTTCGCCTCCTCCGCGGGCTAGACGTGGTCCGTGCCCCCCGTGCTCTGGCTGATTCTTCTTCGCTCAGCCCTCGGGGGGGAGGCACCGATATTGTGTCAGTTCTTCATGGGGAATGCCTTGACCTTCCCCTGAAGCTCATTACGCCTCCCGGTCGCCTGGGATTCGTCTCGTGAGCTGTTCTAACTCTTCCGTCGACGCCGATTGCGAGGTGGAGTGCTTCCCACCTCATCCGCGCTGGTCTCGCATTGTTTCTAACACGCCGGAGGTCGTCCATTCGTTGCTCGGGTGGATCTTTCATCCTTGGAGGATTAGTGTTGCTCCGCCAGGTTCAGGTTTGATACCACAAGAATCGAAATCGCGAGTATTTATAAAGGAACCGCTGCTCCTACGCATCTACGCCAATCGATGATGCTTTTTTTAACCTAACTGGCCGGGAGCTCGTAGGGTCTTACCGACCCGATTGGCCGGGAGGGTCAGATGCAGCTCTTGGATCGTCTCGTCGAAGTATGATCACGCAATACCGATCCGCAAACTCCTCGATCGTAGCACCCTCCCTCTTCTCGCAGCAAAAACAAAGAAGAAGGGGGGTCGGCGAGGGCTTCGCCCGTGGCCGCTCCGATGCCTAAGTCAGTTTCTTCCTGAGAGAAAATAGAGACTGCTTAGGAAGGCGAATGTGTCTAGGATGCGTATCAGTATGAGTATCAGTAATGGCGTTAGTTTTTTGCGTACCTTTCACCGATGGGGTGACCTTGTATTTATAGTAGATGTTCTCCATTGGATGGGATATTTCTTATTATAGTCCGTGACGGACGGGTGCTGTGATATAGAAAGAGGAAGCTATTCGGGGTAATCTTCCTTCCCTTATCAATGGGGATCCGATTTGACGATCTAATATTGTCTTTCTTTCCTATTGGTGAGATTTACTGACTATGAATAATATATATATTATTGTGGACTGTCTATTTTCAGACTGGTGGGAGACTTCCCATAAGTGGCCTGGGGCCGTAAACTGATTTGACTCTTCCTGTCATTCCTAAAAGGTCGGAATGCTAACAGAAAAGACTTGAACGCCCCATCATGCTTCTCCTTTCAATTCAACTAGTGAGCCTTCAGAGCTACTGGGTCGCCTCTTTCGGGCTTAAAGGCTGGCTCTCATGGTCCTTATTTTTCAAACCCTATCAATAATATGATTTCCAATATTTCATCTCAATGTCAATATATTAATCATATCAACATTCAATAGATAATCCAAGACTAACTACGTCAATCAAACGTGAGCAAAGATAACTCGTTTATCAAGACCAATTGTGGCATAAGAGATGCCCACAAAACAGATCTCGCAACAAGCCATAACAGGCCACACAAACATGCTATCACCAAGCCGAGCAACAACATCATGAAAACAGTCAACAATTCCGAACCACAAATCTGGCCATACTCAAACCACCAACAGGGGCACATATCAATCCTAAACAACTGGGAACTTGCACTGATTCAGGCTACCGATTAAAACAGGAAAACGGCCATGGAGTCTACTCAAACCGTTCCCTACACATGCTACAAGATAGCCAAACCATCCCTTAAGCGTTGGGGCTTAACCAGATAGCCCAACAATATTGCATTAACCTAATTTCTCGACCGGGATCGCCTACATGGCCAGTAGTTGCCCCACACTGGCCAACAACCTCACACCCGCCTCAAACAACCCTAAGGTGGAAACACTACCACACGGCCAGACGATCCCACACGGCCAAACGGCTCTACTCGGCCAGACTGCCCTACATGGCCAGATGGCCCCACACGACCAAACGGCCCCACATAGCTAACTAGTCCCACACGGCCAAATGGCCTTGAGGTGGAAACACAGCCACAATGCCCTACATGGCCAAATGGTCCCACACAGCCACACGACCCTACACGGCCAAACAATCCCACACAGCCAGAAGGCCCTAAGGTGGAAACACAATCACACGGCTCTACACGACCAAACTACCCCACACCGACCAAATCCGCCCCACTCCGGCGGAAACACGTACCACACCTACAATACAACCAGTCTCAATACACCAGACGACTCGGGCGGAACTCCGCCTCACACAACCCTACACGAAACTTAAGTAGAAATTAACTACAGTAGGAAAAAAACTCTACCTCTTGGAGGGTAGCCAGCTTTACTCTTGGCCTAACGAACTCCGACCATCGAAATGTCGGAATTCAGAGGAAGAAGATGTTAGATCTTCTTTCCTTCCTTTCTTTCTCTTTCATTTTCTTCTTCTTTTTTTCTTTTCCTCTCTTTTCCTCCACTGATCCTGTTTTTAAAGACTGGACAAATCTAGATGGCATGCATGCCATGTGTCACCCACCAATTTGGGATCCTTGCTCGAAATTCGCGGAAAATCGAATCATCTCTGACCAACGAAATTCATCTCGTAACTAGATTTCGCGATACAAATCCAACAGCGAGGTCCGCTTCATCATCCAAGATCTATGTACTTAGGTTTTCAACATTTATCAGAATAAGTGATTTACCCGTTTTGTCTCTTTTCAGAAACTTCATTTTTCTCTGCTTTACAAATTTCTACTGCCGTGCATGGTTCAAAGTCGCAGATTTACCACCTACTGACCATCCAAGACGATTCTGGCCACGATGTATCAATCAAATATCGGGTCAATACGCAAACTAAGGTAATTAAAAGTTAAAAATATATATTATAAAATTATGTAGTTATTAGAAATATATATATATATATATAGTATATATATATATATATATATATATATATATATATATATATATATATATATATATATAATTAAGTGAGTTAAAAATTAATAAAAAACATTTTCTGTATTTAAATAGTTATTGAAGCATTCAATAAAATTTCTTTATGATAATGCTAATAAAAAAAATTATTTTATATCAAACATAACAGTTTTTGTTATCAATACATTAATCAATACCATGTTGTGTAACGCCTCGTCCCGAGAGGGTGTACGGTATGTGTAACCGTAGGGTCACATATTTGCACCAAGGGCTTCCTTAATTATTTTAGGCGCCAGTGCTAACACTTTGCTTGCTTTAAAGCGTGAAATTATAAAGTTTCAAAGAATTGTGGCACTCGCAATTAAAATGGAGCCGAAATTCCAATTAATGCTAATTTTAAAAGGATAATAATAATAAATTATCATAATGGTTTAAAGAAACCTAGAAAATTTCTAGACCTGATGACAAACCACTGCGCCTGCTAAATTCGCCTCGCTAATCTGACCTGCAGCCTCGTTGAATTCGAGACACTTAATATTTTACTTATTGATGATATCGCTGTGGACTTCGTGAAATTAATTTTATAAAAATCTCTAAGTCGTGAAGTCGCTTTGATTTTGTAAGCTTCATTTACAACAAAGGAACTAAAAATAAAAAATTTCTGAGGTAGAAATAGACCCAATGAGTCAATAGGAAATCGCTTTTATCTAAATAATAATACAAGAAAGAAAATAATAATAAATGTCAAATGGCAAGGGGGGAGGACGGACAGAGCGTGGGAGAACGAAGAGAGATAGTTGTATTTTTTATTTTATTTTCTTCGTTTCTTTCTCAGATTTATGAAAATCGGATCGTAGATTTTCGTCGGAGTAGAAGGCAAAATTGGTCTACGCGACGAGAGCAACGCATAGGTACTAAAAGCTTAGCATTTCAACAACTCCAAAAGGTAGGGAATTTTCTTACTTGAGTTATTTTTAGCCTAAATGTTATATAATGGCTTGAAATTTTTTTTAGAGGTCGTGAAAGGCTCGGTAGAACCAAATCCCAAATTCACCCTTAGACCGAGTTTAGGAAATCTTAGGGACTTTTTTGATCAAGGTTCTGACAAATTCGGTCGAATTTCTAACGTTTAATAGCCTGGGTTGAAATTTCAAGATTGTAGTCGGACAAGTCGGACATAATTTTCAGAAATGTTTTCAGGTGTTTTTACACTCTATGGAAAGTCCCTTTAGTCAAAAGTTGGCTAAAACAGATAGTTTTTATGGGGCATTTAATATGTAGGGACATTTTGGTCAATTTCACATCATATTATCGATGTCCTTATCGAATGGGACTAGCACGAGTTTTGTTAGAATCAAGTCGCTCGATATAGTCGCTTTGAAAGCCCTTCGCAGATGCTTTGTGGCATTAAAACGCCGAATCGGCGCGCATTTTTGCATTTCAGATGGATCGTGTGTTTTTACTCTGAGCATCCGACGAGAATCTAGAGTGCTTGAAAAGATTTGAAAGAAATTAGTCGAGAAAAAGGTGAGTACTCAAAATCGTTTTCTAAAACGAAAGTGTTTAAATTACAAGTTTGTAAAGTGCTTTGAAAATATAATGTAATTTATAAAACATTTTTTTACATTTCCCACTTGTTATACTCAAGCAGAAAATTTCGATTTTCGCATTTAAGAAACAAGCTGGTCTGGTTTAGCAAAACCCTTAGATGGCACAAATTTCGGGCTTCAAATGTATGTATCTCTGACAGTATGGTGTTATAGGATATTATGACTAACTATATTGCCCTGGTCTGCAATCGGGGTTATAGTATATATTTATATAGTGAGTCGCCTACACATTCAGATATATAGTTAGCGCCGACTTATACATGGCGATGAGGTGTTGGTTCCGAGGTTCCATCACGGCATTTTGGTTCCCGAGGTTCCATTATGTTTATAAAGATCCCGTCAGAGTTCACGGACCATATTAGACTTGATAACTGAGGTTCACTACCTATGCCAAGTTCGAGGTCCCCGTGGCATCACATCTAGTGGTATTTCAGAATGGGCCACAAGGGTTGGTACTTTGGATTTCCAAAGATAGCACTTTCAGATATTAACCACCACTCGAAACAAGCCAAAGAAGAGAAATAGTTTTCTAATGCTTTTCAACAAAGATAAATAGTTTTCGTACGCTTTCAACATTATAATAGTTTTCAAGACAGCTTAATGGTTTTCATAACAAAATCGCTTTTCTCATAAACAGCTTTACAAACCATTTCGTACGTATTTTCATATTGGGAGGTACATACACAGACAGCAACATTTAGAACTTATAGTACTTAATGAGCCCGCTTTCGGGCCACAATTTTCTCTGCTTTTAACTAATTTTTCAAAGTGTGTGTCGGTCGAAAAGAATCTTTCGTGGATTCTTTACCCCAGATCGTGTTGTATTATATATAAGATAAGGTGTAAAGTAAACAGTAAAAAGTTAAAATGTGACATTTTATATATGTAAATATCTTTTTGTAAATATGCATGCATGGTTTTGAGAAAAACAAAGGCGATGAAATTATGTCGATCGGGATCCTTATCTTTATATTTTGATGAGGACCAGAGGTCCTTTATGGTTGTATTTGATTTTTCAAAATATCGGGACTATGCCTTTTATACAGTGATTTTTGTATTTTGGGCTTGACCAATGTGTGCAAAGAAAGAGGTCGCCAGATTTTCGGTTAAATCTGAAGGTGATTTTGATAGAAAAGAAAATTTTATAACCCACGTTTCCAAAGACGCTTCAGCTTTAACGGCTTAGCTTCATGGTAACTCATTACTAAGCAGCTTGGCTAGAGGTTACTACATGGAGTTGCCACAGATTCCCCGTCACTAGCGGGGTCCGTTGCTGGTATCAGAGTGCTTTAGGCGATAGTTCGCCCTGCTTTACGCGCATTTTCCATGTAATTATTTCTTATAATGCTTTTCCTATCGCAACCTACATTGTTTCGCTTAAATCCGCATGCATCAAATATTGAAAGTGTCATCAATCTTTAACCTTGAAATTCACAAAGAGATTATGTCCTGACGAGGTCGTAGAGGTCAATCTAGACTTCTCACCGAGGCACCACTGTGAGAGATATGTCAAGCACACCCTAGATCGGAAAATGCTTTAATGAATCAGCCCTCAAGAAACCATCGAGGGTCACGACCTGTGTGGCGTGACACTGACGAAGGATCAGTTATATTGTGATTGTTGATAAAGAAATACCCGTCGCATAACACCCGGAGCCTCTGTAAGAGCGAGGGGCATGACAAACGCGCTCTAAAATAACTTATGATGGTGCGCAACCCGGGAGCGGCGTACTTATGGGCTGAAACGGGGTGAGTGAAATTTATGCGGTGATGGGGTGTTCGGATGAAGCGAGAAAGTCCTCTTTCGAGAGAGTTCTTGATGGCGGCCAGGGACGGGGAGGCGGGTGGGAAGGCCATTAAGAGGAGACGCCTGCAGTCGCGGGACCCGGTCGCGGCATTCTGAGCAGTTTTGTAGTTATCGGGATGCAAAAATGAAGGATTCTTCGGGTTAGACGTGATCACGGCGGTGACGGAATCTGAGGCGAGAGGTTTGAGCTCGTGAAATTGGTGCCATGATACGGGGAAAATGAGGGAACACCGAAGTGTAAGCGATTCATGGCCCGGCAGACATCGAAGGTCAAAGTTCATCTAACTGGGCATCTCGAAAAGAAGAATTTAGAGAGAGGCGGTTGAGGTACCTTAAGGTAGAAAGAACATTCAGTTAACTCGAGAGTACGCAGACGGTAAGAGAGGTGCTCGACAGTCCCGGCCCGAACTGGTCGGTCCCCAGTAGAAAGAAAGAAGAAATGGGCCAGGCGGTAGAGGCTCGGGACCCGGGGGTAGCATCTAGCGAGGGGATCAGGTCACGTCGCCCGGCAACCGGAGGTGGTAGATCTTCAAGATCATCTTTTCCATTATGCCCTACATATCAGAGGAGGCATCTCGGAGAGTGCAGGATGAACATGACATGATGTTTCCATTGCGAGCAGGAAGGTCACTTTATCGGAAGCATCCACGGGTTAGCTAGCTACAGAGACCTGCGAGGTAGATGCGATAGCATCTACCCGGGCACGACGGTCAGGTCGGTGGTAGGGGTGGTTCGAGAGCGAAGGTGGCGGTCTGACTTTGGTAGAGGTCGTGAGGTGATGGGGGGTCGCGGGAGGTGAGGCGGTACCGATTGACGGTCGGTGGTGCTCGTGCTCCGAGGCTCGGGTATTTCTGAGTCACGCAGCCCAGGGAGCGGATGCATCGCAGGATGTGATTCTTTGGCATGATTTAGGTTCGATCATGATGCGTATGCATTGGTGGACGAGGAGCCACTCGTTCATTTATTTATTTCATTACCATTCACGGAGGCACGGATAGAGTCGACTATAGATGGTCGTATGGTGGTTTCTTACATAATGGGGATCTTATGATATTCGAAAGGATAGTTCAGTGCTTGATTGGTGATCCGAATAAGGATTTTCCAACACTTGATAGTCTTTAGTATCCATGATTTCGATATAATCTTGGGTATGGGCGGTTATCCGGGCATAGAGTCACCTTAGATTGTTATAAGAAAGAAGTAAGATTGTTCACTGGGGAGGAACTGGGGCGTGATATTTCTGGGAATCTAAGAGAGATCGCCTCTAGTCCCATTAATGCTGCTGATCGCTCGAAATGCTTTCTGGGAAAGGCCACAGTGGTTATTCGCATTTAAGGTGGATGAGACAAGAGGTGGGGACACTACCGGAAGACATCCCCATAGTCAAAGAGTTCTCGTATGTCTTTCCGTATGATATTTCGTGCTTCACCTCGGATAGAGCAATTGAGTCTCGTTATCGAACCTGATTCCAGTGGACCGAGCCGCCGATATCCATTCCTTCATACGTAATTTGGCGCCACTAGAGTCAAAGAATCAAGGCATAATCGAGGAATCAAGCACAAAGGCTTCATCCGACCTAGCACTCACCGCTGGGAGCTCCACCCCTTCTCAGAAAGAAGAAAGATGGAAGCTTACGCTGTGTATAGACTATGACACTGAATCTAGCATAATACGTTGAACCGCATCCGGCTCCCTCGCATGGGATGAGCCATTCGACCAATCGCATGGATCTCGTATATTCTAAGATTCGACCTAAGGTCGCTACCACGCCTGAGGTCCCAGAGAATGCATGTTTCTAAGATCGCCTTCAGATTCCAGATAATGCGGCCACTACGAAGTTCCTAGCATGCCATTCTGACGACCACTGCCCCACTGCTGCTCATGGATTTGATGAACAAGGTATTCAATCCGTATTTAGATAAGTTTGTGATCGATTCATCGATGACATTCTAAGCAGACTCAGCAAATCCAGAGGAACATGCAGCATCTGCATGCATTGCAGATTCTTAGAGAGCCGCTTATACGCTAAGTTTAGTAAGTGTCGCTTTGGTCGACAAAGTAGATTTCGGGTCATGTCATTTCTGGGCAGTAAGGTATTAGTGTGGATCCTCGTAAGATCATCATAGTGAACTGGAAGCCGCCACTAATGCTTCTAAGTCCGCAGCTTCTGATCGCAGGCTGCTGGCAGAAATTTGCTGAGGGATTTTCGAAGATAGCAACCCCATGACCAATCTACTGAAAAAAGGATCATAAATTGAAAGTGGCCTCCATACCCGCCAGCGATAGTTTGAGGAGCAAAGGCGTAGATTAACGACACCCAAAGCAGTTAGCACATCAGGTCGTGAAAGACTAAGTATGTGGTATACAAAGTGATGCTTCCGCATGTGTTAGGTGTGCCTGATGCAGACAGGAGTGGATAGCTTATGCTTCCCGGCCGGCCAGTTAAGCTACGCGTAACTACCCTAATCTACGATTTGGGAACCAGTTAAACAGCTGGTTTCGCCTAAAGATCTAGAGACATCATCTATACCTGTTCCCCTCAGCTCGATATTCACCGATCATAAGAGCCCTCCGCAAAGATATCTTCACCTCGTAAAGAGCTTAACTCATGCGCCTGGTCGTATTTCGCTCGATTAAGGATTATGATCACACGATGTAGTACCATCCCGGAAGGCCAATGTAATGGCCATGCCTTGCCAACCTGAGGGTTCCTATGCTTATCTTCGTATCGCATATCTCCCATTGTTGATAGAGTCGAGATCTTTGGGAGTTCACTGCGTGCAATCGACATGTAGGACACCGTGCCAAGTACTCATTTTAAGGTCTGGTCCTCTCAGGACTCCTGCATCACAGCGTCTACAAATTCAAAGACATCAAGTCAAATGATCGAGGGCAGCAGGAAACCAGGTTCCGTACTTCCAAAGACGATGGCTTAAGAAGTTAGAGGGAGTCAAATGTGTAAAAATTCGAAATAGGTGAACTAAAAAGGGAAATCATGGAAGAGGCTCACTCTTAAGCATATGCCATGCACCCTGGTAGCACCAAGATGTATCATACTCTGAGGGAGCATTATTGGTGGAAGGGTATGAAAAAGGAAATTGTAGATTTCATATCCAGATGCCTAACCTCAATAACAGTAAAGGCAGAGCACCGGCTTCCTCCGCAGGAAAGACACAAATTTCTTCCGATTCCCCCGTATGGAAGTGGGATAAGATTACTATGGATTTTGTTACCTAAGCCCCAAGAACTCTGAGACAACACGATGCCATATGGGGTGATAGTGGATAGACTAAAGAAACTGCGCATTTTCCTCCCAATTAGTACTGACACCCGTTGGACAAGCAGGCCCAATTATATGGAGGGAGATAGTTAGGATTACATGGTGTCTTTATATCGGGAGAGTCTCTCATCCAGACTTGATTCACATCCGTATTTTTCGTCTAGTTTACAGATGCCACGGGACTCGATTGCACTTTTAGCACGCCTTTCCATCCTCGTAGACCGATGGTCGGGCCATAGAGAACTGGCTTTAAGACGCTTAGAGGATATGCTTTAGAGCATGCGTGATAGAGTTTAAGGAAGCGAGATACGATTTACACCCCCGATGGAGTTCGCCTTATAATACGCTTATCAATCCAAAGATAGTATGGCTCCATTCAAGCATCAGATGGCCGAAAGTGTCGTGATCCCGTATGCAGTCGGGATGAAGTAGGGAGAGAGGAGACCGGATAGGCCTAGAGTTAGAACATATTACCTTAGATAAGATCCCGCATTATCCGGGAATGGGAGACGCACTAAAGATACCAGGATAGACAGTAAAAGGTATATGACAAACGCCGAGGGGATCTACGCTTAAGGTGGATGAGTATAGGGTCTTCCTCAAAGCCCCTGGAAAGGTGTCCTTAGATTTGAAGACGCGTAGTGCCGAGGCCCGTATAAGACACATATGAGATTATCACGCAGGGATCCAGTGAGATATTATAGATTAGACCTTCCCTCCGTAGTTGTCTAAGGTTCATAATGTGTTTCATGTATCCATGTTCGCAGCGCTATCCTGCATCCCTCCCATGTACTCAGAGATCACCAAAGAGGAACTTTCAAATGATAATTTGACCTATAAGGAGCAGCCAATGCAAATAGTAGATCGCAGAGAGCAGATTTTGCGGAATAAGGTCATTCTGTTAGTCAAAGTTTTATGGGGGAATCATGGGATTAAAGAGGCTACGTGAGAGTCAAAGGCCTCGTATGCAAATAATATCCTCATTGTTTTCAAGTTAAGGTATCCTCTTTTATGTTAGCTCTTGTTCATTCTTTGAGTAATAAATTGTTCTTAAAGGACGGAGGATTTGTAACGCCGTCCCAAGATGGTGCATAAGATGTGTAACCTCAAATAGGGTCTATTATTTTCGCATTCTCGCTGGCTTCCTTTAATTATTTTAGTGCCATAAATAGAATTTTTGAAAGTTGTTTTAAGGGTGAAATTATAAAGTTTTCAAACGTAATTGTGGCACTTTTTCAATTAAGGAAAGTGGGAGGTGAAATTCAATTATGTAACTCTTAAAAGGATACAATAATAAATTACCATAATGGTTCAAATGGGAAGCCTAGAAAATTCTCTAGATCTCGATGACTTAAACGGATCAAGGCTGGCACCGGCTCTCTAGTTTCCAGTCGACTCGTAAAATTTTCGTTAAACGGCAGACAATCGAATATTTTACCATTTTCCGATGATAAGTCACAAGGATTCTTCGTGTGGATGAGATTTTACAAAAATCTCTGAAGTCGAAAGGGTTTCTGATTTAAGTTCATTTAAAATAAAGTGAACTGAAAAGAAATAAAAAATTTTTGGGGCAGAAATGGACCCGAACTCCAAGCAATAGAAAACGTTTATCTAAATAATAATAATAATAAGTAAAGAAAAAATAATACTAAAAGTCAAATGGCAAGGGGGGCGGACGGACAGAGCGTGGGAGAACGAAGAGAGATAGTTTTATTTTTTATTTTAATTTCTTCGTTTCTTTCTCAGATTTATGAAAATTAGACCGTAGATTTTTGTCGGAAGCCAGGCGCAAAATCGGCCACGACTAGCCTACGCTGTAGGTACCAAAAAGTGCTTAGCATTTCTAAGAACTCCAAAGGTAGGGAATTTTTCTACTTGAGTTATTTTTAGTACAAATGTTATGTAATGGCTTGAAATTTTTTGGGAGGTCGTGAGTTGGTCAAACTTCATCCCAAAATTTTTTGCACCTGAAGCTTAGAATTTTTGGGGACTGTGTTCTGACATCCCAAGCTGAATTTCGAGACAAGTTTCCTGACAATTCGTTGAAATTTCGTGATTGTGGTCGACAAGTCGTAACGTAATTTTCAGAATGAGCAGGTTTTTAGACTTATGGAAAGTCTCTGAGTCAAGTTGGCTAAAACAGATAGTTTTTATGGGGCATTTCAATGTGTAGTGGGACATTTTGGTCAATTTCACATCATATTATCGATGTCCTTATCGAATGGGACTAGCACGCAGAAAAGTTTCAGCATAGGAATCGTCTTCGCTTGATATAGTCGCTTGAAAGCCCCCGTATGTTTTATGGTTAAACTGTTGAACCTGAGTGGTACAGACCAGATGATCGTAGCATTCGAAACACCTTCTACCTAGAATCTGTGAGTGCTTGACAAGATTTGAAAGAAAATTAGTCTGAGAAAAGGTGAGTACTCAAAATCGTTCTAAAATGAAAGTGTTTAAATTACAAGTTTAAAGTGCTTTTGAAAAATATAATAATTTATAAAAAGCATTTTTTTTTACCTCCCACTTGTTATACTCAAAGAAAATTCTCAATTTCAAAGATTTAAGAAACAATTTCATCTGGTTTACAAAACCCAGATGGCATGTACCAGCCTTCCGATCGATGTATCTCTGATTATGCATGGCAAGGTTATGAGAGCTATGATTAACTATATTGCCTGGTCTAAGAATCGGGGTTAGATAGTATATATTTACATGCTGAGTCGCCCCCCTGCCATTATCCATGGTATATAGTTAGCTACGACTTAGTACATGGCGATGAGGTGTTGGTTCCGAGGTTCCATCACCGGGCATTTTTGTTCCGAGGTTCCATCACCGGGCATTTTTGTTCCGAGGTTCCATCACCGGGCATTTTCGTTCCGAGGTTCCATTATGTTTATAGAGATCCCGCCGTGTTCACTGGACCATATTAGACGTAGGGTGTTCCAGGTTCTACTACCTATGCCAGAGCCCCGCAGGTTCGCGGGCATCATGTCTAAGGTATTTTCGAATGGGCCCGGTGTTGGTTGGTACTTGATTTCCAAAGATAGCACTTTCGCATATTAACCACCACGGGGAAACAATGAAATATAAATAGTTTTCGTATCAGCCAATGAAGATAAATAGTTTTAAAGTTTTCACCAGTTAGAAGTAGTTTTCAAAGACAATATGAAATGGTTTCGCTAACAAAAACTCTCGCTTTCTCTCATAAAATGCTTTTACAAACTATTTCGTATTATTGCCACTGGAGGTATACAAATAGACAAAGAATATTTAGAACTTATAGTATCATCGAGCCCAAGCTTCGCTTCACATAATTTTCTTCTGCTTTTAACTAATTTTTCAAAAAGAGTGCCGGTCGAAAGTGATCTTTTCAGGATTCTTAGTCCTAGACGCTTATGTTGTATTTATATATGTAAGATAAGGGTGTAAAGTAAACGTAGTGCCAAAAATGTATTACTCAGATATGTAAATTGTCTTTGTAAAATATGCATGCATGGTTTCAGAAAATGCTGCATGAAATTATGTTGGATTGATCCTCTATCTTATATTTTCATGAGGACCAGAGGTCCTTTATGGTTGTTGTTGGATTTTTGGAAAATATTGGGACTATATTTTTTTATACATGTGACTTTTGTATTTTGGCTAATAAACCGCGGTAATATGAGGCACGGATTAAGTAAATCTAAAGGTGTGATTTGATAGAAAAGTGAAAATTTTTATAACCCAAGTTTTCCAAAGACAAGCCTAAAGTAGCTTTTAATCGCTTTAGCTTCATGGTAACTTGTCACGAGCGAGCTGGCTGGGGAGGTTACTCGTGAGTTACCGTGCAGATCTCGTCACTCAGGAAGGGGTCTCCGTCATGTTGAATGACTGGTGAGGGCTCAAAATCATCACCATCATTAGTCCTACGACAAGCATGCAAATCGGGACGATAATTTGCATAATGAGAATGTGGTTGAAAGAATTGTTCATTACTTGAATGCGTTGGCTAAGATGATTGGTTTGATGATCCATAATTAGGAAAATATGACCTTGGTGGTTGTTCGAGCTCAACATCATACTGACAGTATCAAAAACCTCGATATGCAATGCTACTGCTATCAGAAGATTGATCATATCCATAAGGATCACTAGTCATGCCTCGTTAATCGAATATCATCAAATCATCTCTCTAATTAGTAGCATTGGAAGAATTATCACTATCTCCAAAATTATAATATGATCCATCTCCTATTCCCCTAAACTGAGATCTTGATCCTAGAACCAATGTTTGGAAGTGCTAATCAATCTGGTGATAGTTGGATCGGTAATCACGCCCATTGGAATAGTCATCATCACTAGGAAATGTAGTCAGTCTTTCCAAGTATTTTCGTTGTCCCCATATGTCTGGTCTATAGCCATGATCTGTATCTTGTGTGGCATAATAATTTTCATCTCCTTGTGCCCATGACATGTCATGATCAACTTCATTAACATAACTACCTCATCAACAAAGACCACTTGCTGGGCAATGCCACCACCTACTTATCAGTCTCCTCATTAGTGCCTCTCTACTCATCGTCATTGCCTGGCCAATTCAATGTTACTACCCCCTCTATTGACTCTATTGTCACCTCATCACTACCAGAACTTGAAGAAATTATTCAAGGAGCCTTGCCTTTACGAGAAGAATGGATGTCTCTTCTTTGCGCAATATGCTTGAACGCCTACTAACCCTGTAACTTGTACCACCATCATCTTCATGAGCTGCTTCTCTACCTTCTTTAAAGGGAAGATCTTGATCCAACCAATCCAAATTATCATATGATAAAGTGGGTTCTTCTCCTTCTCGTATCTACTTATGTAATATACCATTATCATTAAAAATATGCTTCAAGTCAATTGGATTGTACAAATACTCATCACTTCGTTGTTGCATCAAATTCCTAACCCGAAATCGCATATTATAGTGGACATAGACTAACTTATGCAACTTTTTCATTGCCAAACGATTGCGCAACTTTGTGTGAATCAGTGACCATGTGCTCCAATTTTTTTCACAACCTGATGAAGAACATGTTTGGCTTAAAACTTCGACAACAATCTTTTGAAGATGTGGACCTTCATCACCATAATTGTACTACCATTCAACTATTAAAAAAAACATATTAGGCACCAATATATATTTAATAGAAAATGATGACAATTCTTATTTATAAAAGAAATAAATATAATAAGTACCTAGAAGAGATTGATTTATTGCTTTGCTGGTTAGTGTACTTCCAAATTCTCCTTAACCTTCAACAAATAATTCCACCTGCATTGTAGTGTTATTTATTTATTAATGTACATTAAAAATATAGAATATATTATATAAATATTGTAAGTTATTGTTATAGCTCGTTCAAAACTTTTGCTTGCCTATCCAAATCAAGGCTTCCCGGTTTCTCGATAACCTCCTTAAATTCAATTTAATTTACAGTGGTGTGGAGAATTTACTTGAATGATTGAAACATTGACTTTAAAAATATAAGCTGCCATAAGTAAAAAAATTATTAGTTTATAATACTTTGCATTTGAACAAATAATAATAACTATATAAGGATTTTTTTTTTTATTACCTGCAGCATGCAAATGTCTATGCAATTGATCTGACCACCTTTTATCAATGACTTCCCAATTTTTCACCGATGCCTTTATAGTCGCTGTACTCTCTATCCATTGCTTCATACCATTCCGATAAGGTGGGTTTCTTATCTCATCAACCAATTTCAAAACTTTCGCCAAAGGTTCCATGATGGTTTTGACTTTCTTTGCTTTCTTCCAAAATCAATCAGTTAAAATAAGGTTGAATACCTTATCTCTTAAACTCCTTATGCTTCGATCTTTGTGGAACTCACACCACTCATTTGTTGTGCACATCATTTTCAAATCACCCTCATAACGTCTAAGACACTCAAGTGAAATGAATTCAATGGCAAATCGGGTTATTCCAGGGCACAAGAGATCTCTATCCTTGGTGAACACTTCCATCAAATTAACTACTTTCAAGCTATTATAAATAAAGCTTGTGATCATTTTTGCTTCGTCTAAACTCCAACAATCACACATGATTGTGCATCCATATATAGGCTATTTGGCCTTCAATGTGTTTATATATACCTCAAGCTCTTACACCTCTTCCACCTAATATGTCATGCCCCTACCCCTTCCTGGGTGAAGAGAGGGGCGCGCACGGACTGTGGACTCTTTATCCCGTTTCTGACATTGCGGGCCCATTTCATAAATAAATAAATAAATAAATATATATATATATATATATATATATCCTATCCATAAGAAAATAAATCTTCTTGCACTACCACTAAAGTAGTGTTTAAAATGTCCTGTACATATACATGCCTGAGTCCCATTTACTTGTAATTATAAAATTCCACTATTACAAAACTATTACATTTATGGCATCGTGGACTTCCACTCGCAGGTCGGGCTCCCAAATGAATACCTGAATCGCCACTGATGTCATCTTCTTCAATACCCACACTGAGATAAACACCCCGTGTTTATAGCTTAGTGGGAAATCCAGATAACACCATAATTCACTAGGAGTGGTCCACACCACAGGATACATATAAAATAACTCTTATAACGAAATTTCATATATCCCGTGAGGAGTTCGTAACAAGTGATCTTGTATGTGCTGTACCCGTAGTACATTACGCTGCAATTAACCGATTTCTCTTTATACTTTCTTCTTGTTCATTATTCATATTCTTATCATATAAATGTTTGCTCATGTCATATTATTTAGATAGACAACATATAAGTATATGCCTGCATAGACCAGTAACAATAAATGATAGGGACACAGCAAAATAGGTACACGAAGGTACGGTACAATACTGAACAGAGATGTGTCTGCCCACATAACATAAGTATCGTAGCACTAGCGTGAGTGCAAGACAATGAGACGTGTTTGCCCACGTGAACAAAAGTGTCGTGAAAGCACTGCAGGGAGTGTTGTCGAAGCGCACCGATCGTAGACATGTTCCGCCGTGCAATGTAAGTGTTCTTTAGCACTAGCAGAGTGTCAAGCACTAATCAAAGACGCGTCGCTTTCCACGTAATGTATAAGTGTCGTGAGCACTAGCAGAGTGTCGGGCGAACTTCTAACAGAGGTGCCTATTCATTCGCTATTCGGTCTTAAGCATACATACAATTATAAGTCTTACTAAGCTTGTTATATTGTTTTTAAACACATTAGCAAATAAGGGTAAGAAACCATGTTTGCCTAAGTACCGAACTCTTCACCGAGGCGGCAAGGTACAAAACATTTTTCATATAATTGTTATGATTGCATTTAACCCCTTCATTCACTTATTAGATCCTCATTAACTAATGGATGGATTGTTAGAATTAACTTAAGAGAGGAACCAAAAAACAAGACTTATAGTACGCTCAGGGCGGGCACTGCACGAGACCAGAAAAGTGAGAAACTCGGGCTTATTCGCCCAGCGTAGTGACCTCCACCTAAAGTGAAATCTACCCCAGGCATGCACTCCTATAATATTATTTCAGGTAATTACATTTAACCATTTTTATGCTTATCAGGTTCATATATATATATATATATATATATATATAATATTACGTACATATCTCTTGGTGTGTCATCATATTCATCTCTCGTAGGAGACATATCATATAAAATAACATAAGTAAAAATTCCAAGGTACTTAATTTACAATACGGTATTAAGCATGTTGATTTACCCATAAATTCTTATTTTCATACTATACACTGTCTTATACATGTACTTTTTGATGAGTGCCTAAAACACTCATGTCATACCCACATCTGTTCTACGTTTTTAGTCCGATTTTATATTTAAATGTTTATTATAGCTCTCGATATCTGATTGATCTTATGTGCATTACATGTCAAGCTCCCGATTCCTCACCCCACCCGATTATGATCCGAACTGTTTCGGGGGTGCTAAAACCATATATCCGGGACCTTTACCCGTTGTTTTTTTTTTTTTTTTTTTTCGTAGCCGAACTTATATATCCGGTGGCATACGAACAATTTCTTAGCCAACCAAAAATCGACATATATACAATAAAGGAACTACCACCGAAGTGGTATCCATTAAAATCTATACACATATGCTAAGTCCCATTTACTTATACAAATACTTATACATACATATCTAATACAAACATCAGAGATTTGTGCACGCTGTCGTGAGCACCCATCTCCGAGACGTCTGCATCGCTAGTGTGGAAATGTCCCGTCCCTCTTTATCTCCTTTTCAAAGCATCTTACACCCGATTGAACACCCGCAAGGTTTTTACTTAGTGGGAACATGTGGTGACAAGAACGACTAATAACAATAATCGGCCGGCTACAATCTTTACATTTACTTTTCCTTATGCATATAACGAAGCCTATTCTTATGTGACTTCTAATTCATATCATACATACATGTAGATTTTATCCTTTCGTATTCCATATCAATATCTTGTTCGGGACATCTCATTACAGGCTGCAAGTGCCTTTACAAGTTCCAATTCATGTCTTTACATGTATGGCATGTCGATCATATTCAAAAACAAACTTATACATATACAATGGCAAATTCCGAACATGTATCAAAGTCATATAAAATACAATAGAATAAATTAGACTCCGATACATCGTTTAATTCATTTAGTTATCGCTTATTAAATTGTTAAAAGTGTACCGCGACCAACTCGACTCGACCCCGGCTGGCGGATCCAAGTCGAGCCCTGCTTACTCCGACGCTTTCAATATCATCTCAAACATTTTGTTTGGTTTATTAAATTTTCATTTTCAAAATGTCGGGACCAACTCGCCTGACCTGGCTGGCTGACATACAAGTCGAGCCCTAGCTTTACTCCGACGCTTTCACCACATCATCTCAAAACATTTTATTTGGTTTTATTAATTTTCATTTTCAAAGTGTCGCGCGACCCGAACCCTCGACCGACCCACTGTGGATCCAAGCCAGCCCCCAAGGCTTACCCGACATTTTCAATTATCTTCCTCAAAAACATGTTGTTTGTGCTATTCCATTTTGCACTTTTAATTACACTAAGCACTTTATTTTTGGCAATCCCATAAACATTTACAAATTCAAAAGACCCATAACATTTACATTTAATAAAATGCATTTACAAAATAATTCCTTTATACAATGTCTGTGTAATGTAAAAGATACTTAAACAAATACAATTTTTTAATGTCATTTTTCACTTTTCGGTTTGTGATTTCACATATAGCTATAGAAGTTTACATTCACTTAGCTGCATTTCCGGGGGGCTTGCGAATCATGTCCCTGCTCGGCTATCTCAAGAGCAATGTGGTTTCACATTTACTATCACCATCTCACATATGGCGTTATAGAAGTCGACATTCACGAGCGTATTCGGGGCTTAGTGAATCCCGCGCTATGTTTGTCATTCAAGAGCAGCCGTGATTTCCCCGTATTCAATCATCTCACATATGGCTATAGGGCCGACATTCACGGCATTCAGCTTGTGAATCCCCGTCCCCGTTTGTCATTCAAAGAGCAATGCTAAGCTTCACATTTAATATCACCATCTCACATATGGTTATAGAAGCCCATATCTACGATGTGCATCTGGCCGTGAACTCGGCCCGTTTGGGAGTCATTCACAAGAGCAATGTGATTTCTCATTCAATATCACCATCTCACATATGGCTATAGAAGTTAACATTCACGACACATTCGCTTGAAGAATCCCGTCCCGCTGGTCATTCGGTAGCAATGTGATTTTGCATCTCATCATTACCATATCTCACAGGTTATAGAAGTCGACATTCACGATGCATTCGCTTAGTGAATCCCGGGTCCCGTTTGTCATTCTAGAGCAATGTGATTTGCATCCAATATTACCATCTCACATATGGTTATATGGTCACATTCAATGGCGTATCTCGGCTTAGCGAATCATGTCCTCGTTTGTCATTCAAAGAGCAATGTGATCCTCACATTCGCCACTTCGATACCTTCATGACGTAATTCATTGGTGAATCCTGGCCATGTTGGTCATTCAATAAAAATGTGATTTCACATTCAATATTATACTTCGATTTCCTTTCATGACAAAATTCGAATTGGTGAATCCCCGTCATGCTCTGGCCATTCAATGATACATTTCAAATCAATTTACTTACGTTAGCATTCTCACTTATAGTTCAAATACATGCACACATGCATAAGGGTAATAAACATTTCGAATAACAATAACTAAAATCGATATATGCATATACATATGTATATTTCACAAATAAAACTCATAATCGATCATAAACAATATTCTGCCTTCATTTCATTTATGTATGACAAACATTTCGAATATTAGCAATAATTAAATCGATATATATATAGTATATATATATATATATATATATATATATATATATATATATATATACATATATATATTTCACAAATAGAACTCATAACTGATCATAATCACATTCTGTCTTCATATCATTTATGTAGATCTACCTGATCTTTATCTGATTCATAGTCTTCCTTAATTGGCTATCACTGTTCATTCATGTATTTCTATCATTTGTTACCTTTTCTCGTTATATGTGATAATAATCATATATCACTTAACCACATTATGTGTTCATGACATATTGCCTTCTTTCATGTTCATATTCATGTTTCAGCTCGCTTTCATTTTCCATATATCATATTCATAAGCAAGTTTCATGAACACAAATTATTCGATATTTCATTTCCTTATACTTTTCTTGTTTCATGCCTATTACATATGACATTTCATATACTTGTACAGTATGATGTCTATGTATTCACACATCATTCATGTATTGTTGTTCCTCTATGAATCTATTTTACTTAGAAATTGGAACCATTCCAATTGGATCATCCAAACTAAAGTTATGGCATTTTCATGCCAAACTAGTCAATTTACCGATTTTACCCGAGGGACAGTTTGCAATACTCATTTTCCAGTGTCTTGACTCCATTTTTGACACTGATTCTTTGTACTACTTTTGAAGCTACAAAGCAAGGGTTCTTCCAACTCTCACCCAAATCGGAGTTAATCAAACTCGAGTTATGTCTTAAACAACCCGAACTACTCTATAGTCAAAAACTGAAGCAGAAATTGGCTTGAACATAGCCCTACTTTGAGTGAATTTTTGGGCCACATAGGATCAGAATTTGAAGGTTCCTACTTGATGTTTGGTTTTCCTTGAAGTCTATTTTAACCAGAAACTTGAATCACTCAAATCGGAACATAAATGAGCAAGTTACGGGCTGTAACACGAACACTAGTCAAAATAGAAAATGTGTAACACCACTGCACTGACATACTCGACTTTGCCTGTAATGTGGGTTTTCTTCACTCTTTTCCATAGATTGCTACCCAAATCAACTCAATACTCTATACACTTCAAACTACTCCTAAATTCATCTTGAAATCTCAATTTTTACCCAATTCATCATTCAATACATATCTTCATCAAAACCTTTCATGATTGTCCCAAAACACTTAATATGGGTCATAACCCATACACAAACCAAATACAAGGATTTGCCAGCTCTTGTTCTAACCCAAACTCCTTTACTTTGTAATTAAACCATGAATCCAACCTCAAAAGGAGGATTCCATGTTTTTCTTGTACATTTGGGGTTTTACCCACCTTACTCCTCAATACGGGTTAGGATGAAATCCCATCAAAACCCTGTAGAAAAATCAAATGTCAACAAGAAACCCATGTTGATGAAATTTCCACAGTCAAACCCTAGGTTTGGGCAAGCTACTAATCATGCAAATTGTATGGAAATTCATACAAGAATTCATAGTTCCATACCTGCTTCTTAATTTCTTTTCTTTCTTCTCTTCTTCCTTTCTTCCTTTTCCTTTCTCTCTTCTTTCTCTACTGTGCTTTTTCTCCCCATCCGTTTTTTTTGAGCTCTCCCCTTCTTGTTTTGTAGACCAAAAGATATTTTGGCCTTAGTAATAAGGCCATGTTTGGCCTTATGCCAATATGCCTTCTTTCCCATTTTTCTTTAAGTTATAGCCATGTTCGCCTTTGCATTTTGAAATTCTTTTCTCATTTCTTTTACTTAAGTCCTTCCATTCTTCAATTTCTATTCCATATTTCTCAATTTCATATTTGCATATAAACTTCATGGTTTTATGCCTTTTATGTCCTCAAGTTTGTAAATTACGTATTTACCCATTTGCTCTCTTATTAATTTCTGGTTCTATCATTTTATTTCCGAAAAATTCCATTTAGCTTTTAATATACCCTAAACAAGTGCGAAAACTGCTAGGGTATATTTCGGGGTGTTACATTACATGTGAAGCAAGTGGTTTTCAGGATCATTTTGGAGCTAAAAAGAAGAAGGAGAAGAAAACTGGCAGCAACGTCGCGACGTTGCATCGCGACGTCTGGTCAACAGAAGAAAAAGTCAACAAACGTCTCAACATCGCAACGTCCCAACGTCGCGACGTCTCAACGTCGCGACATTGCAACGTCGTGACATCATCGTGATTTCTACCTAAAAATCATAAAAAGCAAGAGAGACCTAATTGAATGGTATCAAAGAATGTGCGGACTGGAGCGCGGAAAACAGAGAGCAACGACTCGAATCATTGGAAAAAACAGTGTTTTTGTATTTTTCTTTTCTCATAAATGACTGATGATTTATAGAATGATGCATATATTCAGTTCTACTATGTTCTACATCGGGTTCTAGGGTTTTGTTGAACCTTGTCTCAATTGAATGGATTAATGCTTAAACTTATTTTATTCCCATTTGTATTTTATGATTCGTGATCGATCGCTTCTTATATTGCGGGTTCATATTCATGGTGATGTCTGGCCAACATTGACATGATCTTGCTGGGTATCCGAGATCAAGAGATAAGGACTCCCAAGGATCTAAATAGAGCGACCCTCGGTTAAATTGGTAAATAGAGATATCCCGATTCCGAGAGTGATGGTTAAGGTTCGAACATTTAGGCATTTCGGAGTATTAGGTCGAGGCAGAGATGCACCCAACCTTACTGGCGAGATAAGCGGATATACCTGATGAGTCAAAAACTCATTTGATTTTTAATCCATTTTTCTAATTTATATTACACACAGAATGCCGATTAATATGCAAATATGGAGATTTACTCAAATATAATTTTGCAGAATTCATAGCAAAATCAAAAGCTCCAACAAGAACCAAGAAACCAATTTCTAATGAGCAGGTAAGTCGCAATCCAGAAATTGTGTTTCAAACAAGGATTTCTTCTGGGCCGCGACCTGTGTCGGCCACCACCAAGACTAGTCTTGAGAGAGAAATGGAAGGCTGCATCAAGCCAAGTCGCGACAGGAAAGGGAGGTTGCGACCAAGGAAGAGTTGCTGAGACATAAGGAACATTCAAGGAAGAATCTGAGGTCATGACACCAATCTGAGGTCGCGACGCCAAATGAAGACAAAGAGGTCACAACATAAACTTGAGGTCGCAACGTTGATCTGTTGATGAAGTCATAGATAAGGTCTCTACATGAAACTGTGGTTGCAACTAGTTCTTAATTGGAAAACTCAACTCGAGATCGCGACCAATCATTCAGGTTGCAACTACATTCTCGTTAACCGGGACAAAACCCATCGAAAAAGAAAGGTGAGTCTGGCAAGGCTCATTATCATTTTTATGGTCGCGACCGGGGAACAGCCTGCAAGGAGAAAATGATTTGCAACTAAAGCAATACACGTTAAGTAATCTAAGGAAGGCAAGGAATATAATTGAGGTCGCGACCCGCTTCCGGCCGCGACTAAAATTCGGTACTTATGAGGATGGGCTGGGTCGCCACACGTAGACGATTCCGTCGCAAATCCAAGGTATGTTAACCTAGACAAAGACAGCTGGTCGCCATAACAAAAGAGGTCGCAACGCGTTTGCTAAGCCGCACCAGAACATCGGCTGCAATCCAAGAAGGACCCGCCGCGACAAAAACGCCGAGGTTGACTAAATGTAAAGAATTCAAGGTCGTGACGCGCTTTGAGGCAGTCGCAAATCCAAAAGCCGTGATAAGAGAAATTTCTTAGTCGCAACCTCGTTATCGGTCGCCGTGACGAGCAAATATGTGCGAGGACGTAAGCTCAAATAAAGAAGTCGCAGCCAAAAAAAGAAGTCATGACCTAGAACTAAAGACATGGCTATAGAAATGTGGTCGACCTGAAATAGAGGTCGCGACGCACGTTAAAGATAGCAAAGAGTCATGTCGCGACTCCATTTTGAGGTCACGACCACCAATCAAGGCAAACAAGGAATCTATTCGCCAACCTAAGATGTCGGGTCACAACTAAACAAGCAATGAGATAATCTCAGTCACGACCCATTTTGAGGTCGCACTCGGAAAACGCCGAACCAGCCTTCTTAGAAATCCACCGAGCTTGAATCGCCCACCTCCTCGACGCTATAAATAGCCCCTTGTAAGTTTTAGTAAAGTAGTTCCTGCCTTCAATACCTGCCGTAATCGGGAAGAGGAGAAGGACCTACTGAGATATATTTTTAGAATAGATTTTTGGCTTTCTTTTATTTTCTTTTTCTGGATCTGAACTAGTGACCTGTGTAGAAACGATGAAGCTGGATTTAATTTCTGATTTTCTCTCTTACCATTACCGTCGAAATTAATGGAGTCTAGACAATTTAGGTGCACTCGTTTGCTTCGCTATTACAATTACAAAGTGGTGTACTTGATCAATGATCCATTGTCATCAGGAATGCAAGATTGAGAACACGCTTCAGATCGATTTTTACTGCTAGTTGCGCCTTTTCTCGCATCATTTGTAGAGAAATACTTTCTAGATTGGAATTTATTTTATTGATGTTGTTATTGAATCGATCAGTTCCCAATGGTAGCATATGATACCATTTCAAGGATTGTTTCCTGCTCTGATTTCCAGGAGGCCCTCTACGTGACACAGAGATGAAGATTCCTAAGAGTTAGGAACATTCCACTTGTGGGTATGATAGACTACCATTGATGAACTACAAAGCTCTGAAAGTTCACCTCGATAAATTCCCTTTTCACTCATAATTGATGTTGGAGGGGAATATTTATCAATGTAAATAATCAGAGACTTCACCTTAATCTGAGGGGAAGTTCCTAACCCTATGTTAGCATAAATCTAATCAAGGGAAGGGAAGAACCATTAGATTTAAAGGATGAGTCATCAATTGAGTTGTAGAAGTTTTGGCAAGAACTCCTCGTAAGGGAAGCAAGAAAACTGCGGGGCCTCAAGAAACGGGTGTGAAGTATCAGGAAAGAAAAAATACCCAGATTCTAGTTAGTCATGTAATACAAGTAGTCGGTCAGGATCCTTGGTCTGAGAACAATGACCTGATCCAGTGAAGGCCCACATAGAACCAGGCTCCCAGTATCAGAAGTCGCACTTCAGCACAATCCACTCCAGTCAAACAGGTAGCTACCTAGTTATCAATGCATGTGACTGCTTCCGCTATACACCCTGGTTAAAAAGTTCACAATATCTGCAGGTCACCACATCTCATCCAGACGCCCAAATTCTATTTTATTTTTTTCTTTGTTGCCTGTAAACATTAATTTCTTTTATATTCCCGTATATCATTTCCAGACTATTATCTTCAGATTAAACCATCATTATTCACTCAGTTCGCAAATAGTGTGGACCTAAGTGCAGCTGGAGTAGTTGATTCCCACTTCGTCAATCCCTATGGGAATGATGTCTAGACTCTACATCCATTCCTTTTGCATTACTATGGATCTCGTGCACTTCGCAGTTGTCTCGTTGGTGTTGTCTTATATTAAACCATATATTTTCAAATTAAACAATATAAAGTACTTTATCGCTATATCCAAAGTAATTCAAGTGTATTAAAGATGTGCAAAAGAATTGCTGTTCTTGTAACTATGTTAATTGAAGGTTTTAGTCTCATATAATCACGGGCAAACAAGCCACTCTCGAGAAAGGATATTCGTAGGCACCCATCACTCCCGGCTCATCGAAATCATTAATATACCGACATTAACCCTTCCAGATAATAATCTGTCAAAAGTAGCAAGGGGAGACAAATCCCTAGTCTTTACAAGCAGAGTAATTCCACAAGTTAATTTAGCTTTATTTTTAATCACATATGTTAGTTAGATGGAAATTCAGAGTTTAAGTCCAGATAATATTAGAAGGCCAATTTCGGTAGACAACACACTTCTCCCCGTGGATCGATATCCGTACCTAGGTACACTATATTACTTGAGGCAACACGTGCACTTGCACACATAGGCGTACACATTTTATACATCACACTTTCGGTCTATCACTTTTCATATAAATGTTTGCCTGCATAGACCAATAAGACTGAATAATAGGTACACAGTACAATAAGTACCTATAGATACAACAGTATAGTACAGGAGTGCCGAAGCACTGAACAAGAGTGTCATAGCACTAATCAGGAGTGCCGAAGCACTAAACATGAGTGTCGTAGCACTAAACAGGAGTGTCGTAGCACTAATCAGGAGTGTCGTAGCACTAATCAGTAGTGTCGTAGCACTAGTCCCTATTTATTCACTATCCGATCTTAAGCAAGCATACAATTATATATGATTCAGAACATTTTACAGAGGTCTAACCTCATTCATATTATTTTCCAAGTCAATTCTTATGACCGTAATTTCTTCATACATATCAACATGTTCAAATCATAACTATAATGCATTAATAATGCTTTTTTTCGCTTAAAGAGGTCAAATTAATAAAATGTTCTTCCACCTGTAGACGTGATTTTTCAATCTTCACTCTGCAAATTTTCTAGGAACTTATGCAAACTTCTTTCATGAAAGTTGTAATTCTATGAGTCTATTTTCAGTAGAAATTGGAATCATCTCATTTGGATCATTATAACTTAACTTATGGCCAAAATACAAAACCTACCCATGTTAAGAAATCAAAACCCGTATCTTCACTTCAGTCTCAAAAACAAGGGACTTAGGTCGAATTGCTTCTGGTACTCTTAGATTTTGTGTGGTCTAATTTCCTTAAGGTTCCAAAACTAGAATTCATCCAATTTGATAGGGCAGGAGGCCAAGATATGGCCAGTACAAGAAAACGGGTTTTGGGGAAATTTTGGATGACTTCCCCCCTATAATTTTATCATATCCATTTTACACAAATGGTCCCAGTTGTGCGACACTACCAACACAATTTTGCAATACTTTTTCATAAAAATTGTTCTCCCAAAAATTTGAAACACTCAATTTGGATGAGTAAAACTCAACTTATGACCCAAACACCAAGATTGTACCAAAATCAGAGGATAAACCCAGAAGCTTACCTTTAAGCTCAGATTCATGTTCCAGAATTTGCTGGTGTAACACCCCAAATTACATCCTAATATTTTTATGGCATGTTTAAAGTAAAATGGAAATCAAATTATGTTTTCCTGAAATTTCCGGGTTTAAGTGTGAAAAATGGCATAATCGGAATTATTAAACAAAAAAAAAGGATAATATGGTAATTGTCTAAGTGAGGACTTAGATGGACTTTTTAGAAGAGTGCGATGCGAATGTTGGGCTGCAAGTAGTGATTTTGCTGAAATCTCGGGCCGACCAAATAATAAAAGAGAAGTTAACAAATAAGAGAGACACATGTCTTGTGAAAAAAATCTATAGAAGACAAGTTAAATGCTTTAGAGCCAAATATGTAGCCTTGTAAAGAAAAGATGGATAATACCAAATTGCCCATTTGGATTGGAGTGTGGAGTTCTTCATTTTGGATTTGTAGAAACTAGTGGCTCACTTTTTCTGCTCAAGAATAGGAAGTCATCCTTGGTGATTTTACTCCATTTCTTGGCTATCTTTGTACAAGTAAGAATTTTTGGCTAATGAGAGCTAGGGCTTACAGTGGGAGAAGAACCAGAAATTATGGGTTGTTCTTCTCCTTTGTCTTGGGTTCTACTTGCTAAAGAGAGAAAGATAGAAGAGAAGAAGAGAAGTAGAAGAAAGGAAGAAGAAAGAAGAAAGAAGAGAAAAAAAGCAAGTTGGAAGAGAAGGAATCAAGGTATGGGACTCCCTTGAAGATCAATTCCTTGTGGTTTGTGTTGTTGGTAATTGTTATTTGGTTTGTGGTCCTCAATTGAGGAGTTTTGTATAAAGGAAATGTTGAGGTTTTAGGGGAGATGTTGTCAAAATTTCCCCAAAACCCTAAGTGACTTATTTGGCCATAACTTAGCCTAGAGTGCTTCGATTTCGAAAATTCCAGTTGGAGAGGAAACCTAAGACCTATGACTACATTTTTCAAGAAGATCCTAAAGTATTAATATGACTTTAAGACTTGAATTTGGGTCTAAAGACAAGTTATGGGTTCTGTTTTTGAAAACAAAGCAGTTCCGGTTGTTTAGGACACATCTTGAGTTTTGGTACTCCAAATTGGATGATTCTAATTGGAGAAGAACCCTTAACATCATAGATTCAAATAAGTAGAAGGAACCAATGTTAAATTATAGAGTTAAGGCCCCCGAATCGTTCACGCCTACTCCATGTAAATCAAGTAAAGAGAGATTCGCTTGGCATTAAAATGCCATAACTTGAGTTCGAGATTCAATTGGAATGATTCCAATTTCTAAGTAAAATGATTCAGAGAAACAAAGCAGTATGAAGGGAAACATGTTGAGATTTTGAAACTCATATTGTACCTGGGTAGAAATTAAGGGAAGTCTGACCCCTGCTTTGGGAAAGACCTTTTCTTATGTCATCTCCTATAGGATTTCGAGACATCTAAATGTCTCTTAGTATACTCTCAACGTATTATCGGAGATGGTTTTGTATGAAAATAAGTCAGTATAACTTAGCTAAGTGAGATAAAGAAATTGACCTAAAATTTATATGATTTAATGCTAAATAATATGGAATAATAAAGGATATGAATTCTAGCCATGTGAAGAAAAGAGAATACATGTATAGTTGGTATATAAAGTAGCATAGAATACATTCCTATCATGATAAGAGATATGTGAAAGTGTTCTTTATGAATATGAGAATAATGGATAGTGAATATCTCATATACATACATGATAACAATAGTTATTCATGTATGTGGGATATGTACTGAAACGTAATAAAACTAATTATAATTACCTGTTTATGACCAGGTAGATGGATAGATGGGCATGCCTATTAGGGATACAGTTGCTGCAAAGATACAAATATAGTTTGGCCCCCTGCTTGGTCATACCGCAACCCCGCGTAGGCTATGCTGGAAGATATAGTGATAGTACCTGTGGGGTGCCATACGCTCCTTTCCCGTATCCACTTCTTTTTAGAAAATGCAGCATGACACATGTAAAGAGATGAAGAGATATGACAAATGAGACATGAATCATAAACATAGAAGTAATTTGTAATATAATAGAAATATAAAATACATGAATGGTCATTAATACTATGACTAAAATGATAAGAGAAATTCGATAGACAAAGGCAGAAGTTAGCATAGCACATGAGATTAACATAATGAATTAAATTATCTTAACCGTAGTAAGTTCATGGATTATTGTAACTTACAAGTTTATAAGATCATATATATATATATATATATATATATATATGCATGGAAGAAGTTATGAGTATTAGAATGTGATGATCATGGTTAGTGGTCATCCATGCTTAAGGATCCTCACTGCTTAGATGGCTTAGCACATGGGTGTTTATCCGTGGTAGGGTGGCTCGAGGAGGTAGCTAGAGAATAAGACATTCCACATCAACATCAAAGGCCACCTTAGTGATAGGTGCTCACCTGCAGTGTTTCTATTTCTAAATTTTCTTATTCTTGAAGAATATGTTGTATATAAACTTTAAGTACAATGAAAAGGATTTGTAAATAATATGTAAGTGATATTTTGAATGCCTCAAACAGTGGGGTATGATAGTATGGTTTTGTAATATATGTTAATTTATATGATTATATTTCAAGGAATGTTTTAGAACCGCCGCTAACTAAGTTTTTAGCGTTTCATAGTTTTCATGACACCCTTTCCTAACACAGGTGCTAAAGTTGTGGTGTCACAAATGAAGGCACCATAGGAATGAATTTGATTACACTTCCTTCTCGGGGAGTTATTCTGGCAACAGTCTAGATTACACAAAATTAGAATCACCTCAATTTGGGAGGTCTAATGGCCAAGTATGGCCGACAAAAGAGCAAGGTCTCGAAAAAAACGCACAACACCTCTCGACCCATACGAAGCCCCGCCGACTCTCCATTTTTCACACCTCAAACTCCTCCATCAGGATCCAAAACAAAAAGCACAACACAAACAAACACAAATAGAAGAAGGAAATCCCAAACCTTAAATCCGCTAAACTAAAACCCTAAATCAAAATATACCCATAGATGGAGTGAAGCTAGGATTTTTCCTAACCTTAAAGCTTCAAGCTCTCCTTTAGCTTTTCTTCCTTTTTCTTTCTTCTTCTTTCTTCCTTCTTCCATTCTTCTCCCTTTCTTCTCCTTCCTCTTCTTCCAAATCGTGCCCCAGCCTCCCTTAAGCCAAAATAAGAACTCCCTTTGTTCTATGAGACAAAAACGTGGGTCTATCCATTTTGTTATAAAGCCATGTTCGGGTAAAAATCCTTACTTCCTTGCTTAAGTTTTTCCTTTTCTATTTAGTCCTCAAAGTTCATTCTATTTGGAAATCACTTATCATTATTCCATAATAGCATATAATCTTCTTACATAATGTCCTTTGAGTCCTTATTTTGTAATTGACCATTATTGTAACACCCCGAAATATACCCTAAATGCCGACATTGCCAGCAGTGATTTCAGAAAGATATAATTAACAAGCCACAGTTAAATGCTAAACACTAACGAGAGACCCTAAAGCTGCAAAACTTAAGGACAAATATGTAAATTGTCCAAAAGGGGCTTAAGTTATAATTTGAAAAGACTATGGGCCAGTTAGGAAGAAATAATGAGAATCATATGTAATTCCTAGGCCAAAAAGCAAATAAGCAAACTTTAACCCAAAAATGGGTTTTTTTAAAAAGGGCCAAAACAAGGCCTTAACAAAATCTAATTCTAAAGACCAAATTGTCTCATTTGTGGGAGGAAAACGGGAGAGTGAAGGAGAAAAAGCAGAGAAGAAAGAGGAAAAGGAAGAGGAAAAAGATGGCTGGAGTCAAGATCAAGCAAAGCAAAGGTATGGAACCGAATTTATGTATGAATTTCCATGCTTTGATGGTAATAATCTTGCCCAAATTCAAATGGCTCAGGCTAGGTTTCACCCAACCCAAAAAATGATGGTAAAGTAAGGTGGGGAAAAACCCCATATGGCACAAGAAGCTCATGAAATCCTCTCTTTGAGAATGAATTCATGGTTAATTTGGAGAGGGAATGTGAATTGGGGTGGTTTACCAAACCCCTAACTAAACATCATGTTTGCTTGAGGATGGATCATAACCCATGGGAATAGATTTCCTGGGGAATTCATGAAAGATTTTTGTGAAAGAAAAATAAGAAATGAAAGATGAATTTAATGAGAAAGAGATTCCAAGTGAATTGAAATGATTTCAAGTGTATATAGCTAAGTATTGGTCTGGGACAAAAGTGCATGAAAAATGGAGAAAAAATACACATTCTCGGCACCGAGACTCTTGCACCGTACGTTGAACTTGTACCGGCAATACTTTCAGTTCCTTTGGTCATTTTTTAATAACTTGTACCGGCGTACAAGACATGTACCTGCACAACCTCGCTCGCTTTCCTCGTTTGTTCGCTTGTATTTTGGGCCATAACTTCTGCTCATTTCTTATCCCCGATTTTGAGGACTCAAGTGGCTACGTAAACAGACTTCTGGCGGAGAACAAACTTAAAGAATAGGCATCGCCAAATCGATCCTATACATGTGCAAGAAAATTTGGATTCCGCCTTGAACATGGAGGGCTTCCCGTTGTTTTATAACTTGAGTTCCTAAGTGTTCGAATTCGGTGATTCCACTGGGAATAGAACCTTAGCACCTTAGGGATTTAAAGAAGAATACAAAGATACAAATGCCAAATATTGAGACAAGGCACTGGAAAATAAAATATTTCAAATTGTCCCCAGAAAATTCCAGAAATCGACTCTAGTCAGTATGAAAAATGCCATAACTTGAGCGTCTGACGATCCGACTGGATTGATTCCAATTCTGCAAAGTAGATTCATGTGAAGAATAAGAATAGCATGATTAGTGTGATTACATGTGCTCACTGAAGTACCTTACCAGTATATGGAATATGATCTGGTCATGAACACATAATGTGGCTAAGAATGCCTATTATAAGATAAGAAGTTAACAACTCATATAATCAGAACTCACCTAAGACCCTTCGCTATTAAATGACACAAAGACTACCCGGGCCCGAATAGTACTTCGGTACTCCTGTTAGTGCTTCTGCACTCCTGTCCCGACTAGTACTTCTAAGACTTCGATTAGTGCTCCCAAGACTCGATTAGCACTTCCCAGACTCCCCGCTGCTACTGCTTCCTGCGACCTCGATTAGCACTTCCAGATTCCTGATTAGTGCCCAAGACTCGGGATTAGCAATTTCTATTACTCTCAATAGTGCTCACGCACTCCCGTCGATTAGCGCCTGAGCACCCCGTCCTCGTTATGCCACTAAGACTCCCGGGCTCCGACTAGTGCTACTAAGACTTCCGTATCAGATAAGATCTTCCGGTAATTAATTGGTATCAGGTCCCCACTCATTCCGTGACACCGGTCTAGGTAGTCAAAACAGTTATATGATGTGACCCTGAATAAAGAATAAGAGTAAAGATCCGAATACCTCTCAGACTGCTCTGTAGTACCTACTGCGTACCCGTATCCGACACTCAGAAGACGACGTACTCCCCGTATCCGAAAATAAGTCATAGTGCCTACAGTACTCCCTGTATCCGAATAAGTTCCACTCTCCGATTAAGTCCCTGTCTCCCGCATTAAGTCCCGTAGTACTCCAATGGGTACCCTCGATTCGATGAGTCTCGTAGCACCCACGTGACCCCGTATCCCGAGGTCCCGTCCCCAGACTCGGGACAGGTCTCGTGGTACCCCACGTACCCCAGATTTGATTTAGTTCCTCAGAGCACCTACTCGTACTCCCGCCTTGAATAAGTCCCGTAGGGTACCTTACTTCTGCACTCCTTCTTCTCAGATGTCCGATAAGTCCCAGAGTACCCCACATGTACCCCCTTCAGATCTGAATAAGTTCCGGCCTCCTCATTAAGTCCCGTCTCTCGCTTGTTCCTCAGGCACTACGGTACTCAGATTCGATAAGCTCGTAAGACGGCGGGGGCGGGTACTCTCGTGATTTCATCGCTCGTAGTACCGAGGCTACTCCCGATTCGATTAAATTCCTCGTGGTACCTACGCACCCTATAACCGATTGCCTGTGGTACCTACGTGTACCTTCAGATTTGATAAGTTCCGTAGAGCAACCACCCGGCACTCTCGTATCAAGAACACAAGTATAAGTTTTGTAGTACCCAACTGTGACAACCACTCCAGTACCTCTCGCATCTGCAAAGTACAAGCCCTGAAAATAAGGCGGTAAGTCCAAGAGGGAGTACCTACGAGTTACTCCCGCATCGATAAAACGAGTATAAGTCCAAGAAGACCTAAGGGTACTCCTCATATCCGTAAGATCAAGAGGCAAGTCTGAGAAGATAAGTATATGCTCGTAGCATGTATAAGATCCTAAATACATGTCTAAGTCTGTGAAGACCGTTATAAGTCTTCAGAAGATAAGTATATGTCTCGTAAGATCGCATAAGTTCCTCAGAAGATAAGTATATGCTCAGAAGATATGTATAAGATCCGAAATACATGTCCAAGTTCGTAAGACCAAGATAAGTTCCCGTGAAGAATGAGTATAAGTTCTCAGAATTCCTACTGGAGTCTTGAATGAACATAAGTTTGCATAAGCATAAGTTCTCGTATGTAAGAATAAGATCCGTGAACTCCTACTGAGATCCAAATAAGCGTAAGCCCTATGGAAGATAAAGTACTCAGATAAGCTCATAATATAAATGCATGAAATTTATATTATCCTCATATTTGCTTTTTGCGCAAATGTGTATATGCATAAGAAATGTTTCCCACTAAGCGTAAAGCTAGCACGGGTTTTAACTGCGGTAGGTACGTGAGAAGACGCGCCAAACATCCGTGATACAACCGCCAACACACACTTGTGTGGCGTCTACTATGCAGTTCCGTGCTCGATTTGTAATTGTAAAAGTGTAAAGTTTTGTATTTGTAAATGGGACTTGGTGAAATGTATAGTCATTATTTGGACATAGTTATAATATGTGGGCCATACCCACAGGTATAATTTGGCTTTAAAAAAAAAAAAAAATCAGGTAAAGAGTCCCAAATTCCCGAGTCTCGCACTCGAACTCTGCCTGATCCGTCAATCAGCCCGACCGGGATTCGGGGCGTGACAATTATACCTTGACTCTTGGATAAATTCCGAGTTTATCATTTTTCACTCTTACCACTTAAATTCCGGAAAAATACAAGTTTTACTTTTATTATACCTCTAAACTATAATAAACTACTAGGGTATAATTTAGGGTGTTACGGAACTAGATTGTTCCACCATTTTACAAAAAAGATTTATCAAGGCCACATGTCGGCCTTCTACTCTATTGCGGCTTTGACTGAGCGTCATCCACCGGTGTACACCCTGCACCTAAAATGTTTTCCCATAAAGGGTGAGCCATGCCCAGTATAGAAAATTCCCTACGAGGGTTACTCCCCACCTACGTACACATGCAATGGTCATGTACCATACATTCGCATTTACATTCCAAGTAAAAACATGCAATTTCTACTATGGAATCCTACATGTCATGCCATGAAATGAGATGCGACCAACGTACCACGCCTCGAGTCCCACCGACTCTCATCACATCTCGAGTCCCACGACTCCATCACACAACAATGCCTAAGCCTGCGTGATAAAATCCATCATTTATGGATTACATCCAATGATCATTTTATAAAACAAATTTATTTGTTTTCAAACCAAAAGCTTTTTGGATGTTACACCTCAATGTTCATTTGTATACAAAGCTCATGTGTCATTTTGTAGGCAGCGAATTTTTGGTGTTACACCACAGGTTTCACACACCTAAAAAATTTTCCGGCCTTTCACCGCTGGAATTTTGTATAACCACAATTGACGAGTCTATCCCTGCTTGCTAATACTCGACACATATTTTCTTTACCACATTATTCAACCGTGCAACTCTGTTGAACTTTGTCCCACTTAACCAAGCTCACCCAATCAAACACCAAACGCAATGTTTATTCTTTTAACCATGCACTCACACCCATTCTATGCGATGTCCCCGTGCATATGCAATGCAATGCGCCATTGCATGTTATATCATGTCACATGTATAATGAATGCTAAATGGACAACACAATCCACACTACTTACTAGGTGTCATGGACAATCACATCACCTGCATATGACTTCCATACATCATTTAATTCATATCAATATATCATGCACGCATATATCAACACCAACATACAACATGTCATTCTATGTTCAAGTAATGACACTCACACAATCAAGCAATGTAAATACATTAGAACACACATATTGACATCCAAACATGTCACTCTTAGTCAAGCAATGACACTCTTAAACAAGTTATACAATGGCCCCGAAGCAATCTATAAATAATCACAAACCGGGCTAAGAGACCAACCCCAAACAGGCCATAAACACAGTTCCTCATCAACACAAGCCGCTCAGTAGTAGCCTACCTTCGCCAGAGAAATGGTTTGCCTAGAAAGAACGTAACCTCGCCTTATGGAGGACCGTAAAGTCTACTACTCATCCTGGTCACCTAGGGCGCAGACCACCCCTCGCCTAGGCGGCGCCAGCGGACCCCTCTCGCCTGGGGGCGAACACCACCTTCGCCTAGGCGAAGAACAATCTTCCATGAGAAGATTTATGCCTTCGCCTAGGTGAAGAATCATCTAGCAAAACCCGAAAATCTAGTTTTTCTTCACCAAACAGGCCCTTAAACGAAAAACCCTCTTTTCCCAGCCTAAAGATGGAAAATAACCAAGGTAGGAAGAATCCCCTACCTCTTGGAGTGTAGATACATAGGTAGAAAGCCTCCTAAACCCGAAAACTTCGATTTCCCAAAATCTCCTTGCTTTGATCCTCGCCGAACTCGTGTTTCTGCACCCACGCGTGCACCCCCTGGTCGACGCAATAAACTTGCTCTCGCCCGATGAAAACTCCGGACCGACAACCCGTAGATCTTATAAGAAAAGCCTTTCTTTCTCTCCTCTCCTTCTCCTTATCTGCCTCACAAGAGGAGAAATCATCCCTTTCTTGCCTTAAGTCCCTTTTGTCCTAACTTAAGTTTAAGTTAGATGTATAGCCCACGTCGTGCCATGTGTCCACCCATGTTTAGGTCCTATTTTGGCCCATTCCATCTCAGTTCAAGTTCAAATTATTTTCCGTGAACTTAAATCAAGTTATTTCCTAACTTCCAAGATTCTCGTAAAATCTCGTCCCTGGGAGTCACTAGACACTCGTCACCTCGAAAAATGTGAAAATTCGACTGTTTCGGAATTCAATGAAATTCGTCTAGGTAGCTAGATTCCGCTAGAAGAATCTAATGGTGAGGTCCGTTTCATCATCCGAGAACTAGAAAATTTCTAGGTTTTCAACTTGTACTATTCTAGTAATTTATCAAGCCGTCCTTCTAAAAAAGCAGTTTCTTTTCTCTAGTTTTAAATTCTCTCCCTTAATGAAATTTTGTCCCGAATTCCCCCACACAAGATTACATACAATCACATGTGAAATACAACAATCATTTAATATCATTGACTAAAAACATACCTTCTTCCTCGAACAAGAAGGGATATTTGGCATGCATAGTATCCTCATGTTCTCATGTTGCCTCCCCCACTCCATAGCCACAACACCTTCAATAGCCTCACAATCTTGCTTCACAAAAACAGATCCTGGCTATCCATGATACGTACTAGTCCCTCCTCGAAGGTTCTATCGCAGCAACCACAAGCTCTCCCCAATCCACCACATGAGTCGGATCTGGGGTGTACTTCCGAAGCATGGAACACTGCATGAACACCCGATAGGCTTAGCGGTAGTGCCAACCGATAAGCAACTGTACCGACCCTCTAGAGTACCTCGAAGGTTCCAATATACCTCGGAGATAACTTTTCCCGCTTTCCGAACCTAACCACTCCTTTCTTAGGCATCACCTTTAAGAAGACATGATCACCTACCTCAAACTCTAGAGGTCGTCGTCGCTGGTCGGCCAGAGTTTTCCGTCTGGGCTCTAAGCCGTGAGAAGCACGCCAGACAAATCCACTCTTCGCAGGTGTTCTAACTTCACCCGACCCCGTCGTGGTTCCCTCTCCCACCTCTGTCCAACAAACTAAAGATCGACATGGCCTCCCATATAATGCCTCATAGGGTGCCATCTGTATGCTCGCCTAATAACTATTGTTGTAGGTGAATTCCACCAAGGTTAAATGCTCTTCCCAACTACCCTTGAGATCCAAGACGCATGCTCGTAGCATGTCCTCTAAAGTCTAGATGGTTCTCTCTGACTAACCGTCTGTTTAAAGATGAAAAGTTGTGCTCATCATCAACTCCGTTGGCCCCATGGCTCGGAACTCTCCTAAAATGAGTCAAACCCCGGGGATCCCGACCTGATACTATGGAAACTGGCACTCCATGTAATCTGACACCTCAGACAGTATTAACCCGGCTGTAGAATTCCTCCAAAGTGCAGGTCATCCGTATAGCCAAAAAGTGCGCCATCTTAGTAAGCCGGTCCACTATCACCCACACCGCATCATGCCCTCACGATGTCTGTGGCAAGTGAGTCACAAAAGTCCATCGTGACGTGCTCCCACTTCACTCGCCACTTCCAATGGTCGCGTGGAGTAATCCCTACTAGCCCCTTAGTTATCGCCTTTACCCGCAACACGTGAGACATCGTCAAACGAAATCCCCAACGTGTTTCTTCATCCCACTCCAGTAATACTGGAGACGTAAATCATGATACATCTTCGTGCCACTTGGATGCACAGTAAAACGAGAGTAATGGAACTCCCTGAGTATCTCCTCTCTCAGATCTTCTGATCGGGGAACCACAACCCATCCCCTGCACCAAGACTATCATCCAGGTGTACGATCTTCAGCCTTCACATGTACCCGGACCGTATTCTGGCCCCGATGGATCTGTGATCTCAGTGGTCTTATCCCTAAACCTAATCACTCTACTCAAGAGGGAATAGCGTAGCCACTAAACTCCCTGTTAGTACCCCGAGCTCGATTCATCAGATCGTAGCCCGATCAGCCCCACGTAGCTCCCGAAAGTGATCCCGTCATTCCGGAAGCTATACTATCCAACACTCCCCATGACTTCCAACTGAGTGCATCAGCCACCACATTTTCCTTACCGGGATGGTAATGCAAAGTGAAGTCATAATCCTCCAGATACTCCATCCACCTGTGTTGCCTCCCATTAAGGTCCCGCTGTGTGAAAATTCCTCTACTTCCACTCGTGGGTCTGGGGTGCCAACCTTGAACTGCTCACCCACCGTATAACATGGGCGGCACCAAGCCTTTAAGGCAAAGCAGACAATGGCCGCCGAGGCTCCTTTAACCTGTCGAGAACCAAAAAGCCACTACCCTCCCTGGACTCCACCAAAAATTGATCTTAGTCTCGTCTCGAGGCATCACTACAATACACTATGCAGTTCCTACCCCCTTCCTCTCTGGACTATCAAAACAGAGCTCCTCGACAAGCCTCCTCTTTAATTCCTGGAATGCCCTCTCACACAAGTCATTCCACTCAAACTTGATATCCTTCCGGGTTAACCTCGTCATAGGCGCAGCTAACCATGAGAAGTCCTCAATGAACCTCTTGCGGATACCCCTTCCAATCCTAAGAAATCAAGTGTATCTCGAACGACTCGATCACCCTAACCTCATAACTACTGACCTTCCTCCGGTCCAAATGTCCCCGGGCCGATACCACGTGGCTGGGCCCCAAGAATCTTACCTCGCAGTTTCTCAAAAATCTCACACTCTGCTGAATTTAGTGACACAACTTTATGTTCTCTCGGGTCCTGGAGAATAATCCTCAAGTGACCCTCATGATCCTCCTCAGACTTGAGTAGATCAAGATGTCATCCACGAAAGCCACAACGAACCGATTCAAGTGGCTGGACACCCATGATAAGATCCACAATGCCGCAGAGCATTCGGGCCAATCCGAACGCACTGCCATGAACTCAAAATGTCCATATCGCCTAAAACATCGCCTGGCGATATCTACCTCACTAACTCTCAACGACGAGCAACCTGCAAGTGAGATCTATCTTGGAAAGTAGACCCGCGACCCTCTCAAAACTATCAACCGTCAAAGGGTGCACCTATTCTCATGGTAGCCCTATTTAACCCGGTTTACAGATATGCCACAACCAAAGAGTTCGTCCTCTACATAGTCACCTAAGCACCCTAAGGTGAAGTGCTCTGGCCTAATAAAACCTCCGTCTAATAATTCCCACTCAATCTAAGTTCCAAAGAACTCAAAACAGGTGCACCATTCTATGAGTCATAAAAATAAGCGATGCACTCACTTGCAACTCAATAATGAAGTCTACATTCCCATGCGCAGGTAATCCCTAAGAGTTCATCCTTGAAACAGATCCTCGTACTCATGGCAAACCACCTCGGGAGGTAGACCCAGGACCTCGTTTCTCGCCTCGTCCTGGGGCTAAACGTAAGGCTTGCCAAACAACCCACCAACTGCTCGTGGCATCTGTGAGTCGGTGACACTCCAGCCATGGTAAACGCCATGCTTATCCTCGAAACATAACACAAATACCATCCAGCAGGCTCTGGAACCTCCTCTACGTATCACACAATCACGACAACTCGAGCTCACGCTGCTAACCAATCCATACTAAGGGATGACATCAAATCCTGACATGTCCATAACCCTAAGGTCCATAAGTAGTTTTAATCCCAGATCTCTTAACTCACAATCCCCTATATATCTTATCAATGCTCACCCTAGTTCCTATGGGAGAATTCACATGCAACGGCTCTTCCAAGTTTTCAACCTCTAAGCCCAAATCTTTCACACATGATGCAGTAATGAATGAATGAGATGCACCATAATCAAATAATACTCTTGCCCATAAGAGAAAGAGTAGAAAAGTAACCTGAATAACCGACTGATCTGCAAGCTCAGTCTTAGGTGTAATGGCGTAGACACGCCCCTAGGTCCCTAAAGTCCCGGCCTATGAGCCCTACCCTCGACCCATGCCTTGGCCCATGTGGCCTATTTGCTAAATAGTAGGTGCTTGTGCAGAACCCCGACTGGTACCTGCTTCCAGCTCCATGGGGTAAAGGGATCAAACTACATTTGTGCATGTCTCAATCGATGACCGACCTGCTGTGTCCCATAACCTTAGATCCTGTTCAGGGCGGCAATCATGTCTCATGCCCAAGCTGGTGACACCGGGAAACATGTCCTCGTCTCTTTGACTAGCTAGTGTGCTCAAGTGTCTCCCATCTTGGGATGATTGACCTCGCCCTTTGCCCCGTGGCCGCAACCCTATTCCCAAACCCTCACAAAGTAAGTCCTCTGCTTCTCGGAAGGCTGGGAAGAAGAAGGTCGTTCTCCTTCCCGATCCTTAGCACCCGCATCTCGGATGCTTCTTGCGTCATCCACCTCTCTCTCAATGATCATAACTGTCCTAACCATCGATCCCATGTCTTATAGGAGGAGTCCCACAATTTTACCCCGAATGGATAATTTCAAACCATCCTCAAATTTCCTCACTTTGGCCATGTCCGTGGCCACATAATCATCCCCAAAATGTGCTAATTCAGTGAACTTAGCCAATGCACTGGCAATCGTCATCGCTCCTTGTTTCAACTCTAGAACCCCCAAGCTTTTACATGTCATGTTGATACGTGAGGAAATACTTTCCATGAAAAGCTCACTAACTCTTCCCATGTCATTCTCCAAGTTCCTTGAGGCTTTGACCCAATCCCACTATACTTGGGGTTCACCCTCTAGTTGGAATGCAGCTAGCCTTATCCTTGTGGCATCGGAGGTGATCTCCATAGCCTCAAATATCTTTCTGACTTTTCAGAACCAATGATCAACCACCATCAGATCCCCTCCTCCCTTAAAGGTTGGAGAATGGTGCACCTTAAATCTTTTGAAGTTACTCGACCCTCCCGAGCCCACTCTGCCAGACCCAGTTCTGGCAATAGTGGTGGCAGCCTACGCACTTCGCCCTCACAAGAATGGTGCATCATAGGGCCAATAGCCCCAGAAGGCTTCTTCAGAGTCATCGTAAAGGTCGGTGGTTAGTTGTTACCCCGTCCACCGCCTCTACGCCCTCTTTCTCGACTTGCCATCTACACATGTCAAATAGAAAATTGAGATTCCTTTTCTTGCCTAACTGGTAGTGCATGTGCCAATTACTAATAGACATCAACAACCCGAACCATCCGTTCGTTCTTTTTCCGAACCCCTAAAGTTATGTTTTCTAACCCTAGTGTTCCTCTTTTCCTATATACAAGTTATCATGTATATAATTCACGCAACACAAAGCAATTAGTCATGTAACACAAACATGAAACACATAATGTATGCAATGGCCTAAACTCATGCCCATCAAACCCTAGGTAATCACATACCTACGCTCACGACTGTTGCATTACATCAAAACTTCTTAATGAATCTTAACGACGAGACCCATATCCACCGGCCCCCAGGTAGTCAGGATACCCATGCTCGATACCAAGCTATGACGCCCAAAACCTAGGGTCTCGCGACCAACCGGTCAACCCGAAATACCACCCAGGTAACGCATACATAAGCTTCGACAATTAACCGGTATGCCAAATAAATACCGTGGATACCTGGGTGAATCTCCATACCACCTCGTTATGTCTCATTTATCGGGATCCATTCATCCATATTTAAGATAAAATATGTGATATTACTTTTAAAACAGTCTGTAAGAGTTTGATCACGACTCTCTTACCATTATTACATACCAAAACTAGATTGTTCCACCATTTTACAACAAATATTTATTAAGGCCACATGTCAGCCTTCTTCACTATTGTGGCCTCAATTGAGCGTCATCCACCGGTGTACACCTTTCACCTGAAATGTTTTCCCATAAAGGGTTAGCCACGCCCAGTAGAGAAAATTTCATACAAGGGCTACTTCCCACCTAAGTGCACATGCAATGGTCATGTACCATGCATTCACATTCACATTCCAAGTAAAAACATGCAATTTCTACTATAGAATCCTACATGTCATGCCATGAAATGAGATGCAACTCAATCATATACCATGCCCCGAGTCCTTACCAAATCCTATCACATCCGAGTCCTTATTGACTCCATCACCTAATGCATAAGCCCATGCATGATAAAATCCATTGTTTATGGATTACATCCAATAATCATTTTACAAAACAAATTTATTTGTTTTCAAACCAAAATCTTTTTAGATGTTACACCTCAATGATCATTTGTATACAAAGCTCATGTGTCTTTTTGTGGGCAGAGAATTTTTGGTGTTACACCGCAGGCTTCACACACCTAGACACTTTTACAAATTCTCTTCAACTCGCTAGAATTATGCTCCAACCACAATCGACTAGAAGTCTTTCACCTCGAGGGTGTCTATCCCTGCTTGCTAATATCCGACACATATTTTCTTTACCACATTATTCAACCGTGCAACTCTGTTAGACTTTGTTCCACTTAACCGAGCCTACCCAATCAAACACCAAACGCAGTGTTTATTCTTTTAACCATGCACTCACACCCATTCTATGTGATGTCCCCCTTCATATGCAACGCAATGCGCAATTGCATGTTATATCATGCCACATGTATAATGAATGCTACATAGACAACACGATCCATACTACTTACCAAGTGTCATGGACAATCAAATCCCTGCATATGACTTCCATACATCATTTCATTCACGTCAATATATCATGCACGCATATATCAACATCTACATACAACATGTCATTCTATGTTCAAGCAATGACAAACACACAATCAAGCCATGTAATGGATATTCGCACATATAAAATCGTCACATGTCAATACATTAGAACACACATATTGACATCCAAACATGTCACTCTTAGTCAAGCAATGACACTCTCAAACAAGCTGTGGGCAATGGCCCTCATGTTTTCAGAACAATCACAAAATCCAGTCAGAGACCGACTCCTCAAACAGTCATAAATACAAGCCTCATGTTAGACGCCCCCAAACTCCGGGTGTCCGCTGACTCACCCGTCAACCCGCGGAAAAATCTATATGTCTCAGCCACGAGGACACACCAGCAAAATGGCCACATGGGCCCATGCGCATCCATACTCATAAAACAAAAATAATCAACTATATTCTTATAGTTTCCATGCCTGTTTTACGAAAAGATTTATACATATTTACAACATTTACTTAAAGCCACATTTGGCTTTCTCTTCCTAAAAGCTACCTCGCTACGTACTCATCTCCCCGCTGGATAGTCCCGTGCATCTGTGGGTGGGGTCCTATGACGGGGTGAGCAAAGCCCGCAAGAGGAAAATTTTCCTGCCAAGGGTTACCCCACCTAAAAATGACATATGCAATGGCATAAATAAACAATCAATCACATTCCATACAATTATTCACTATTATATGAAATGTCTATATCATGCATGAGATGCAACCCCTCATGCTCACGACCTGAGTACCAACCAACTCCCTCACACCTGGAATGCCAAGCGTGACTAAAACCTGTCACTCACCATGACTAAACCATTGGACACCCTCCAATTTTATTTATCAAAACCTGATTTTGATTCTTTTCCTTTATTTTCAGGCCACTTGATTTCCTAAGCTACACCGTAGGGACGCCGCACACCTTTTCAACATTTTCACCAACTTGCATCGTCTGGATCCGCGGTTTAACCGTGAGTAATCGGTGGACTTTCACCCCGTGGGTGGATCTAAATTCCAATCCTTGTTCCGCCCAAAATACAATTTATCATTTTGATTTCACGACACTCGTGAATCTCTACCTTGGACTTTGTCCCTTTTTTTTTTTTTTTTTTTTCCTCGAGCTCTCACACCCATTCACCAACACCGATGAACAAACCTACCCTCGTGACTCCACATCCGACCCGACGCGACAGACTGGGTGATGAAATGCATGATGTCAATGCATTTTCCTCATGTTACATGCATGAATGAGCATTACATGAAAACATTTTAAGCACTCCATGGAAAATTATAATTTATACATATGTAACTCACCTCCATGCAAAACATATTAATACATCAAAAGCATGCATCAATATCACACTCCACACCTCTAGCATGTTATCCAAGCAAGCCATAACACACAATTAGAGGGGTCACAAACTTGACTATTCAATGGTACCCTCACTCGCCCCTTCATTAAACATGAAATCCGCTTGTTCCAAACTTCCACACACATCAACAAACCATAATACCTAGAAACCTTCGGATTCTAGTTCAAACCCTAACTCCCATAGTCCAGAAACCGGTCATGAAATCCATACCCATTAGTCCCAAGGCTTGGAACTAACTTCCATGGCCTCTCATGGCCTCCCACAAGCAACTCCTACCATTATAAAGCTTTTAGCCTAAAAGTAAACCAAGTAGGAAATATCCTACCTCTTGGAGTTTGAAGAAACTCCCAAAAACCGGAGTCCACGCGTTGTCCTCTCCGTGTAGAACAACTTCCCTTCTTGTCTCGAAGGAATCCGACGGTCGGATCTCCTACTAACCTAGAGAGAAGGAGGACACTCTCTCTCTAAAAATGAAGAACAAAGCCTTCTGCATCTAATTTCTTTCTTCCTCTCCACGTTTTACTTTCCTTTGTTTTATTCCTCACTTTTACTTTTCTTTCCTTTTTGCTTTTCTATTTCTTTATTCTCATTTCTCATCTCATTTCTCTTTCACTTTCTCTCCTTTCTCTTTTTCTTTCTCTCCTCCACTCGAGAATCAATCATTCGTCACCTGAGAAATTGCCTCCTCCTCAAGTCTCACATGCCATAAATTTCGATCATTTTCTTTTATTTCATAAATCCTTAATGACATCATCATGTGCACCACATTTACTCATACTTTCGCCATAATTCCTTTTTCTTTCCCACACACATGGCTCATCAGGAGCCATTCTTTTCTCAAGTGGACCACATGGCTTTGCCATGTCACTCCTCTTTTTGCGATTCCATGTGGCATTCCCTTACTCTCATGTGTCATCCAACACCCTACGCCGAAAAACGTGGAAATCCCGACCACCTTCGGACCCAACGAAATTCGACGTGGTAGCTAAATCTCCTCCAAGCGAGACGATTTCCAATGGAGAAGTCCATTCTCATTATCCGAGATCTAGAAAAATCTCGATTTTTACCGAAATTACCATTTTGCCCTTCGAGAAAATTGGAATTTCCTTTCTCTTGTCTTACATTACATGTAGTCATAGGCTCCGCCTAGATCGTAGCTCACCTTCGCTCAGCGTGGTTTGGTTCACCTAGGCGGCCTCGCCTAGGTGGTAGACCGTGGAAAGTCCACCACCCTCATCCCTCTGGTTCAATTTAGTGTGCACACCCTCACCTAGGCGGACCCCTTCACCTAGGCGAAGAACAATCTTCCATGAGAAGATTTATGCCTTCTCCTAGGCGAAGAAACATCGAGCAAAACTCGAAAATCCAATTTTTCTTTGCTAAACAAACCCTTAAACGAAAAACCCTCTTTTCCCGACCCAAAGATGGAAAATAACCAAGGTAGGAAGAATACCCTACCTCTTGGAGCGTAGATACATGGGTAGAAAGCCTCCTAAACCTGACAAATTCAATTTCCCGAAATCTTTGCTCGATCCTGGGTGAAATCCTCGCGGTTTCAATACTTTACCAGACTCCCTCACAATGCGATAACTTTTGTTCTTGGTCTCGATCAAAACCGAATTCTGTCGACTCAGAGATCTTGAAGGAAGGAAGCCTTTGGCTCTCCTCTTTTCTCTCACGCTTACACAATAGGAGAAATCAGCCCTTTCTTATCCTAAGTCCCTTTTGTCCTAATTTAAGTTTAAGTTAGATGTGTGGCCCACGTCGTGCCACGTGTCCACCCTTGTTCGGGTCCGATTTTGGCCTAAAGCTACCCATTCCGTCTCAGTTCAAGTTCAAATTATTTTCCATGAACTTAACTCAAACTATTTCCTAACTTCCAAGATTTTCTTAAAATCTCGTCTTTGGGAGTCATTGGACACCCGTCATCTCGAAAAACGTGAAAATCTTACTGTCTCGGATTCAACGAAATTTGTCTAGGTAGCTAGATTTCGAGAGACAAATCCAACGGTGAGGTCCATTTCGTCATCTGAGATCTAGAAAATTTCCAAGTTTTCAACCTGTACTATTCCAATGCCCTTTTTCAAAAAAGTCGCTTTTTCTCGAGTTTTACTCTGCCCACCTTTCAAGCGTGGTTCAAGGTGCAATGGTTCACACCCAAGCACTGCACATTGTTCCATTTTTATAGACATCGTAAGTATGTTAGGTTTCCCTCATCTTTTCTTACTTCGATATTCACAAATCTTTTCGATTCACATGTTTTTTCTTTTTTAGACGAATCTTTTTGAAATTTAAATTTTCGCCAGATTGTGATTTGAAACCCCATTCTAGTCTGGGCGGGTTAGAATCTTTAATTGGGTTTTCCTTTTCAGAGTTCAAGAATCCCTGAATTTTTGTTTTGCCTTTTCAGAGTTCAAGAATTCCTGAATTTTTTATTTTTTATTTTTTTTAATTTTGTTGTTCTTTCAAATCTCGTACTGAGATTCTCTCATTCTCAGCCTTTTTAAAAAAAAAAAAAAAAAAAAAAAAAATTATTGTTCTTGAACCTCGAATGAAATTCTCCTCATTCTACCATTTTACCGAGTCAATTGTAAGTTATCTCGGCTAACCCGCCGAGTCATCCCGATTTTACCCTCAATGATAGCATCCGGTCTCTGGGTGACGACGCCCACATGCCCAAGACGATAACGACTCCTGGCCGAGTCATATCGAGTCGGGTCGATTTCCAACCCCAAATTCGTGCACACAATGACCTTACGACTGCTTTGTTGGTATCAAAGTGCTTCTCACAAAAGGTATCTAAATGTCAAATAACTCCACAGAAAAAACAAAGCATCGGCAGTCTTTCATACTTGAAGTGCAGCCACCTCCATTCACACCCCACTTCGATGAGCTATAACTAGACTCATTATCACCTTCCTCTATAACCAGACCAGATTCTTCTCCATCCTCTATAATAACCTTATCACAAAGGTTAGTTAGCACCTCCACACTTGTTTCCCCTTATCTCGCTCCAACACTGACGACGACGACATACTCAACACGAAGTCGAGACCTTTCTACCTTGTGTACTAGACTAAATTTATCATAAATTTAGTTAATACATAATTTGCCTACAAATTTATTTCATATATATAATCAAAAAGGATATTTAATTTTCCTTTAGCATCAATAATATCAAATTATGATGTTAGCTTCCTTTTTTTTTTTTACTAGTTGTTAAGTTTGAATAATTATTATTTCAAGAAGACTTGTTTTTTTAATGAAGCTCTTCCTTTTATATGCATATATTTGGCAAGTTCAATTAAGGTGATTGGTGACTTGTTTATTCTTTTACTTATCTTAACTTGCTCTAATTCGTAAAATAAAATTTCATATTAGTCTTTTTAAATATTCATTTCATGATATAAATAGTTTATTTAGCAAAGGTTCTCACCCTTCCAACTCAACTACAAAATAGAATCTAAAGAAGGTACAAAAATTAGGTATTCATTTGACATGATAATCAAAACAATATTATAGTAAAGATTCAGTAATACACTACATTTTCCTTAATTATTTGATACAATAGATTAAACACAAGCTCAAAAGCATAATTATCGAAGAAGACGTTATGCTAGGTTGACAACCAAGCAACTAGAAGAATATATATAATTTGTTACACATAATTGAAAAAAATAGAAGGACAAGTGCGACGCTGATGAGAGCTACTTCATATGAGCATGGCATGACACATGTTGTGGGTGATAACAGATTGGTTACCTCTAATGAATCACATCTACTATTAAGGAAAATAAACAAACCCACATAAAAAAAACTTTATAATTTTTTTTTATACATATAATTCTCTTAGAAATAAATCCGAACTATTTTCATATAGGTGAAGTGACATGACATGTGCTCCCCATTACATGGGTTAAATAAAAAGACAATCTTGTCATTCTTGTGGTGCAAAACGTTTCCAATACGAGCCACGAACCTTTTGTCATTACAATTGACAAGTCATACTTTCAACTCCCTGTCCACGAAAAACTTATATATATATGCGCACATCTCAAACGAAGAAGCTTTACAAATGGTCAAACATTTGAGATAATAATAACATATCCCTATTCACATCATTTGGGTAAAAGTTAGACAAGAGCTTGGAAGTTCAAAGAAAGTGGTTTATACATTTCGTGCACAAGGACAAATATACCATGACCTTCCATCTTTATTACCATCAACGATTCCATGTCTTCTCACTCAGGCTCGCTTCAAGTTTCATTTCATGATCTCCAAAGATGCACTTAGTGAGGTTTTGGTTGTTTATCAATTGATAAGGGTATTGCTAAAAAACTCATATGTTTTCTCAATTAGAGAATCCGCTATTAGATTCTTACAAAATTCGTATACAAAGTGACATTAAATTTGATCAAAGGGTATACATTTTCCCACCAATTGATCAAGTTGTTGTTGCTCTATAAATTGAAGGAAATAATCTTAACATAGCTCGTTGTTGGGTGTATGCCCAAAGTCCCACATTGAAAATAGGAAGGCTTATGAGTCTATAAGTGGACAACATCCAAATTATATGAGGCTTTTTGAAAAAGAAGCCCAAAAACAAAATCATAAAGACTTAGGCCCAATGTAGTTGACATGTATATTAAGCTTTGAACAACAAGAATGGATTATTATAGAAGACAACAATAAAAAATTGGAGTAAAGTTGTTCCAAGGAATTGATGTTAATGTGCTAGTTAGAGAAAGAAGGGCAAATGAAGTTGGAAAAAGAATTGTTTTGCCTGCATCATTTGTTGGTGGTCTTAGAGATAAGTGACATAGATATTTAGATGCTATGATAATTTGGAAAGTTTGATCTTTTTATAGTAGTAACGTGCAACTTGAGTGGAAGGAAATTCAAAATTAATTAAAAGAAAATCAAACCCCATTAGATATACCGAATTTAACTTCGCCTATTTTTTTAGCAAAGTCACAAGTTTGAAGGAGTAATTATTTGATAAACACATATTTGGAAATTTTGTAGCACATTTTTATGTGATAGAATTCCAAAAAAAGGTGATTATCTCACACACACATTTTTATAATTTTAAGATCAAACTATAAAATCATGCTGATCAATATGACAAATTTGCGACCGAAATTTCAAATTTCAAAGTATCTAAGTCTTTTTAAAAAAAGTTTAAAACACATGATTCACGGTTCTTATGGGATATTGAAGAAAAATAACCTGTGTATGTGAGATGGTAAATGCAAATATAACTATCATCGCCCTTTTCCTCTAAGATGATACAAAGTAAAGACTCTTATCCAATTTACCATAGAAAAGATAATAAACAACAAGTATCTATTCGTAATGCATTATTAGATAATTGTTGGATAGTCTCTTATAACCCATATCTTTTAAAACGCTATAATTGACACATTAATGTAGGAGTGTGTTCAAGAATCAAACTATTTGTGTGTGTGTGTGTAAAACACGTATGTGTGGGATAGAGTTATGGCTAAGAACTGATGGTAGTGATGATGTTCAGGCTGGACAGAAATTCAACCAATTTCAAGATGTTTGATAGGTCAAATTGACAAGAAGTTATTTTAGCTGTGATTTTTTTAGTTTAAATTGAATGCACTTGAATATATCTAGTGGTTATTAATCTCTACAAACTGCTTTTGCTCTGCATTAGTTATACCTAGTTTGTTATTACGAGAACTAAAATTTAGAAAATGATCTTATCAGGATATTGCATCTTAGAATAATTTCTTACATAATTTTTGAACACATGTTCCTTTAAACAAAGAAAACTAGGATCATAATTGTATATAGAGAAATTCGAAAAATATTACGCTTATAAGCAATGTATGTTAGAATAAAAATAATAAAGAGGTAATTTGGTCAAGTAAGGCCCATCGGAAAGTGAATGATATTATCTGATACTTTTTGTTGAATAATATTAGAGGACCAACTTCTTTTCAAGATTTATTAAACTATGATGGAGGTTAATACTTATCATTTAAGGATGCTACATAAAAACGAGGCTTGTTAGAATCTAATGATTCTATCTCAGAATGTATACATGAAGCTACATTTTTTTCAAATGTCTTTAGCAATGCGTAGTCTTTTTGCTACTATATTAGTTTATTGTCGGCCAAGTGGTGTTAGAAACTTAAGGGATTCTCATTTTAATTCAACATCAAATGATTTATGAATCATCCATTAAATTCCACATGAATCACAAATTTTAAATACATTACAGAGTGTAGACTTTTTCTTGCAAAATATGGGGAAGAGCAACATTGACTATGACTTATCATTGATGGATTTAAGTGACAGATGAATATTATCAAGAAGAGAGATATTTGATGAGTTAGCTTTTAAGTGTCAATCTTGAGGATTATATGCATCCACTACTTTAAATCTTAAACAATTAATTACAGATTCAACTATACTTAGATCGAATAAGTTCTGGTTCTAGTAGTGTTTTCTTTATCGATGGCCTTGAAGGCAAGGGAAAAAAATTTTATATCATGCATTATTAGCAACTATAAGATCAAGAAAAATGATTGTTATTGCATCAACAACATCAAGCATGGCTTCTTCTATTATGCCCAGTGGTTAAGCTACACACCAGAGATTTAAAATACTCATTAATGTTGATGAATCAAGATGTGTATCATAAGCAAATAAAGTGGAATAACTTAACTATAAAGGAGGGTTGAATTAATAATTTGGGATAAAGTACCAACTACAAAATGATGGGCTATCGAGACATTTGATAGGACTTTAAAAGATATTATGGATAGTTAGCTATTATTTGGTGGAAATGTTATTATATTTTAATGAGATTATTGTCAAGTAATTTTGGTTGTTCCTCGTGGAACAAAAGAATAAACTATTAATGCAAGTTTGGTGAGGTCTTACCTTTGGCCAACAATGGAAATCTTAAGATTATGTACAAATATTAGAGTATGCTCTAACTCTATTTTTAGTGACTTCCTTTTACATGTTGGGAATGGTAAAAACCCATGATAAGTCAATGGATGGTAAAGATTCATAAGGAAATGTTAATTAAATACAATGATGATGAGAATACTAAAGAATGTTTGACTAATGCCATCTTTTATTCACTAAAAAAGAAAACACATTAAGTTGAATATATCAACACAATGAGCTATTCTTGCAACAACAAATGAAAATGCTGATATGCTAAATGAGAAACTAATTGAATTATTCTAGAGGAATCAAGAACATATTATAGTTTTAACTCTATAGTTGATGATGCTCAAAATTATATCAAGAAGAATTTTTGAATACATTAACACCTAATGGCCTTCCTCCTCATAAATTGGTTCTAAAGAAAAATTGTCATATCATGCTCTTAAGAAACTTAGATCCATCAAATGAGCTTTGCAACGGGACGAGAATTGTTTGCAAAGATTTTAAGTCAAATGTAATTTATGCAAAAATTACAACAGTCAAATATACTAGAAAGCAAGTACTACCACCAAGAATACCTCTTTTACCAACAAAAAGTGAACGATATTATTTCCATTTTAGATGTGTTCAATTACCAATTCAACTTAGTTTTGCAATGACTATAAATAAAGCAGAAGGTCAAACAATTCCATATGTTGGAGTATATTTACCTCAACATGTCTTCTCATATGGTCAATTATATGTATAACGAACTTAAATGTCAACAATAAAAGTTATCATCAAAGATGTCGCTCCTCTTTGTGCTACAATAAATAGATCTTCTATGAAAAATGTAGTGTATAAAGATGTTCTTATCTCAAAAGGGTAATTTTCCCATGATTAGGGATGAAAATGTGAAGACACATTGTTGATATGTGACAAAATAGCAGTATCACCGGCACCGACACAATAACCTAGCACCGATTATCGTTATAATAAAATCGCCAATAACAAAATATCTTTAAAATATTGGAATTTATCTGATTTATCGGTGACAATATCAAGCATGAAGTGCAAGCACCCCCAGCCAAAATTCAAAGGTAAGAAATTTCTGCAAATTTCGATGAATTTTATCGAAATTTTTAAAAAAATTTGTATGGATGCAATGGAAATGATGATTTCGGTAAAATATCACTAAAATTTCGTCGAAATTGATGGAAATTTTTTAGTAGAAGAAAAATGGGAAGAATGGGAAAGAAAAATAGAAGAAAAAAGAAAAAAGAAAAACCTATTGCTCGTCGTAGGCTGTTGGAGGCTCTTACTTAGGGCAATGAAGAGGGAATGGAAGGCAAGAAAGGAAAGAAAGAAAAGAATAAAAAAAGAAGGAAAAAGTTTGGTTGGAAAACTCTAGAACCTGAGAGTTAATTATTGTCATAATTTTTAAGAAAATTATGGTTTTAAAGAAAATTATTGATGTACCACCCAACCAATAAACTTTTTAAAATTTAATATGGAAAAATACTTATATTGTTTGTATATATGAAAGTAAATTATTCAATTTTAAAAATCTCATAAAAATATTATTTATCAAAATTTGTTTGACATTATTCAATAAATTCAACTAATTAAATTAGAAATTTCAATATTAAATATTTCATTTCTTCATTAATCATTTTAAAAAAATTACTATCACTTTATTTTTATTTTTTCTACATTAATATTTTAATTTTTAACAATATTAAATTATATTTATTAAAAATTAATTAATTAATTAATTAATCAAGTTATAATTTCTATAAATAAAAAATCAATTTGATAAATAAAGTGTATATATATAATTTTCAATAAGATAAAGTATTAATATAACTCTTTAAAAATACTAATTTTTAAGATAAATCAATTATTAAAATAAGTTAATGTCAATATCAAAATGTGGTCACTGGAAATTTATATAAATCATACAAATAACTTAATTTTATCTTAATGTGATAAACATGGGTTTCTATAAAAAACAATTTACTTTTATCATAAATGGAATACAAGTATAAGGAATTAAAATTTAAGATAAATTTTTTAAAAATAATAAATATGATAATTTACTGTATCTATGTCAATTTATATTTTTATTATTATTGTTTTTCTTTAAAAATGTAAATACTTTCTTTCCGACAATCATTTTTTGTTTGATAAATATTCACTTATATTTACCAATCTTCATTTTAGTATTAAAAGAATATTATAACAAAATTTCATATAAAATTATGAATATTGTCTTTAATATGTATATTTTTGTTTTTTTTTTTTTTGTCATTTTAAAACTTTTTCAAAGTATTTTCATGAATTTTATATAATTTCCTTTTTCCAGTATTTTGTAAAAATACATGAGCATATGATATATCCAAAATTCAACTACGTGTATATATATATATATTGACATTTTGATCCTTGCCTATGATCAAGGTTTTTTTTTTTTTTTATTGATGATTATTTCTTTTAGTATATACCAATATCATCTTTACTAATACCTAAGTTTTATTCTCTTTCATTTTATTTGCATGCATAATGTCTAATGGTATATTCTGTTCCTTGCTTGTTCAACATTTTCATAGAGATTTATTCATATAAAGGTAATCTTGTCTCGGCCGTGATCAATAGAACAATATAAAAATTTAAATTAGATCTAGAAAGATGGAAAGATAATACTAATGGATTATAAGGTGTGACGCATTGATTTTAGATTTACAATTAATTACCTTTTCCCTATCCTACTGATCTTTATTACCCCCCATTGCCCCCTCCTACCCATAAAAATAAAATAAAATAAAATAAACCCTTGATTTACTTTGTTCATCGTTTCAGTAATATACCCAAAGGGCCAACACGAGTCTTTAAGTTCATCACTTACCACCCAGTATTTGGAAGCAAATTATAAAGTTTAGGTAAGTAGGCCAGAAAGCCTTACGCCTTGAATTCACAAGTTCAGTTTGCAAATAAAATACTAATACTACTACCCACACAGGATATATAAATAACATTTCCAATTCAGGTGAAGACAGCCAATTAAACACATCCCTTGGCAAGCTAAAACTACCCAAAATAAAAAAGAAAGAAGAGAAAAAAAAAAAAAAAAAAGGAAACTATAGGGCCCCTGCTAATTACCTTTTTCAACATTTAGTTGGGCTTTCATAAAATCAGTGCATTGACTAACCTAAGAAGCTTTTGTGGGGTCATCTCCTGGTAAATCATCTTCATCGTGGTAGATGTTCTCGCCATCCGCAGATCTGGAGATATATCTTCAGCTACGCTAGCACTAACCCAATCCTCGCATGGGTTCCATGAAAAATCTGAAATTTTACTTGTATGACCGCCATGAATGAAGAGCAACTCTGGTGGCCCATCTTCAGCATCCTCTGGAGTCTGCTCCTCATCAATCCTACAAAAAAAAAAAAAAAGGCATGAATTCGACCATATATTACATCCAGAATATCTGTTAAAAGCACGGACATCGATGCTTAGGTTTTTAACATATAGAACAGATCATAAAATTAGCTGCATCTTCACAGCCATTGCTGAATTTTTTTATTTTTTTTTTTATTTGATACTTGAAAATTTTAGATTTCTATCATCTTACATACTACTACAGATATCTTTCTATTGGAAAAGAATTCCAGACCAAATGAATAAAGATGATCCACTTAAAAATTTAAAAAAAAAAAAAAAAGTTGTGGCTGTGGTTCACGGAAAAACCTGCTAAGATCCCAGACCATGAGCCTCCGACCAAGACAACAAGAAGCCAAGATAGTCTCATTCTTTGGATTCCATCCAACTTGGAACACCTCCTCCCTAATGTGCATCAGAACAAAAATTTAGTACAAGAAACATGACAAAATGCAGGCATTAAGGTATGGCCTCAACTAAATGGGGAAAATGAAAAAAGAATATAATGTCAATGAGAGTACAAAAGATATATCCTATATAGCTAAAGATAAAACACACAAGATTACTCATTTGTAAGTAATCAAAAGTATGGAGAGCAGTGTTGATCTTGCGTAGATCAAAATAACTTGACAGTCTGCTTGTCAGTAGAGCCTGCTGCCACAACCTATCTATTAAAGGGATTGAAAGCTGCTAATTACCTAACATGAAACCAAAAAAAATATATATATAAAAATAAAATAACATAAATCATCAAATCAAACAAAAACTACAAAACCTATTTCACACTTTGAAACCATAAATTATCTAACATATATTTAAACATTAGCATTTAAAAGTAAAATGCTCTAAAGCCTTCCAATGGACTTTCACAGCTTATCAAAAATGGTGATACAGCTATTACATTTTCTCATCCACATATTACATTAGAGTTAAAGTGTCATTAGATAGTTGTAAAAATAATAATAAAATCAGCAAAGAAAAGGAAAGTGCCACACAAATTCAAAATATAATGAACTGAATGTGATAACCACAAAATTGATTCTATAGTTTCAAATTAGTCGATATAATTGATATTAGACATAAATTTCTCTCGCTTATTATTAATGCTAGAAAACACAAATGATGCTCGGCATGGGCAGACATGTAAAGATGGTCAACCAGGAAATATGTAAAGTTATGTCTGTATGCATAAGCAGGTATATAGGAACCTGCCTGGATCTGTTAAGAAAGCTTTCAATTTTAGATACTCCACTCTCACTTTGATGAAAGCGAGCAATTACAGAATGGATAGGCTTGCTGACTCGATGGTGTCCCGAAGGTCCCATATAAGCATACTGATCATCCCTAACTGAACCAAATAAGTATTCATGCCTGTGGCAAAGTACATCTTCTACAACACCTTCATGAACCTATTTTAGCAAAATTGCCAAACCATGGTCAAAATCTACAAATCAACAAAAATGATAGCTATAAGTAGATACTGACTGTTTGTTATTTATTTGGAGAAAATGAAGCTTGGCTTTCCAAGCATTATAGGTTTTAAGGCACTAAAATGCAGAAATTGAGTCCTTGTGCTTTTTTGACAGGCAAAAGAAATTGATTCCATGTTTATGTTATGACCCATTCTAAGTCCCACATCGTTAAGTTACGGATTGGTCTTGTGGCTTTATAACCTCTTGGGCTCCCTCCCCTTGACAGCTAGCTTTAAGGGTGAATTCTACTCAAGTGGTTGTAACAAAGAGACAAAGCGGTTCACTTTCGGGATGGCCTCATCCCGGGAGTTGTGGAGGGTTGCTACCCATGGGATCCGTAGTCACCATAGAGTTGTGGAGGACTATCCGCGGGTCCACAAAGTCACTACTGCCGTGGGACACTCTGCTCTAAAAGAGGGATGGATTGTTATGACCTATTCTAAGTCTCACATTGTTAAGTTAGACTCGCCTTGTGAGTTAATAACCTCTGGGCTTCCCGACAACTAGCTTTTAAGGGTGAGTTCTACCCAAGTGATTGTAACAGTTTACTGTCACCAACCTTCAATCAGGTACTTAAAAAGCTTATAGTTTGCAAAGACATATAACACTGTAAGTTGATTTCTTATGTGCTAAGGGTTAGGTTAACAGTGACTAGAGCTAGTAAATGGGCCAGCCCAACCCATTTTGGGCCAGCCTATTCAGACCGCAAGCCATAACGTGTTGGACTAATATGACCTATTTCTATTCTGCTAACTTCGACTGTACCAATCCAACCCATTCTCGGCCACAGCCTAAAACCTTAAAATGTTAAAAAAAAATCTATCACAAATTTATGTCCATCAAAATAAAAATAAATAACATATAAATATATAATAATACTAATATATAAAATAATTGAATTTAAACAATATAATAATATTAAACAAACTTAAATAAATAACACACGGAAAGATCGTTGGAAGATCTCCAACCCACTCTCTATTTCTTCTCTTTTAGCCACTTTAGCTAGCCAAACACAAAAAATTCTCTCCAACCCACTCTCTATTCCACTCTCTATTTCCTAGTTTACCCAAATGTGGAGAGCCATTTGAGCTCTCTAAATTCTCTCTCTACCTTTTTTTTTCTCTCTATTTCTCTCTATATATATGTTTTACTTTTTAAAAATTATTGGAAGTTAAAGTGTAGTCAGAGAGGGTCAGAGCGTATTTTAAAAAGTTGCTAGCTAAATAGTGATTTTAATATTTAAATATATTTTGAGTGTGTTTATTTTGTTAAGGCATGAGACGCTTCTATATCCAAAGTACCAAACTAACTAAATAAATAAGCATTTCAAAAGCACAAAGAACAACCTAATAACATCTCTAAAAAAAAAACTTCAAAGTATCAAATGAAACCTCATATACTTCTAATCTTCATTCTCATCCTCGTTATATCCAATAATAAGATGTGACTCTACATTAAAAAGATGTACATCATCGATGCTAGTTATGTCATCATCATCTATTAATTAATTTTTTAGAATGTTAAGAATATAAATTTCATTTATATTTGAATTAAAAAAAAAATCCAAAAATGCATCTCAATAGTATAATAATGAAATACCCTTTTGTTTTGAAAATTCATTTTGCTTGAAGATATAATCATATTAGAAAAGAAATAAGTGCATAATTTTTGTTAATTATTTTTAAAATAATAATATTTTGTTATTAACACTACTTAAGTAATAAATTATTTCAAATATACTGATAATTTAGTAATTCGAGCCATAAATTTTATAGCCCAACCCTCCAAAAATCACAGGTTTGCCACGATCGGGCTCAACCCATATAGTCAACTCTAACAATGGCATCAGGTTTGCACCAGTAGCTTTTGACTTGTTAAATACACCTTAGTTCATAGGATTTATTTAAACAATCTACAACAATGTCATGTAATATGAGCCCCCCTATACCATTAAAGGAATAAATGTTAAATGCTACTTGAATAGAGAAGCCTACCTTAAAAATCTGCTGAGCCTCAAGAGCTTTGTTCTTAGGAGTTGCATTGATGTCCCACAAACATATTTGAGCATCATCAGAACCACTCAGTAAATGGCCCTGCTTAAACTGACTCCATGATAAACCATATCCTTCAGTACTGTGGCCCCTCAATCTCAAATCAGGACTGCATGCACCATCTAGAGGAGGCTTAGATGGATGTTTGCTATAATCGAAAACATAAACTTCAGCACTAACTGTCTTGGTAGCAATAATAAATGGGTTTTGCGGCATATAGCGAGCCCTGTTAACCTCTCCATCATGATTTATTTGCTGGATGATTTGTACCTAAAACAACATAATTGAATATTAAAAATATTAGAGACTTCATAACATTTAAACAACATAACAGATCATTCATATATGACACCAGAGAATAAGAGGCAAATTTACAAACAAATGTTACTAATGTAAAAGGACCATAACCAGATGTACAATAAAAATCCAACAAAATTACACATAAAAACAAATTGTGAACTAATGAGATTCCAATTGCAATAATGTAATTAAACTCGTGCATACCCAGGGCAGTTAAACAAGTTTCCTTAAGACATAAACCATAAACCCTTCACCAAAGATATAGCTATTTAGTCTGCACTTATACTAAGATAAATATGTTATGCATGTTTTTCCTCACAAAGAGAGAGAGAGAGAGAGAGAGAGAGAGAGAGAGAGAGAGAGAGAGAGAGAGAGAGAGAGAAAGAGGGAGAGAGCACTTTGACTCTCTTTCTGAAGCATTCCTTAGACCTGCACCTCACCAAATAAGCACAGTCTTCAACACTTAAAAACCTTTTGTTTTATTTTACCTTTTTTTTTTTTAATTTTTGAAACCATAAATTTTTCAAATTAAGCTCAAATCAGTTCAGTGCACAAGTAAAAACATACCCAACCTTGTCATTTTTGTATATCATATGAAATAGAAGATAAAGAGACAGTCAAGATTCCCTCTGGACTCCTCAAAGGAGCAAACTTCAAACATTTTCCTTAGAATCAACAAGTGTTTCCTGAAAAAAGGTAGAATAGTTGCATAGGTGTCTATATGCCCCAATCCATAAAGTACAGACTTAATCTTTGAAACTCCTGGAGAAGTCAACTAATACCAACAGGGGAAACACATACACAGTGGGTTCTGATCACTAAATGTTAATTGCTACGTGGCCATAGTTTTCTGATAAAAAAAAAGTGTCCATTGTTAGAGACAGGCTTTTTGTGTTTTCTAGTTCAACCATTAGAAAATCAGAAAATGAAATAAACGTACAAGAAAATCAGAAAGCATAATCCTTCATGCCAATAGGACTTACCCTTCACCTTACATGGAATCAAAATCCTGACCATGTAGTTATACATTTTAAAACACCGTTTCTCAACATACAAATTTCCCAAGAAGAGAAGACAGGAGTTGACCTGCTGCTGGCACAACCAAAACCACCTACATCAAAGCGGTCATCATCATACTGACGAGCATCATTCTCAGCATCTTCCAAAGGGAGTTGAACTTGAGCAACAACAATTGGGCCTATTCTCAGAAGTGTGTAACCTCAAATATCTTCTGTACAGAGAACTTGCCAGGAGGCTCCTCTCTATCAGGAAGCCATTCCACAGTGTTTGACGGCCACCCAGTGCATGCGTATAACTAAGTCATATAGAAATGGAGTATTCTTCTTCCAAATTTTGTATTCTTCATTGATTAATCTCTCTTCTATCTCCCCTCTCATCTCTTCCTCATCCTTCCCCATCAATATACTACTATTTCAGTACTTCTGCAACTATGAGTTCCAATCTCCACCAACCTTGCACTGGTCGACACCGGCTCAGTGATTCAACTTTGTCACCTAAAATTGACAGAAACAAGCCACATTTACATTTGTTTTCTAATAAGGGGTAAAGAGGATGCAAGTCATTGCCTCAATGCTTAGCCTTAGACACCAGCTTGATAAAGAACATGTATATCTTGGACCCAAATTTTGGCATATCTCAGTTTGCAATGAAGTAAGAGAACTATGTAAATCAAGCATAAGAAGCATGGATTTCAGATCACAAACGATTATGTGAATAAAAGTACTAAGCAAAAGGCATTTCATCTTCATTTTTCAGAAACTAAGTTTTCTCTTTCTTTTTGGAAATTTTTCCCACAAGCCAAACAACGGATAAAATGCAGAGAGCTGTTCACCAAAGCATGCCCAAAAAACCCTAAGATCTGACATTCACACCTTGACACAAACAATAACATTCCAGCATAAACACGAAATCGCGTGCAAAGAAAAAAAGAAGAGGAAAGATGAACAGGAAAATAAATAAATAAATAGCTCAGCATTTAAATATTGACAAGTTAAACTAGGGTTCCAAGTAGAGAGGAAATCGCTCTTTCCCAGCATCCAATACACTTCCTCATGAAACAAAACAACAGAAATCACAAAATTTTAGCAGAAAAAGAACATAAGCTCTCATCTTTCCCCGCAAAAAAAATAATAACAATAATTAAAAATAAAAAGCTGAGAATTCCCACATTTACAGCACGCGAAAGGCACAAAACATGGAAAATTCAAGAAACAAACATGAAAACCCTTCATCTAATCTTCCCGGACCAATTTGCAAAACCCTAAACTTGAATGAGATTCAAAGACCTGATGAGAGAAATCGGCGCCAAAAAGCGAGAGCTTGAATAGAATGGAGGGAGCAAGGGCTTTTAGATGGAGAGAGAGGAAGTATGGGGGTGTGGTTGGACCCAGAGGTTAGAATATCCTCACCCGGAACTATGTCGTTCTAATCCCGGCTATCCATTCCATAATGAGAGGGACAGAAATTGAAATATAAATATAATAATTTAGGGTAATTTAATTAAAATGACCTTTCTAAAAACCCAAATTTCAACTTCTTCAATTTTTAGTCTGATAAAATGTCAAATTTATGAGTAATTGATGTCTTAATCAAATATTTCAATATTTTATTCATTAATTACATTTATTAGCATTAAAATAATAATAATAATAAAAATAATTACATATATAGTATTGCAATAAAAAATAATAATAATAAAAATAAACTCCCTTCAATATAAATCAAAATCAAATCAAGTTAAAAATTCTAAATATCAATTTAGATTACAAATTATTCTCTTTCTCCTTATCTATCTTTTTTTTTCTTTGGTATTTTTATCTTATATCTAGCTAATCCTTTTTAAAAGATTAAAGGTGGTGTTCTAACAAGGCCTAACTCGGTTGTTAAGGGTTAATCATGGACGAAGGTGAGGAGATAAGTTCAAGTTTTAACGGGGACAAAATTATATACTTATCAAATAAAAATTAAAGGTGATGTACATTTTTTACTCCTTGCATAACTTATTATTGAATTTTTAAAATTTTTGACTAAAATAAAAAAAAAATCAAAATATTTGACTTTTTCTAAATGTTTTTCTCTATTAAAAAACACAATTTTCAAACTCTTGACATAATAGCATGAAAAAATTATACTAAATAATTCAATTGAAACCCTTATGATTAGTTCATGTTTATTAAATAAATCATGTATATTTAAATTTTTATTTATTTATTTTCTAATAATTCTTACTTAGTGTTAAAAGATTACTTTTTTTCATTTAGTAGGATACGAAATTTATTTTATTTAAAATTAATTTTCAAAATTTGATAAAATTTTTTTTCATAGATTATGTATAAATTTACAGATGATTTCTTTGTCGTGGCATTTATTTAAAATAAACTTTAAAAAATTATTTATATAATTTTTTTCTTATAAATATGTTAAAATATTATACAAACATTATATAATATTTTTATTTTTTCATAGTGATAAAGTTAAATTGCCATTATATTAATAAATATTAAAAGAAATTATCTTTTTTTATACAATAAGATGTTAAGATGGTAATTTTTAGCTAATAAAAACTAAACAAACTAGTAATTAATAGAAATAAAATATTAGAAAAACAAACACTAAATACTTAATACTATTAAGCAATGTTAAAAACAGAAGTTCAATTCAATATTAAGTAAAAAAACAAAAACAAACCCCATATAAAACTAAAGATTTTAAAAAGAACTTCCTAATTAAGAGTATTTCAATTCAATTAGGCCTAAAATACAAAACTCTTTTGTATTAACTTACCTTTTGTAGCCAATGAGGCAAAACTTAGTGGTTAAGAGTTAGGAGGGGTATAAGGAAAAAACCAAAATATCAAGTTATAGTCCTTATGAAAACAGAATACTATAATTATGCAAAATAAATATATGCCAAAAAAAAAACTTACCTTCCATTGGTTGTCATATTGTAGACCTCAAATTTGGGTTAGGTTTAGTTTTATCATTATTTTATTTTATTATTTTATCTTTTATTTTATTTAATTTTACCTTATTTGATTCTTTTGATTTTATTTGAGTTATTTTGAAAAGAAAGGAAAATAAATATGAGAAGAGAAAAGGAAATTTTTCTAGGAGGCTAGATTCAATTAGAGGAGCAAGGGATGGACGGAGAGAAAGAGGACGAAAAGGTCTGGTTTTAGAGCTCTAATATCTCTCCCCTTACATGCATTTATATACAAATATTTTTATGGTTTTGGTGCACCTTTGCTGGGGTAATATTTGTCTTTTCTCTCTCTTTATTTCCCTATTTGATGGGATATATATCTATATATATATATATATATATATATATATATATATATATATATATATATATATATAAATAAGGCTATGAATTGCTATGCATGAAATTGGGTTTTAGTCTCTGATAAGTCCTTTGTCATTCTTTTGTATGAGTTATATATATATATATATATATATATATATATATATATATATATATATATATATATATATATATATCTGATAAGTCCCTGTCATTCTTTGTATGAGTTATATATATATATAAATAAGGCTAAAATTGCTATGCATGAAATTAATTTAGTCTGATAAGTCCTTGTCATTCTTGTATGAGCTATCATTTTTGCTTTTGTTTTATTCCCGTCCTTTTGATTTCATACAATTACCTAGATTTGCTTTTGATAATTGTAGTGATATTAAATATTGCTTTTGTTTTGTTTATATATATGTACTTATTCTTTAATTATCCAAATGAATTTTGTATTGGAGTTTGCCTTTTTTTTTATTTATTTAACAATCAACCAATTCATCATGGCAGCAGAGATTCTCACGACTATTAATTTGTAATTATTATTTTTCATCTCGGTCATTTTCTATTGGATTGCCACCATCACACCTATTCATGTATCTCACTCGTGCCTTCACGTACCTCAATTCCTCTTCAGATGCATGTAAGAAAATATTTAATCCATAAAATCTTTTTCAACAAGATATTTTAAAATTTTGGAAGAAAGTAACAAAGATATTTTGAAATTTCTCTAAGACGGCTAAGGCCAGATACAACAGTGCTTCTGGTCAAACTCCACCGTATACTGCGAGATTCAAGCTTCCACCTCGATATACTATTTAAAATCGAATACGTTCAACAAACACGCAAACAAGATGTAGCAGAATCGAATCAAAATTCAAATTAAAAGATTAAATTTCAAACGTAAATTTATCAATTTGAAACTTACAAACTTACGAAAAGTTTTACCAAGAAAAGCCAGATAATAACGAAATGCATAAAAAGCGAGAAATCTTCTCTCTAAACTTATCTTCTCTTTCTCTCTCAAACTTAGCTTGCTCGCACAACCCTTCCTTATATAGGAAAATTTGACGGACTTCAACATGTCTAAATCTGGATCTGGAAAATGCACTTATCATTCACACAATGATCACAAGACTTCTAAAGTAAGGAATCTTATCCTACTTTTGAAGAGCCATCTCGCTTTTTCACGCCAACTGCTGAGTCAAGAATTTGTCTTCTTTTTGCAAGTGGAGCTGGCTGGTGCTCAGATGTGCAATACATCGCCATTTCTATCTTCTTTTATCACTTTGGTTTGTTGGGATTCCTTGTAAGCTAATTCGCCAAGTGTGTCCAAAGGTCAATCTTTCTCTCAACCTATCGCCTGAAAGGAAGAAGATCGATCTCTTTATGGATTGGAGCCCGTGAGTTCTCCTGAACAGCGCTAAGACAAGTTACATTCTTTTACTCATGGTAAACGGGAGGCCATAGCACATGTCATTGTTTTGCTAGAAGAAGGCTGTGGCCGCTTGTCGATCTTCCTTATCCGAAGTCCGAGTCACGAGCTTGAGAGTGTTTCACAGACCGCCGTGGGACCTGGTGATGTTCTCAGACGAATTTGAAGGAAATGAGCTTTTTGTTATCAGTCTACAGCCGACCAAATAAGTGACCTTAAATTTCGACCAGAGCTTTAATCGGGGCTTTGGCTTCAAACATCTCTTCGGCCAAAGATCAAGTCCTGGGCTGGGGATATTTGAAAGCCGGCCCACCATTTAATTTTGAATTCTTAGCCAAATAATCGGCGAATGGGCTCGATAAGAACTAGCTGGTACAAAATCCCAACAAAGAACTAAGGGATCCTTAATTGAGCACAAAAGAAGAGTGAATAACTATTCGTATGTGGGAAAAAACTTTCACAGTTTGATTTGAAATAATCAAAACCTTTACTAATTTCAGGACATAAAATATTTGGAGTGGCACCCATAAAAAGCCACCATTCCTCGAAACCGCCGAAGTTCTGAATTTTTTCATTTCAGCTTAAAAACCAGACCAGATCACCATACAAAAGACAGACCAAAGATTTTCAGAATCATAAAAATCAAAGCCGCTTCATGATCAAAGCGGTTCAAAATCTTTACAGATAAATATTTCTGATCCCAACTTTTCATTTAAGACTTTCAAAATTTCAGATTTTGACAAGAACGCCATTACCCCTCAGGTTCATGACATGAGAGATTCGATCGACCAGATTCATTTAAAGATAAATTGTAATCTACTGGGTTTTGAGATTTAGTTGGAAATGAAATACTTATCATTTTGAAAATCTGTCATAATCTCACGAAACTGACATGATCGTATTCAAGAATTTGGAGCAACACTCTATTCTCTTTTGTTTGGTATGCAAATTTTTGAGGAGTTTGAAATGACGTGGGTTTAGGTTTTCCCAAAACTTCAAACGATTCAAGCTCGAGGTCTTTTTTCATTGCATATGAGGCTTTGGAAGTAGGTTTGATAGGATCTGGTTTTTGCTTGCTCATCTTCCCTGTAAAAATTCTCGTGAAAGGAAATCAGGTAAAACATTTGAAGATCCTTTGATAAATTCAATTTCAAAATCGAAAACAGATAATATAGCTTGACATCTGGCAAAAATATGTTTTGAAACTAAGTTTTGTAACATCTTTTTGCAATATTTCTTTTCAGACTTTTGAAGAATCAACTCTAAAATAAATTTTTATTAAAAACATCACTTAAATTTTTTGAATGCATAAAACAATGGCTAAAACTTTTTAACCGTTGAATAATTCAATTGTGGACCACTCCAAACACCAGAGTGAAATCTAGCAATTGAAATTTTGTTTTGAAAATCTTGTTTCAAAATCCCGCCATACCCTATGTTTGAGGCATCTGTCTCTATTATAGGAAAGGCTTCTGGGTGAAGGATACCTAAGCAAGGAAGTGCCTTAACTCGAGATTCCGACTTGCTTCTGACTACCCCAGTATGTTCATCAGAACAAGGTAAAGGATTTTTCTTCAACCTTTGAAATAGAGGTTTATTTAAAACTTAAGATCTGGGTAAAACTCAATACATAATTTAAGCTACCTAAAACCTTGTAACGGTGAGCCATCTTTTGATTTCATCAAGAAATTTATTAGCAAATCTATTGCTTCAGATAGGTTTACTTGGACCTTGATGAATGTCAAATCCTAAAACCTAATATTTAGTTTGAAATAATTTGATTTTTGTCAAAGGTAAAATAACTAGACCATTATCTCTTACAATTTTTTGGAAAATTTTTAAATGTTTAAATGTTTTATTGAATTTGAAAATGCGAGAACATCATCAATATATACTATAGAAAATCTAGTATATTCATTGAAGATTTATTCATCATATTTTGAAATTCAAGGCATTTTTGAGACTAAACTAAGATCACATTCCATTCATAATGTCCAAATGCAATCAGAATGCAAAGCTTTGTATCTATCTTCTCTCGGTTTAATTTGAATTTTGCTTAAAATCAGATTTCATATCAAATTTCGAAAAATTTGTTGCATTATAAATCCTTTGAATTAAATCATTTTTATTAGGTATTGGATATCTAATCCATTGTAGAACTTTATTCAAAGGTTTATAATTAATCACTAACCTTGGAGTTCCTCTTTCAATTTCAGAAGCTTTTTGAACATGTTTCCACAACTCCATGGTGAACACCAGTTCCTATTAATTTTACTTAAGAGATCATTAATCTCTTTTGCAATATCTGGCTGAGTTCTGACTCATTTGAATGTGCCCGCTTTTGCTTAATTTGCTTGTCATTAAAATCTTTTTCATATGGTAATGAAAAACTTACGTTGCTTTCTATTCCAAAACATTTCGCATGTAGGAACAAGATTTTTTTCTATTTGTTTTTGAATATTTTTTTCTTTTCGAATTTGTTCTCGATTAAAATTTTCTTCGCTCTTTTATATTGATTTCTTTTTTATTAAGAAATTTTACTTGTTTGTTTTTAGTGCTGAAGTAAAGAAATAAAATCTAAATTTGATTTATTTCTTTGACCTCTATTCCTCTTATAAATTCAAAAAAGAATTTCTTGATCTTTATATTTTCTGGTTTTTAACTTTATCATCTATTTGAAAAAGGATAAAGTTGTAGTAGGAAAGGGGTTCCTAAACAATTTGATGACTTATGCTTTAACTAGCAAGAAAGAAGTTTAATACAAATACCGCTTTTTGCAAATATGACCTCGCGGTATTTTGTATCGAACCTTCAAAGGATCATTACTAGCTGTTGATAATCTTTGAGAAGTTTTTACAAAATATACAGTAGGAATTAATCCTTCCTGTATACAATTTAAATCTGCTCCTGAATCAATCAAGGCTACCAAAGTTGCTTGATAATCAGGTTTGATTTTTAAATTGATTTTTGTATACCATCTTTGTTTTTGTACTATAGTCATGCTATGTACAAAAGTTTCTAATTCTTCATTTGTTTCATTTGTTAAGAATTCTTTTTGATTTTCTAGATTTATTAATCTCTCGTCTATGTTTTGTATAAAAAGTTTTATTTCATCAATTTGAGCCTTTATTTGTTTTACTTCTTGTTTTAAATCTTGTAAAGTTGTTGGTTCTTGTTTTTTATGATATTGTAATATATCATTTATGTTGTAAGAATTTGACAAGTTTGGTTTAGGTTTTGGTTTTATACTTTGTTGTTCTAAAATTTTTCTTATATATTTGTTTTTGCTTTATCTTCAATTTTATCTATCATTTCTATTACCGCTTGCTCAATCAAGTATCATATTTACTCGACATAAACAATTTTCTATTTTTTCAATTTCTTTTCAATTTGAAATTTACTTGTAAGACAAGATATTCTCGTCATTCTTCTTCATCAGTCGATAAAACATTTACTTTGCTACACTGTGCGCTTATACGACTTTTCGACCACATTTAAAACATCTAACAATGAATTTTGTATTGGAGTTTGCCTTTTTTTTTATTTATTTAACAATCAACCAATTCATCATGGCAGCAGAGATTCTCAAGACTATTAATTTGTAATTATTATTTTTCATCTCGGTCATTTTCATTGGATTGCCACCATCACACCTATTCATGTATCTCACTTCGTAAGCCTTCCTACGTACCTCAATTTCTTCTTGTATGCATGTAAGAAAATATTTAATCCTATACCATGTTATTATCCAAAGTTATAATTAATTTTTTATATATATATATATATATATATATATATATATATATATATATATATATATATAATTTGAATATCTTAATTCCCATATATATTTAATTTGTCAAATTTCCATATAAATAATTAGATTATATTGAGGATAGATTTCCATGTACATATTTAGATTATATATGTGTATTTTTAATCTGATTTGACCTTAGCATCATATTTATGTTCAGCATCATATTTATGTTCTTACATTAATTGTTTCATAATCAACAATAATCTTATTTAGTTAATAATCTTTTCCTTATAATCAGACATGTTTTTTTTATAATGTTAATCAAAGCTATAAGTGCTTACAAATAATAAATAAATACAAATACTCATACCACTTTTAGAATAATATTAATTTCTTACCTCCTCCCCTTTACATCTAATTTTAACTTTCATTAGTTCTAACTTTGACAACTATTATTATATTTTTATTTTTTATTATATCATGATTATTATTGTAGCTTACAATTCTATTAATATCTTTCTAAGTTTTATAAAATTGAATTATCTTTCTTGATTCTTCAAAAATAATAATAACTAATATTCTCTTCATTATTATTATTTTAATATAAACTAAATTTTTCAGAAAAATTCATGTCTTTTTTAAATTTCTAAAAATCAGAAAATAATTTTCTTTAACTTTTTTTAAAACTCAAAATTCATATTTTCTTTTAACTTTTAAAATTCAAAAATCATTTTCAAATTCTAAAAAATCAAAATCATTTTCTTTTAACTTTAAAACTCAAAATGTTTTCTTTAACTTTTTAAAAATTCAAAATCATATTTTTCATTTCTAGAAAAATTTAAAAAATTATTCATTTTAATTATTTAAAACTCAAAATCATTTTTTATCTTTTAAAAATCTAAATCATTTTCTTAATTTTATAAAATTTAAAAAAAAATCTTTAAATTCTATAAAAATCAAAACTCTTTTCCAACTTGACAAATTTTAAAATAATTTAATTTAATTTCTAAAAAGTCAAAAGGCATTTCCTTTAATTTCTAAAAAATTTATTTTATTTAACTTCAAAATTTTCAAAAATCATTTTTTCTTAATTTTACAAATTCAAAAATAATTTTCTTTAATTACTAAAAAAATCATTTGCTTTAAAAAAAAAATATACTTTTCTTTAAATTCTAAATTTCTAAAATCACTTTCTTTTAAATCTCCAAAAAAAAAAAAAAAATTATTCATTTAATTTCCTTAAGTCTCAATTTTTCAAAGATACACTCAAGGCTCTAGATCAAACAAATAGAAATATATCCCAAATTTGACTAAGAAAACAATTTAAGCACAAAACCAATGCATTATCAAAACAATTACTAGACACCAACCAAACACATATAAGACACAAAACAAACAAAAGAAAGAAAGAAAAACACATGCAAATAACAACTAAACAACTAAAAAGAAATAACTAAAACATGTAAGGAGATACAAAAGTTGGATTTTTGAAAAATTTTGAATTCTTGAATTTATCCCCCCAAACTTGAAATGAACATCGTCCTCAATGTGAAACAAAAGCAAGATTGAATAATCAGTACTCACCTGAGGGTGATCAAGCCTCCGAAAGTTGCTCCAATGAATATGACTTGCTTGTGAAATGCAAGTTGTGTCTTCTTCCCTATTAAGCTTGAAATGTGCAATGACTGCGCAACTTGGCAAACTAAGAGAGGCAAAGGTGTTTAGAGCGACTAGGCCTTAGTTCCAAATAAAGGGAGGCTTGAAAATATGAAGAATATAAGGAACTTAAGTGAGGAAGGATGTTGAAACCAATTTTCTTGTTCAAATTTTGCCCTTAAAATCAAGATGCTATTAGCTTCTCCACTTTTCAAGAATCTTTCACCTCCATAGCCAACTTTGAACTCTAAAAAAAAAAAAAAAAACCTAAAAAACAACACAAAAAAAAAAGGTCACGCAAGAAAATTTATTCAGAAATAAACTCAAAACTAACTAAGAAATGGAAAAAGGGAAAGTAAACTTATCAGCTGGCTACCTAAAAGCTACTATGTTTTTAGAGTTCAACTTGAGTCTAAAAACAAGGACTTGATGGTGATTCTTACCTCCATCCCTAAGAAGCTGAAATTGTGCCCAGGTAGCTGTTTAAGCACATAATCTTGGAAGCCTGCATGCTCTTTTTTGGACTCAAGAGTTTTCTTCACCATGATTTCTTTCAAATTCTCATTCAACTCAAATATGATCTCATCTAACTCTGAAATGGGAGTCATTATCTGATTTTCCAACTTCTCATGCACTTCTCCCCAAAAGATCATCTTCGGAAGTATCTTAACTTATTTTCTTATCTCATTCGATTTCAAAGAAGTCGATCCCTCTTCTTTCGCAACTAGCTCAACTAACCCCTTGGCATCCACCTCTTCTCTTATAGGTTCCTCAAGTGTAGGCAAACTTCTTTGTTGTTCTTCAAAACTATTTTAACCATTTGCCCCATTTGCACCTCTAATCTCTCAAATTGGGCTGATTGAATTTGAAGAGTCAGCCTTTGTCCTATCTTTGAATCGAGCTGAGAGTTAGCAAATTCAACTCTTGAGACTTAACCAATCCAAATTATCGTCTCTTTCAAGGTCTCGACTCTTTTGAATGCGAGGTCGAGGACATTCTCTCATTTGTCTCCTATGAGAGGTGGTGGGAAGACAATGTTTTAAAAACTGGACCTGGATCGAACTTAAAAGCCACTTGCTCACTGGGTTTCACTACTGACCTAAGGGTCGAACAAATGATCACCGGTGACGAATAAATATATTATTTATATTTTAAAATATATAATTAATAATATTTAAGATATTATTTATTATTTTATATAAATAAAGCATTTTAAAATTTATTTTAAAATATGTATAATGTTTAAATATGAAAACATATTAAAATGAATAAACTTATTATATAAATATATAATTTTGTTAATATCTAAATAATCACAATGATGCTACATGGTAGAGTGGTTCCTGTACTCCCTTTCCATATGTTCGAATCCATAAACTTGATGTATTTTCTGACTGAATTTTTTAGTTACAAGCCTTCTAACCCTACAAGCTTTCTATTCCTATAAAACTTAATATCGCTTCGGGATAAAACATCAAACGACATCGCTTTTAACTTGAAAACAAAAAAAAATTATGTGGGAACCGGCTTCTTACTTCACCTGGGCTCTACCGTCAGTTCAACGGCCATCCGCTCGATCAAAAACGTGTTTTTTTGCATCAACCGACCGGCCAGGGCTCGTTTGACCTGGGCCTGACCCGCCGGCCCTAGCTCGATTTTTAAAACATTGATGGAAGATGTGGCAATCCCGAATCATATGTGTTCAGGTATGGATTACCCACATAGTGAACTTCCCTCAAAGACATATTTGGATGCCACATTGGACTTGCCACCCTTTGATGCCAATCATAGGCTTGTTGCCTCATTTGTAGTTGTTGAGTTAGGAGAGTCCATTGAGTTGACAATTCGATGAAAGCTTCCATTGTGAATCAACTCCTACGAAACAAAAAAGAAAAAAAAATTCAAAGTAAAATAGAAAAGGAAAATAAAACAAGACTAACTATATCCAAAGTAGAGTAAAACTATTTCGAATAAATATTAATAAAAAACCAATTCCCTAAGACGACGCCTAAAACTTGATAGGCACGAAAGGTGTTATATGAATGGTACACCTATATGTATGCACGCCACACATCAAGTAATATAATGAAAGTAAAGTATCTTCCCACCTTATAGGATACTAACTACCGAATTCTAGTCTAACTTAGACCTAGCTTGATAGTGGGAAATTTGTAAAAATACTCAAATACACTAATCTAAAGATGTAAAGGCCTAGCTACAATTCACTGATAAAGACAAAAAAGTCTTAGGACATAGATTTCACCTAAATGTTGAGTTGTTGGCAACATCACCGAAGACTTGTTAGTCCCCGACAAAGGCGCCAAAAACTTGTTACGACATTCGTAAGCGCATGGTAGTATTAGTACGATAGTAGACTAAAAAGTCCAGATATCGATCCCACATGGAAATTGAGGTTTTAATGCAAATTGAGTACCCCAACTACTAAAGTCGTTCATTATTTGAACAACTCAATGATTTGGTGAGAAGTTGTAAAAATTAATAAAAACTAAACTAAACCAAAACAATGGTTGATTTGTGAAAATTGGATTAAATTGACTAAAACTGGGAGAAAACTACTTATAGAGGAACTAGGTTTGGTTATCGTCATTGATGCCAAATGATTCATCTAGATAAGGCCCCGGGATGAATGAATTGTAACTTGAATTGGTCCAAGGATACGATACAAGGATCTCACTTTCGTGTTCCTCCTTGTATTTTCTCACACTATCCACCTATTTATAGTTACATCCATCTAGGTCGATAAGGCGATTCTTTTCAAAGACATTTGTCCTTAGGAACTCTATTGGTCATAGTTACGTCCTTGCAATAGAGCTACTTGTAATAAGTTCGGATTGGTCACACCACGCTCTTGCAAGCCTCACTAATACATTCGTGTCCTCCTAGTGAAATCCGCTTAGTACTAGACTCCTAATTCTGCTTCCTTTACTTAGGTTAATTCGAATCCCAATTAATTGATTCACACCTTAAGAGAATCGAAATGCATTTTGTGGACATAATCCAAACGTCACCATGATACTTAGTAAAAGGATCAAAGATCCGATTCTCAGCATGTATCAATTAACTGAAACCATGATTATCCAGGTATTAACACCAAATACAAAAAATCAAGCATAAAACATCCCACCAAACTAAAGATTAAATGAATCTAACATCAAATCTGATAACCAACCCTATGTAATGTTTAGCCTAACATTTCAGTCATAAAAGCCCACAAATTCATGTTAATAACAAACACAAAACTATAGAAATTGAAGAAGGATGAGAAGATAGAAATACAAAACAAGGTTTAAATTGCAAATACCCCCAATCTCTAGATCCAAGCTTCGAAATCCACACCCTTGGCTGCACGTGCTTCCTAGCAATAATCGATTACAAGACAAGTTGTTCACAAATAAAACCTAAATCTAAGAAATCTATAGAAAACCTAATCTAAAAATGGAACAAAGCTTGAAGAGGGAAAACCCTAGAAGAGAGCATCCCTCTCTCAAAGTTTGAACACTATAAATATGTGAAAAAATTCCTTAAATACACCTCGAAAAGTGGGCCAAAACGAGCCCAAAAATGGAAGTAAACTAGGCCAAATTGTCACATGGTCGCAACCATAAAGGGTCTTGTGGTCGCAACCACACAAAAAATTGAATACAAAATTGCTGTAAGATTATGCTATGGTCACAACTACACCGATACTTCGCGTACGTCTCTCTTACTTGTTACATGTAGCGACCAAAGCTATGGTCGCGACCACAACTTCTTCATTGCATAACTTTCTTAATTCTTACCCAAATTGTTTGCTTTTTGTCTCGTTTTCTTCGTTTCTACAAAATACACAAATATAGGGGGTTAGACATGAAAATGAGTAAGCAAGGTGCTTAGTTAGCTTCAAAATCATGAATTATACTATATTTTGCACTAATAAAAGCTAACCTAAAGCACCCCTAACACTAAACAATCATATATGAACTTCATAACCCAATTAATCAATGATCAACTTCATCATGATGATGGCGGTTTCACTAACGTATATGTGAATCTCTCTCGAGCATCCTTATACTACCCTTAGAAAATGTTATACTATATCTCTGCCTTAAACCATCATAACTAAAGATACATTGAACCTTAGAAATCTCAATACCACACCTAATCTCATTTATATCTCTATCTCATGATGATTAGATAGTAAATCATCCATGGTCTAATTTTAATTACCACTTCTCAAATCTTGAATCAAACCACAAATCATACAAATATTGGCCAAATACCCACAAACATTAAGTACAAAATGAAATACTCAACATAGATATGAAATAAAGCATTAATAAATAGAAATTATGAGAATTCATACATTCATGTCATTGGCCACATCTAAACCCTAAGAAAACTAACTAAAACATAAGTAGAAAAGGAATTATAACTATCAAAAGAAATAAAAACAGAAAAGGGAAGAGATAAAACAAATTTGGCATTGAAACTCCCTTCTCTTCTCCTCAATCATCTTCTTCCTTAAGTTCTCTTCCTTCCAAGATTTCCAGCTCTAGGTGTTTTCACCCCAAGGGGCTCTCTGTTCTAAACGTGTTACTTGTTCCCTTAATCATTGGTGCAATAAGAGATTTATATGTCAAGAATAAAGCAATGACGAGCTAAAATGGGAAGATCTGAAATTTCATCGGGCCTTCGGCCGAGACTTGTGGTGTCTTCTTCAAGGGATAGAGCTTGCTAATCACTTATCCATATTTCTTCTAGTCACGTATAAAATTCGAGGCCATGCATCTTTCCATCTTCACCTTCGCTACAACGAAAATCTCTTTCTCGACGGCACCTTCATCGTGATGAGGGTGATGCACGTCACGACGTGCTTGTGACGCCCTAAACCCGGGGTGTCCGTTGACTACCAGTCAACCCGCGGAAAATCTATACATCTCGTATCTCGAGACCCATACCTGAGTAAAAATGGCCTCTTAGGCCCATAAACCAATACTTATCCAGATACATTCAACCAATTATATTACATGGTTCAAGAATTATACATTACTCTTAATACAAATACATATTAAAATTTATAATTTTAATACATATATCCCAAAACATCAAAGCCAATAAATCTGACTTTCTTTCAAAATCACTTAAACCGACCGTTTCCTCGAACGCTCTCGATGAGCTTAAGTCATCTATTTTCAGTCCATTTTTCTGATTGATTTTTTATATAAAAAGATCGATGATATGTGAATATGGAATACTTCACCAAACTCGTTGTACGCCAGAATTCAAAAGAAAGTAAATTGCGCAAAGGAGCGTGAATATGACCGAACAAAGACTGACAATTGGTCAAGGAAGCTGCATCAGAGAGGCGCAAAGGATTAAAAGATTTGATGTCGGAAGTTTTCCAAAGAATCGTGTATATTAAGCCAGACCACAAAGCTCCGGGCCACAATTGGAGCCGTAATCAAAGACAAAAACGAAGCTATGCGTGAAAGTGAAACTCAAAGTCAAGCAAACTGTGAATTGATGAAGAAGAAGACTTGATGTCACGACATCATCTCGTAGGTCGCGATGCACTAAAACCCAAGATAAATGAGAATGAGGGTCGACACCAAAAAGAAGTCGCGACAGAAGATAAAAAAATTGACTGAAGATTTATGTTGCGACATCTGGATGCGCCGCAACTCAAAGATTTCATCAGAAGGCCGCGACACCGCTTTTGCAAGGAAACTAAGGTCGGACATCATCGCCTAAAGAGAAGGTCATGACATCATTTAATTTGGTCGCGACATCGCGTAATCGAAGGTCGCGACAAGACTGCCACATGGCATCAACTACACAAAGGAGGTCATGACATCATCTCGGGCCGGGTCACGACAACAATAGAAGAAAAGAAGATCGCGACAACACCTGGTTGTCGCGACATCCATTGCAAAGACGTGAGGTCGCGACATCATTAAAGCAGTCGCGACAACATAAGCAAGGAACAGAGGTCGCGACATCATACAAGAGGACATCATACAGAGGTCGCGACATCAACTGTATAGACCAGAAGGTCGCGACAACATTAAGATGTCGCGACATCAAATACATAGAGATAAGGTCGCTGACGCAAGAGCCGTCATACATCGGGTCACCAAGAACATGTCGCGAATCAAACAAAGGCTTCGCGACAAAGACTGAGAAAAAAGAAGGTCATGACAAGATCAAGCTGCCGACAAAGATTGGACATACCGGGCCGCTAACCGAGTCCAAAAAAGAGCAGGCATCAAATTAGGCCCAACTTCAACCCTATAATACACAACACATCAAGGTAGCTCGCTACTTGAAAGAGAGGACTGGAGTGGGCCAAGGCCTCGTATTTTAATTTTATTTTATTTTCTTTAATTTTTTTAGATTAGTTTTGTATTTTCATTTTTAATTTGATCTAACGCAATGTAGTTGCTGTAGCCGAATGCATTAATATTTTTCAAATTAATACCGTTGTTTTGAATTTCTGCATAAATTTTTGGATTTCAACTACTAGTTTCCGATGATGCTGGTTTTCGATCAACAAGCCAATACGGTAGTAATCCAAGATTTAGGAAACCCAGCCCCATCGAATGACGCTATTGTCGAAATTATCTTTCCCTGTAATTTTATTCATTATCACGAACTTCGCTTATAAATCGACACTTGTCGGTTTTGCGATTTCGAATCGATCCCAATGCCGTCTCCTATACCCATAACCCGGTTGCTCCAAGCTCGACGTGAGGCCCTCTCGAGTGACACAGAGAGAAGGCATTCCCGAGAGTGATGAACAATTTCGAATTTAAGGTATGAGAACGATATTGATGATCTAATGTGCTCTGTGTAATTAAATCGACCCTCTTCTCACTTGAAACCGAGAACGGGTTGAGTGAGTTATCAATTTAAGTATGAGAGTTTGCCCCACCGAATCGTGAATCTAACCTTGCAGCTAGCAACGATCTAATCAAGGAAAGAATGAGCTGCTTTAATTTTGAGGAAGAGAGGGAACCAATATAGTGTAAACCCATGCGATGACTATGCAAAGGAGCTTAGTTTACAACCATGTTAAGGGTATGAAGTATTGAGAAAGAAAATACCTGCAACAAGGCTACCCAGATTAAAAGTAGTTATCTAGCCCCATCGTATTCGAGAGAAACGGAAGGTGAGATGATGAACTGTGTGGTGGAGATCCACGCACTATCATATTCCTCGACTAGTTTTAAAATCCGTGGTCGCAAAAATTACCGCATGTCGTAGGAATTGATTCTTCACAATAGCTTTATTTCCAATGTTCTCTTTATAGATAACTGTTCAATCTAAATTTGTCATTTCATTATTTCAGTAGTCATTCATTTGTTATTCAATCATATTATTTTTGGTTTTCGTTAGTTCAAGGCTTTCATAGCTGATTCAAATTGTCTATTATAGTCCAAATAGTATAGGAGCCTGAGTAGTCAGTTGATTGAAAATTCTTGAGATCTCCGTGGATCGATATCTCGGACTTAAATCCAATTTACTACTTGTTAGACCTCAGGTAATTCTGCAGCATGATGGATCAAAACAACTGTAAATTACAATGATTTACCTTAATAAAAAATGTTTTAATGAATACAATAGTTACAGAACTCAAAGTACAAGTTGTTGATATTATTGCTGGGGATTAGACAATAGTCCTTTGGTAATAATGCAATAAATTTGTATATGTCTTTGGTCCAACCAACAAGTTTTATGCCTGTACCTGAAATGATATTCCCTCGACAGGGTGAGCTATCGCCCAGTAATGGAATCACCCTAAATGGTTTACTCCTCGCCTAAGTGCATATGCAATGATCCAATTCAAACACACACTCAAGTAAATACGTGATCCTACTTGAATGTCTACATGCCCGTTCCCATGTCTCTGGAAATTCTCACCGACTTCACATTCGCTTCTGCTCCATTACGCCGAAAACACTATTTTCAAACAAAACTTGTTGTTCTTGAAAATACACTACCGAAGTATCGGTAAAAATATGGACTACCCTCCGAGGCGAATGTGTTGGAGAACCTTCCAAAACAATACATGGGCTCCTCCGACGTGTAATTGTAGGACCATCTCCCAACACCATTCTCCGGAAAATCATCCTTTGAAATTCCTTTCGCAACCATGTTCGTTTTTATTTTTCTTTCATGCCATGCACACACACCTAATTTCTAGGTTACCCCGGTGCATATGTGTAAAGGGACCAAATAATGTATATGTGAAAATATGGTCAAGGGAGTGAATGTGGTAAATACTCAAAAACTGATTTGAAACAAAAGTAAGTGTACTAAACCTAAATGAAAAGTATTACTAACATCAACCCTTTCCAGTACGGGTCATACAAGTAATAAAGTGACCCCTGGGGATCCGATATCGCACTCCACTAGGATCGGAGGTTCTCTCTAATTGAATTTGATCACCCCGACATAAAGGGCTCTTCACTATTTAGGCGATCAAATAGGATGTGGAATAAAATCAATTTAATTGAAACAAAAACTGATTTAAAACTAACTTAAAAAATCTACCAAATAAACAACTACTTAATTCTAAAAAAGGCAAGAAGAGAGTCACTAGGATGGGATACTATTTACAAAACAATTTTGTATTTCCTTGAAAGCACAACAATTGTGTTGAATGCTAGATTTGTCCAAGAGCAATGTAGTATAGCTTGGATTTCTCCATACACCATACATTTCACTAAAGCATGCATCCATATTCCTTCAGACAAATGGTCTAAACAAATTTTACTTGTAAAATTTGGCACTTTAAGATTTGATTGTTTTTCTCTTTTCAATACTTACAACCATTTTCTCAGACTCCAAGAATTCTTTCGCTCTCAGACAGTGGATAATGCAAGCCTTCTCCAATGTAATTGGTATTCCTTGGTCCTTCAAATCTAATAAAATTTTCTATCTCCTTGATTAGATCTTTGCTAACAAGGGATCAAGATCCTTTCATCAGACTAAGAAGAAACCACTGATAAACTAAATTGATACATCATCTAATTAATCCTCACACCATGAGTAAATTAGTGATCTATCAAAGTAATTTTTCAAAGTTCATTAGTTCAAAGATATTAGTCTAACATACCCCTAAGTTACGCTTTACTTCGTGAACTTCATCTCTGTCACTTAGAGGGCCTCCTGAAATCGGGGAAAGCAAAGATGGCGCCTCTTGTGGGTATAAGCTACTAATATTCCGAACAGTTCATTATATGAATAATACCAATTATATAAATTTAGTTTTCAAACCCACAAAATAACTGAAAAACTGCAAATCTGAATGTTCAACAATTAATCCCCAACCCTAGAGGGTGTTTAATGTTCCATTACTGGATTCCAATCATCACCAATCAAACAAAAAGTAAGAAATCGAAGAAAGAAATCAAGAGACAAGAAGAGAAAATCCGTATTTGAGCTTCCACCTTCGCCTCAACAAGTAAATAAAATTGAATATTCGGAGTACAACACCCCGAAATCTCTTCAATAGAAATAAAAAAATCCGCTTCCAAAAACTACTCTAAGATCTTATTAAAAATAAAAATTTGAAAGAAACTAAGAAATGCTAGCTTTAGAGAGAGAAACCCATGAGATAGAGAAAATCTAGATTTTTAGCTTCAATCTTTGTCCGAACCTTAGTGAAATCTGAATCTCCAAGTATGTCAAAGACCGAAATCTCTTCAATAGAAATAAAATCATTTAAAAACTACTCTAAAATCTAAAACAAATCAAAATCTGCAAAAACTGAAAATAAGAGTTCAGAGGAGATAAAACCTCATGAGAGGGCTCTCCACCTTCCCGTCGCCTCTTTACCTAAAAACGAGTATATATATGGTCCTAGGGTGAAATGGGCTTGAAATTCAGTCACGTGAATAATTTTCGGCCTTTTAGGTTTCTTCACGCTTTTGGTCGAAACATAACCTGTCGCCACAATTTTTTTTAGGTCGCGACCAAGTTTTCTGGTTACAACACAATTTCCTGGTCGCGAATAAGTTTCTGACGCTGAACTTGTTTTTCTTTCTCCAACTTGTCGGGCCATAACTTTCATTTTAACCTCGGATTTAGCTGCGGAGTACTCGTTGGAAAGCTCTTGAATGTAGAATGCAGCCATGAGGGAATTTGAACCATTTGATGTTCCATATGGTACAGAAAATTTATTTCCCAGTATGCGCCGTGACTCCTCGGTTGACTCGCTGAATATATATCTCTATTTCTTGCCAAATACTGCTTTTCATCAATAACCCACAAACCAAGTTTAGAGGAAATTTTATGAGTTTTACATGAATATGGATATAAATGCACAAATAACATGTGAAATGAATCAAAACATAGATGAAGTTTGACTCATCAATATGAAATGCATTATGCCATTTCAACACAATTCTATATGAATACATGCAAATACATCATCATGCATATATTGACATAAATTAACCATAACAACATGTTGTATTAATTCTCAACTATTACACCAAAATTAGCCTACATGAGCTAATTAACAAACACCTAACAATCCACTCAATTACTCAACCAAACACATTTTCTCACAAAATATTTCATTTAACACTATTCATGTGAACAAAGGAAACTTCGGCTACATCGCTCGTTTCCACCAATCAATACCTAACATCGCTCCACTTTAGAACTCCGAAATCCATGGCCATTACTTCCGGCCTCATACACACCCATAACATGATTTAATGCATAAATCACAACACAGCCCAAACAAGCCTCGTGGACCGGCCCAAACGAGTCTAAAATCCTAACAATTCGGTCCCAAGTTTTGGGACCGATCAAACGGCCCCTCACGGCCTCAAATCAACTCAATCATTAGCAAAACACTTAAACAAAGTGTAACTCAAGTAGGATAAAATCCCTACCTCACGAAGTTTGTCGAAACTCCCTAAAACTAGTACCCACGAAGCCTCGCCACAGTAGAACCCAAGGCTTTGCTTCTGTCCGAAGAAACTGACGCCTCAATCGGGTCGTAGATCTGCAGAGATAAGTTGCACACTCTTCCTAAAATATCAAAACCTAAGCTACTGCATCACATCCCTCTCCGCACGCTGTCTCTTTGAAGGAAGAAGATGATCACTATTTAGGTTTTGTCTCATTATCATTAAGAATTCCAAAATGCTATCTATGTCCCTTTCGATTTTAACATGTACAATCTCTACGTCCGTTTATCATCTCTCTACTCATGCAACATGTGTCACATGAGTACATGTTATAGGTGACTTCTTGTCACATCACATGCTTCACTTTTACTTTACATCTGATACTCTGCCTCTTGTAATGTGCAAATTCATCGTCTCTCTAATTCAATGAATTAGACGTGATGCTTATTTCGCTTAGAGACAATTCCAGTAATGGAGGAAATCCATTTCACATCCGAGATCTAAAACTGCATTTTCGACCGAAATTTCACGATTTGCCATTTTTCCGAAAATAGGAATCAAATCTTTCTCCATCTTACATTCTCCTCCTAAAAGGAATTCCCATCCCAAAATTCTCGACAATCACAATCACTACATGCATATGCAATCTGCACTATACTACGTGATAGTAAACTACCATTTAAATATTAAATGACTAAAACCACGCACTCTTCATCCCTGAACAAGAAGGGATAGGTGGCCCGTGATCGTTCCTCGCTCCACGCTGACTCCCCTCCATTCCATAGTGCCGCCATAGCACCCTCACTAGCCCTCACGGTATTACAAGGTCGAAACCCCGATCACGACTATCCAAATGCACACCCGGTCCCTCCTCGAAGGTCCCATCGTTGTCAACCCCTCAATCGTCTTCAATCCACCACATGAGCCGGATCCGAGATACCCGGAGCATGGAGACGCAAAACACCGTGGACACCCGACATGCGGGCAGAAGCCAACCCGGGCATTTTAATAGTGCCTACCCCTCTCAAGTATCTCGAAGGTCAATAAACCTCTACGATAACTTCCCCGCGCCGTCGAACCCGACCATTCTTAGGCATCACCTTCAAGATGATGATCCCTAACCTCGAATTCTAAGGGTCGACGCCGTACATCAAGATAGCTCTTCTCACGGCTTCCGAGCCGTGAGAAGACGTTTGTCGACGGGGGCTTCACCTCGAGGTGTCTCTAATCGTGATCCGATCAGCTGATTAAGCTCTCTCCCACCTCGTCTAACATAATACACCAGATGTACTCCCATGCCAATGCCGTCTCATATGGTGCCATTCAGAGGCTCGCCTCATCAACCGTTGTCAGAGGCGATCCCACCTGCGGTGCCGCTTCCTCCCACTACCCTATGATCCAAGACGCATGCTCAAAGCATGTCCCTCTAACACCGTGATAGTCCTCCCGACTCAATTTCATCCGTTTCATGGGTGGTCGGCTTCCCCATGGTCAGCTTTCATAGCCTTTGAAATTCTCTCCAAAGCCGTCAGAACCCTGGTCCCTATCCAACACTATGGATACCGATACTCCATGTAGTCGGACTATCTCTCGAATGTACAACCGACATAATCTCTCCAATATGAAGGTCATCCCCGCAGACGGCTTAGAAAATGTGCCGACCATGGAGCCGGTCTACATCACCCATACCGCATCATGTCTCGCTGTCCGTGGTGCGTCACAAAATCCATCATGAAGTGCTCCTACTTCCACCCGCCTACCTCCAATGGTCGGCGGTTCCTCATTGCTTCTAGTGCTCAGCACGCAACGTACGTGAACGTCGTCGAACAAAGTCCTAATAATAATCTCTTCGTTTCGCTCAGTGAAATGCGGCGATGAAGATCTTAGTACATCTTCGTGCCACGGATGCAGCCAGTCGAGGCTTGATGAAACTCCTTGAGAATCTCCTCTCTCGGAATCGGTCAAGCTGGGAATACGCTCGTCCTCTATGCAGAGACTACCATCTACGTGAGCGGTCCGACCCTCGTCACCTATGCCCGGCTGTGCAGGTCACGTGGACCTTATCTGCGTCACCGCTTACTGGGACTCCAATCACTCTTTGCTCGATAGGGCGGTGTAGCCCTTCAAGCTCCCCCGGCGTGCCACGACCTGAGTCGTTTGTCACGTAGCTATTTGTCCCACGGTCTCGAGCATCATGACTCCGGAAGGCTATCTTGTGATACTCCGTGACTTAGATGGGCGCATCGACCGCCACATTTGCCTTACCGGGGTGGTAATGCATAGTGAAGTCATAATCCTCCCAGAACTCCATCCATCTGCGTTGCCTCATGGCCAAGATCCGCTGCGTGAAAATATACTTTTATACTTTATAGTGCAGTACACTTGAACTCTCGCCATATAAGTAGTGGCGCCCAATCTTGAGTGAAAGCTACGTGCCATTCAGTATCATTAATGTGAGTAATACTCATGATTCTTCAACTAAAGGGAACCATAAGCTACTACCCTCCGGACTGCATCAAAACACAGCCAGTCAGGCTTTCGGGCATCATAGTACCTTTGTGTAACCACGCCCCCTGTATCTGAGGATTTATCGAAATAGGAGAGTGAGTAAGTCTCCTCTTGACTCACCAGAATGCCTCATCACGCCGGTCATCGATCAAACTTGACCTCCTTAAAATTGACCTAGAGTCATAGTGCTGCTAATCGGAGAAGTCCTCAATGAATCTCTATAATACCCAGCCAATCCCGAAATACGTATCTCGAGGCCGACCTCGGCCTCTCCCAGAGCACATCACGGCCTCGACCTTCTGCGGGTCCCGGCCTTTGATGCGGCACCACGTGTCTGAAATCTCATATCGGTAGCCCAGTCGCACTTACTGAACTTGGCGTACAGGCGTGGTCTCTCTCGACCATTATGTCTGATCCTCGAAGTGATACTCATTACTCCCACTCACATTGAGGTAGATCAAAATGTCATCGCGAAGACTCTGACGAGCGTCTGAATAGAGGTTGGAATACCGCATCGTAGGAGTCACGTGAATCTTCTTGGCGCGTTCGTCGATCAAAGGGCATCAGTAGGCTTCCAAGTGTCCATAACACATCTAAACGTTGTCTTAGGGATATCATCTCCCCTAACCCTCGGTGATAGTAACCCCGGTCGCGAGGAGTGCATCTTGGAGTAGACTCGCTCCTCTCGGCCCGATCAAAGCGAATCATCGATCTCGGTAATGAGTGCAGATTCTTGATCGTAACCTGTTCAAGCGTCGATAGTTAATGCACGATCGAAGGGTCTTGTCATGCTTCTTATGAAAATAGAGCCTGGGAGCGCCCATGGTGAAGTGCTCGGTCTAATGAACCCCTTGTCCAGTAGCTCCTGTAGTTGGACTCACGAGTTCCTACTTGACTCAGTGGTGCCATCTGTGCGGAGTCATAGAGATAAGTAATCTGGGGAGTGTAACTTCGATCACAGAAGTCTGACCACCAAAGCGATCAGGTAGCTCATCCGGAAAAACATCCTCGTACTCGCAAATTACTTGAGGTAGATCTAAGTCCGGTCTCACTTGTCCTCTAGGGTAAGGCTTCTTTAGTAGACTATAAGCTGTCCTTGACACGGACTCATTATGCGTAAAGTGAATGTCATGCTTGTCCTGAGAGCCTGACACCAGTGCGAGTCTGGCGTTGGTGGTAACCCTCGTGCGCTCACTGATCGATGATGACCACTGTAATTTGTCGGTGATCCATCCAGGGTTGACATCGAGACTACGACATGTCCATGATCCTCGAGATTACGTGGGTAGAGTCCCCGAGATCCTCCGACTCATGACCACGGCGTATCATCCACTATTCTGCGCCCCAATCACCAGGGATAACTCGCATCTGAAGGTTCCTCCGAGGTTTCAGCCTTTAAGCTGACTCATGGCGATCATTGATGAATGAACATGAGCACGAAATCCAAATAACACTCTTGCCCACATGGCGAGATAAACAACGTGCCACATATAATGGTGATCTGCCCAACTCGGTACGTGGTGTCGATCGTGAACCACGCCCACTGAACTCCCCGATGTCCTTGCTGTGGGCCTCGTCTCACTTGCCGGCCCACAACGACCTCTACGGCTGCTGTGTGACGGGGAAGTGCCCGTCGACTCCACAGGCGAAAGCTAGCTCCTTTGGCTGTCTTGCATTTTGGCGTGGAGGAATCTTTGTATCCTCTCTTGTCCTAAAGTTGGCGGGAGCATGTTGTCCCGAACCACACAGGATCCACTGTCTCACAAGGAAGGCGATCTTCTCGTATGTATCTAAATTTCTTGGCGGTGGTGGCACACCATGCGCGCCCGTCACGGCGATACAACCGTCTCGCGATGATTGGGGTGGGGTGTCCGTAACCTTGATTCTGCCTCGGGTGGACAATCCGTCGGTGTCGGTGTCGGCGATAACACATCATACGCCTTGCACGATTAAATGTCCATCACAGCCTTAGTCACGATAACGAGCGATCAGCGGGAGATTCGTCGCGAAGCGAAGTCTTGTTTTTCCAACAGTTGGAAAGAAGATGGATCCTCCTTCCTCTTAATACCGGCCTGCATATCTGAATGCCTCGGCATCTGCCCTCCCTGCGTAGTGCGTAGTCGTCCTGACTCACAGGGTCCCTCCTCCTCCCCAACCATTGGAGACGATGTTAGCCTAGCATTGTTGGTCGTTGACTCATCTGGCTCATATTGCACATACTGTGTGATAGCGGCGTGCCTCCACATGGCCTCGTGAGGTCTGCACAGTGTGGAAGTAGTGTCGACCTGATACACGTGGAAGACCCTACGTCCTCGCCTCGACTAGCCATCTACACATGTCGAATGCAGTTAAAATTTCGATGCGGTATCTACAAGGCTCGAACCACGACCCAGAGACCTTTATTCATACCTGAAAGCATTTCATACACAATGTCCATTGCATTCTGATGTCTGAAATGATCATTCCACATTAAATCATTTTTAAACAAAAATTTCATTTTGAAGAATTTCATTTTATCAAATTTTATTTCATTTTTATTTTATTTTTCAAAAATTATTATTGTTTTTGAAAAATCTTGTGAGCGATGTCAACGGTGGTCGAAGCGGTCGTTAATTAAAGTGGTTGGGTGCACGAGTGCCGCGGCTTGCCCGACTGCATGCTGCGAGCGCGGGCCGTGTGGTGAGCACGCCACTGGCAGATGTCGTGTACTGGCCGTCGATGTCGCCAGCTGGCTGGCGATGTCGCGAGCCCGAGCGATGTCGCGAGCTGTCGCCGTGTATGACACGGCCGTGTCGTGGCACATGTCGCGACACGGTCTGTATCACCCTTACTGTCCTGATACACTCACGATTGTATTGCGATACAAAACTCCCGGCGTGAGCTCTTACATCCTGTCTGACACCTTGTATTGCGACACAAAATTTGACCGACCCGACCCTCTTGTCCGCAATCTGATTAAGCGTATCGTGGCGCTTCACTCATTGCTAGTTGCCTCGCACATCCGCGATACGATTATTGTATCGTGACGCGGTCCCTCTATGGCTGCGCCCCTGTCCTGATACAATGGTTGTATTGTGACACACTCAACGACTTCTGACACGCCCGAATCTTTGTAATATTATCCCCAATTCCATTTATTATGACCTGATTTAGTAACTTCTTAACCAATCCTATTTGCACCTTCTTTTTTTTTTTTTTTTCGTTTTCTTTACTTTTACACACACACACACACACACCTTTTGCCTTTTACACACACACACACACACACACACACACACACACACACACACACACACACACACACACACATATATATATACTATATATATATATATATATATATATATATATATTTTTTTCTCATTTTCAGTACACCCGAATAAATTTATTAAAATTTATTTTATCCATTTTCTTGAGTGTTTTACACCTTTATGTAAAACCTAAAAATTTTCCTCTCCTCATTTTTTTTTTCTTCATTTCCACCAGTAGCCTTCCTTGCTACTCCATAGCAGCAGTAGCTTGTACACTACTATCCATACACTCAAAAATTTTATGAGTTAAACTTTAATCCCCCTATTTTTTCATGTGCAAAAACTGGAATAAATTTCCAGAATTTCACAAACCCTATCTGTTCTTGATTCAGGCACAGACTCATGCAGAATTTTACGGATCATTACGCCCCGAAAATTCTGAACACCTAAGGTTATATTTCTGACCTAGTGTTCCAACGTTTCTCTGTCTACTCACCAAGCATACAAATTATACACACAACACATAACAATCCATGTTATAAACATCTGCATGCAGTGTTCTATTCCTGTCCCGTGACTTCCTAGGTAATAACATACCTAACTTTACATCGAGCCATACCAAGTGGTGATGTCCTTATCTCTTAAAGACTATGGCACTGTGACTTCTGATCCCCTAGGTTTTTCATTTACCTAAGTTCTACACCCAGGAGCTCCAGTGTCAGTTTACCTTAGCTCTAATACCATGCTATGGCTCGAACCTAGGGTGTCGGGTTGACTACTGACCGCGGAAAAATCTATACGTCGTATCTAAGACCCATACCAGTAAAATGGCCTCTTGGGCTATAAACCCAATATATTCAAATACATTCATGTAATTATATTACATAGTTTAAGAGTTATACATTTTCTTACTAATACCAAATACGTATTAAAATTTATAATTCAATACATATATCCCAACATCGAAGCCCGCAGCTCGGCTTTCTTCAAAATGACCTCTAAAGGCGAATCGTCTCCTCGAGCGCTCTTGTGAGAATGATATTCCCTCAAGGCAGGGTGAAATTTATCGCCAGTAGTGGAATCACCACAAATGGGTTACTCCGCCTAAGTCGTATCTGATGATCAGTTCAACCTGGCGCTCAGTAATCCCATTGATCACTTGAATATACATATGCAGTTCATGTCTGAGTCCTCAGGCTCCTCACACTTACTAAATATGTATGAGAAAACACCATTTTAAAAAACTTGTTGCTCTTGAAAATACCTTCTGGGTTTCGATTGAAAATGTGGGACTACCCTCAGGCGAATATTGTTTGGAGAGACCTTCGAACGATACGCCAGGCTCTTAGAGCGTGTAATTGTAGGACCATCTCCCGACACCATTCTCAGGAAAATCATCCTATAAATTCCTTTATAATAATATTCGTTTTATTTTTCTTTCATGCCATGCACACACACCTAATTTCTAGGTTACCCCGGTGCATATGAAATGCACTTATGCCATTTCAACACAATTTATATAACACATGCAAATACATCATCATGCATATATTGACATAAATTAAATCACAACAACATATTTGTATTAATTCTCAATCCATTACACCAAAAATTAGCTCACATAGGCTAATTAGCAAACACGATCAATTTCAATTTGAATTACTACGGCCAGACACATTTTCTCCGCAGAAATGTTTTTGCTTGAACCTTTATTCACATGAACGGTGAAGCCCTCGGAGTTCTTGTTCGACCAATCTTGACATCGGTTCCACTTTGTAGAACCAAAAATCCCAGTAGTACGTTCCGTGCTCATCTGTATCATCGCGTGATTTAATGCATAAATCACAACACAAGCGGCCTAAACGATCGGTAGATTTGTCGAGGCAAACTCACAAAAATCCCGACAATTCGGTCCAGTTTTGGGGCCAGATCAAAGCAACCCCTCACGGCCTCAAATCATCTCAATAATTAGCAAAACACTTAAACAAAGTGCAACTCAGTAAGATAAAACACCTGTGATTTTATGAAACTCCCACAAAGCGTGCTTGCGCGAAACCATATTGCGTAAACGCTTCATGGCAGAAAATAAAACCGATCAAATTGGCCAAAGGATCTTTAGAGAAGTCGCACTCTCTGCAAAAATATAAAACCTAAACTCTTTGCATCACATCTCCCTCTCACGTTTTGGTCTCTTTTGAAGGAAGAAGATGATCCTTTATTTAGGTTTTGTCATTATCATTAAGAATTCCAAAATGCCATCCATGTCCTTCTCTTGGATTTTAACCGTGGCACAATTTGGTATTAGTTTCCAGTATCTCTCTCTTCTGTTGTGTCCACATGGGTACATGTTATGTTGACTTTTGTCAAATCACATGTCGTTTCTGGCACCGATATGATCATGAAAATGTCTGTTCATTTATCTCGGAATTCGGTCGACGTGGTAGCTAGATTTCGCGAGACGATTCCAACGGTGAAATCCGTTTCATAATCCGAGATCTAGAAAAATTCAAGATTTTTGACCGAAATTACGATTTTGCCCTTTTTCTGAAAATAGAAATTTTCTCGGGTCTTACAGTGCTAGTAGATGTCTTCTTTTAAGGATCCTTTTTTTTTCTTGACGAATGCTTCCTTTTTTGTGACGAACAATTTACAACATTCAGCCTCTCCTTTTTTCTTCAATTTTTCCATCACTTTGCTTGGTTTTCATTCAAAATCGATTGAAAATCCACGAGAGTTGCTGCATGTTGGAGCGGAGTTGATGATTTTTAAGTATTTTTGCTTCATTTTTGCTCCGATTTCGCTCGTATGCATTAAATGGTTGACCTAATCATAAAGATGAACATTTAGAGCATTAGAACACTTATTTATATCTAAAAACTATAAAATAACACACAAAACATAGGGATAAATTGAGTACAAAATATACTCATCAACTATCTCGAAGGTTTCTTCGTGTGGTATGAAGGTAAGGTCCCTAAGGCAAATCATCACTCAAATATCCTCTTATCATGCTCAACACTCTTGTTGGTTTTTGAATAAGGAAAATGAATCGCTTCTTTGCTTGAGGACAAACAAAATGTTAAGTTTGGGGGTTATTTGTTAGGTGTGAATTAGGTTAGCATTAAAGCATGCATTTCTTGTGTATATTGAGCTTTCAATGCTAAATTTACAACTTAATCGTTTAAGTTTATGATAAGTCCCCTCTCGGCTTATATTTTGTAGATTATGAATGAGAATTAAGCAAGAAGGAGTGAAAGTTGTAAAGAATGGAAGATAATTGCTCTTGCGGGCGATGTCTTGACATCGGTAGTGATGTCGCGTTTATCAGACGTTTATGCTAGACTATATTGCGGTGATATCGCCTTTATCACCTGCTCGTGAGTTTCTTGTGGACCCGATCATGTAGCCGTATCATGACATCGCCGGCTCCTATTGAACATCATTTTTTTTCATCTTGTAGTGATGTCACGACATCATAGTCCTTGATGTCGTGACATCCATCTCTCGGGCATGTCTAGAAACTTTCTATTTTTAGGCCCTGTTCGTAGCCCATTTTCCAAGGAGCTATTTAAGCTCTCTTTTTAGGTTTTGAGAGTTAGAAACTTGAGAGAGAACACACCTATTTAGGGTTTCTCATATCCTCTTCTAGAATCAACTTAGGGTTTTGATTTTTGAGCATTTCACTTCGGATTTGGAGCTAATTTCAAAGATCCAGCCGGCTAGAGGACCTCTTACAACGTGGAGAAAGGTTTTGAGGGTTTTTCACCTCACCTTTGTTTTGTATCTCTAACTTTTGCTCTCTTTGAAGGAATCATACAACGGAAGCCAGGAATCGTACAGTTAAATACAATGTATGATAGATATGGCCTCATCGCCCCATTACTAACTGTAGTAGTCTTGGAAAATCTCGCCATAATCCACACGGGACCTTCAGGCTATTCTCGTGCGGATGCAGCGTGTTGGCTTTTTGATCACAAAAGTAGATGCGAAAACACTCAAAACCTTCCCGGTTGTTTCTCTCGAGTGTTTTTATAGACACGGAGGGTAGTAAAACTTCTAAACCACTGAAGGCTAGTAAGCGGTGTATTTATAGGTTCTTGCTTACTCCTTCCCTCACAGGGTTTTATAACGCCTTGGGAACATAACACCTTGGAAGCCCCAATAAATGGGCTCCATCTTGTATCTTAATAATCAGTTAAATGGGCTCTGTCATCTAATGAGCTAGCTTGGGGATCCTATGGCCCATTATTAATTAAGGCTCTTGATCAACGGTCTAGATTGCTTATGGAGCATAAATCCAATAATCTCCCACTTGCTTAGAAGCAAGTACGGGGCCAATAATCTTATCGAGGCTACTCACTAAAAACCCAGATACCAGTTCCAAAATTAATAATGTTTTTATATCAAATGTATTTTCCTCTTTATAAATATCAATAGATTAATTGATAATTTTCTTACGTAAATCAACTAATTATTTATTCTCTTGACTTATGTCGGTTTCTCTACTTGGATCCCATTACGGCTTGATGACTTTATGATATCGAAATCACGAAACATGTCAGAGGATATTTCATACAATTCCATTTTGTATATTTAAATAAATACTTGATAATCAAAATACCATAATCCCCAATTATCAGTGTGAATTACTGGATTTAAAATAGGCCTCACTTATTGATAACTCAAGAACCATAGTAGCAATTATCTATTGCATAATATGCACAAGGGATTGAAAAATAACATATCTAATATACTTTGAGATTTAATTCATTCACATAAATTTATCCTTGATTAAATCTATTCCAGATCCTCTCGGAATGACCATAATTCATTCAGTATTTTTATAATAACTTGAAGCGATCATTTCATAAAAAATTCTTAGTCTAAATAAAGTGCCCGACTTTATTTAATAAGCGTGAACAATTCATTAGTGAACACATGATCATGTCTTCAATGGACATATCCATATGATCATATACTACGTAATTAATCTGGACCTTATCGTAAAATATAATGTCTGAAAAACTTCATATTATTATATCGAAAATGAAATTACAACTTGTCTTGCTCCTGAGCACGTGTAACAACTCCCACTCACTCTAAAGTAAGCACAGGACCTCTTAAGACCCATACAATTTACATGTTTTTCAAACCACCGTTCTCAACAAATGGCTCCCCGTTTAAGGTGCTTACATATCGATGTTGATTTACTTGAGTCAATATCCTTGAAAATCTGGTCAGAGTATAACCAAGTGTTTAAGACTCCCCCTTACGGGAGATACACCAACATATAATCCCTCGTTCTCTTTAAATACTTGAGTATATGTTTCATTGGCGTCGATGTTCTACTGGGGATCAGTTGGTGACACTACTCCAACGCATAGCGGATATCTAACTGATGCAGTAGCATAACATACATGAGACTACCAGCGGTAGAAGCATAAGGTTTTACTCATGAGTTCTTTCTCTTCGGGGGTTTTGGTGATTGCTCGCTAGAAAGATGAATTCCATATACGAAGGGTAGAAGTCCCCTTTTGGAATTTTCCGTGCGAACCTAGTCACCATTTATCGATGTAGGAGGCTTGGGATAAAGCTAACACCTTATTCTTCAGTCTGTAAAGTTTTGATTCTAGAATATATGAATTAGCTTCACCCGAGTCCTTCGTATCAAGCCTTTTGAGTAACCTTGCGTCGACAACACTTTCTGTGTTTCCAATTAACAGAATATCATCTACGTAAAGTACCAAAAAGACTACCACTATTCCTTGAATTTTCTTATACACATGGTTCATCGAGGACTTTTCTCAAATCCGTATAGTTTGATAACTTGATCAAACACGATGTTCATGACCTGGATCTTGCTTAAGCCCACGTAAATTGACTATCTGACTTACGAACCATATGTGTTCTTGACTAAATTTGCTGAACCCTTTCGGTTCTTTGTATATAGATATCCTCTTCCCGGCTCCAGATTTGAAAAATTTGTTTTGACATCCATTTGCGAATCACGTAATCGAAATTTGCACCTTTCTGACTAAGAGAATGCGAATGAGATTTAAGCATGACTCTTGGCGAAAAAGTTTCATCATAATCTATACCCTCTTTTGGGTGTAACAACACCCACCAATCTAACTTTGGTTTCAACCTTCCCATCTGATCCTCTCTTTCTCTTGTAGATCCACTTACACTGATTGGTTTTACCCCTTTAGGTGCTTACGAGGGCGAGCTGAGTTAGAACCCATAGATTTCCATCTCGCGGTCTGTGCCTTTCCCACTCTTGCACATGACATCCTCGATGCCTCTTCGTATGTGGTAGGGTCGTCATCGGGATTATCGAAACGACTTGATAAGTCTCTCTATGAGGCATACCTTGCGGGTTTTACGCCAGTCTCCCTCACAGAGTTTCTTTGCATTGGTTGTTGTCTATGTCTGAAGGATCGAGATTTCTTGATTCGGGTGGATTACCCGATCTCTTCATTATGTTCTTGTTCTTGAGTTTCTTGAATTTGGTCCTGAAATTTTGTTTTCACGTGTTTGTTCACCTTTGGGTACATTTGTACACTTTCCCTCTTTGAACATCAACGGAAACGGGGGTGGCAAAATAGGAGTTTGTGGTGGATCTTGGTAGTCGAAATATTGAGCCACTTTACTCTTAGGTTTAAATTGTTCATATAATCCTCTTCTAGAAAATTAAACGGCATGAGTACTCACTATCACCTTCTTTTCCTTTGGATTATAGAATATTCCACCTCTCGTTCCCATGATTGATAAACATGCATTTTTAATTGAGATTGACTTTTGTTGTTTAAGTGCAGGCGTGTCTTCGGAGCACCCGAATCCTAATATGGATTTCAAGGCAGGCTTGCGCCCTTTCCATAATTACGTAGGTGTCTTTGAAACCAAAATTTAGACGGAACTAAATTTGAAGTATGTAATGCGGCTATTATTTCTACAGGCATATCCCCATAACGGTCGAGTAATGATGAATAATTGAGCATCGACCTCACCATATCTAAAAGGGTTATGTTTCCCTTTTTAGAGACTCCATTTTGCTGAGGCGTTCCAGGAGATGATAATTGAGATATTATCCCCTCTTGAGCCAAGTATGACTTGAACTCTCCAGACAAGTATTCACCGCCTCAGTCGGGGCCAAGGCACTTGATATGGACACCCAGGTGGCACTACTTGCCTCAGTATATACTCTCGAAATTTATCAAAAGCGAATTATGGCGCATTAGGTAAACATAACCATATCTTGAGTAGTCATGTTAAATGTGATGCAGAAATACTCATACCTTTCCGGGCTTGAACGCTCATTGGTCCACATACATCGGTGTGCAATTCAAGCGTATAATTAACCTGATTGCTTTGGCCTTGAAGGCCCTCTTTGTCATTGCACATACAAACATGATTCACATACTGGTATAGGTTCAAGATCAAGGAATTTAAAATTCCACTTTTAACCAAGCCATGAATTCTCACCCAAATTAATATGACCCGATCGTAAATACACATATAGGTTTCATTTGAAACCTTCCTTTTCTTAGATAAAGAAATTATATTCATCGAGTATTTTCAATAGCATTAATATTATAGGACATAGGAGTTAAAATATAAACCATTTATCGATAATCAAGACAATAAAGGCGTTATTACTCTTTGTGAGCGAGAATTAAGCTGCCTTTGATAAACCATGTTCAAACTAAGCAACTACGAAACCAAATTCTCTTAAAATCGTGACTCTAAATAAACGATCGATAAACATAAAGTCTTATTATTAAAACATAACTCCCACTTGAATCTACGCCATTCACGGAAACATATTCCTCGTTCCCTGACGAGCTTCTTTGTCCTTTACTGAGTGGGCTGCTTTGTTTGAACCACTGCAAAGAGTAACAAGCATGGTTAGTGGCTCCTGAATCAATGATCCATTTATCATTGTAATTCTCCACTAAAAAGCCTCGACAACGTATACTACCTTACCTAGTTTTGGCGATCCATGCCCCGGCTGACCTTTATGCCGCGAGCACTTGCCTTTCGGCTTCTTCATTGTAGTTGGTTTGAAAGTGGACTGCTCCATACATACGTTCTTCTTTCATATAGGTTTCCCTTTAGGTTTGGGAACTTCGACATGATAAGCGCCACCTTCCACGAGAGACCTTTGGCCTCTCGAGCTCGTCGTAGGATTCGATAGGAGTAAAAAACCCCGGTTGTTCCTTATTATAATTGATTTAGGCCCGACCAAGCTATTAGGTGAGTTCTAGGATCAAGTCAATCTTCATCTCTTGATCGACTTAGCCCCCATCACCTCCACCCAGTGCGTGTGCCCCATCATTTTAGGTGATGGTCACTTTGTTTCCCTCCGATCATCCACAGTGTTCATTAATGCCCACATGGCTGCTTGTCTGCGTCGCGCTACTTTTACAGCAAACATTCCTTCCGTGCGAATTATTTCTAATACACTCTCGGATCATTAGTGCTTTCGCGGATGTTACTGTGTGGCGAAATATAACGTATTTGGTCGTATTTGCTCGTTGCGTCGTAAATTAGCTAACCCAGTTTCCTCGAAGCGTGCGGTGGAGCTCGGGGTTTGAGGAGTTGTTGTAATGTTTATTCTCTCAAAATTAAGAATGATGAAAAGATTGGTTTTCCATGAGCCGTGAGTTATTTCATCAATGGCTTTTGACGCTCAAAATTGTAGCTAAAGAGTTAAGATGCCATTTTCTGAAATTTAAAAAAAAGCACATATATTAACACGTAATCCACCTGACAAACATACAAATATGTAGATCCGCTTAAACTACTTATTATTAATGTTTATTACCTTGATAATTTAGTTTCCATTACAAATACTTGTTTAGGCAAGACATTTGTAATAAGCCCAAACCCCAGACATATTTATGTCTAGTGTCCTACCAAGTTAGCTCCGGAAAGGTAGGAGTGGGTATGAGACTCGCAAAAACCTACCTCCTTAGACGAGCCTTCCTAGATAACACTAACACACCATTCAAAATTGATTTGCAAAAAAAACAACCATTGTTTCAATATTCTTTTTGGGCTTTAATAACATTGTGAGCCTCGTTGGGAGGTTATTAATATTATTAAAATTGAATGTAATAACCATTAATTTTTTAATTTCAAAATTATCTTTAATATCTAGCAAACATTGTCGACTTTAGTGATCTGATCTTATTAAAAATTTGAAATTATTTTTTAGATCCAATCGATAAAAATCGAAGGCCATGTATCCCGGATTTAAGGTATCACATAACCATTTTTATTATTGGACCCTTAATGGAGCACTTGAGGTTTCGAATTAATTAAATTAATTTTTAACTTCACCATTCAATATTTACATTATTAATTAATTAGGAGTTTTCTAACATGTCCCTGTTGAATCAGGCACGAAATGGCCGCTGTGCCGCACAAAACTTGGATTGCCGCAAAATTTTACAGGAGAGTGAAACCTTTGTCAGAGAACACCATAAAAAATCAGCCCATTAATGACACAGTGCCCCTTTTACATTTTTTTTTATAATAAATCCGAATTTTGTACCAAAAAAAAATTGCAGAAAAAATAAATAAATAAATAAATCAGAAATAATCTTATGATTAGCCTCCTTGTTACATCCCAAAAAAATACAAGTAAAATCTACCATGGATTAAGGCGAAACCAAATCATTCGTTTTCATAATACAAAAATTTATAAATAACATAAATAATAGAATCCTAGGTGCCATATATCTGTATACATCATATATACATGAGAAACAAATTATGGATTCAATCTATCACACAGGTCGACCGGTGCTGAATATTGATTGGAAGAATCATATAGCGAGAGCCCGGGAATCGCACGATTAATCTGATATGATAGATATATTTTTCATCACCATTCTTAACTTTGTGGTAGTGCGAGAAAATCTCTTCTAGAATCCACACAGGACCTTCGAACTATTCTCTCACGTGACATATCACGTGTGGGCACACACACGATCCTGAAAACTAGATGAAAAACACTGCGAAACCTTTCGTTTACTGTTTCTCTCTCGGGTGTTTTATGAGGCACGGAGAGGTAGTAAAACTTCTAAACCTGAGAGAGGCTAATAAGCGGTGTATTTATAGGCGCTAACCTGAAACATACCTCTAGGGTTTTATAACACTTTAGACTGATAAATGGGCTCCATCTTGTATCTTAATAATCAGTTAAATGGACTCTGTCATCTAATGAGCTAGCTTGGGGATCCTATGGCCCATTATTAATTAAGGCTCTTGATCAACATTCTAGATTGCTTCTGGAGCATAAATCCAACACTCTTCTCATCTCATTCTCTATTATTGTTGTAATAAATATGTTTTTGTTGGATTTGAGGGTTGTAATGAGTGGCTAGAAACCCTATAGGGTTGATTGTAGAAATTAATGCTTGATTTATACAATTTTTAGAATAGTTTTGTGAATCTATGCTTGTGTTGATGTTGGTTGATGTAAATCTTTGATTATTATAGTTTCTTCTAATTGATTTGTGTTGGGGAATGTGATTAAGACCTAATTGCGAAAGAATCATCTAGGGTTTCCATGGTGACAGTTGGAATTTAACCCGAGGCCTTGACCATTTCATTATATCATGATTTAATTATGGTAATCTATTTAACCTAATCAAAGAAGTTTAGGAAATTAGAAATGTCTAGTACTAAATGGATTTCATTAGGGTAAAATATCAATTGACGTTTTGTGGGGATTGCATGGACTTAATGGTGATCAATAGGACACCTAAGGTAAAAATGCTTTTGAAAAGTATCACGCTTAATGACCTAGATAGACTTAGCGGTGAATAGGAAATTGGAGTGAGAACTTGAGGGGAGCCGCGAGAGTGGAAACCTCATACTCTTTCCCTTGAACAAACACAAGTATACGTTTACCTTACTCGTACTTAATGAATATAAATCAAATTGCATCAATGGAAACAATCAACCCTAGTACCTTACCATCGAGTTCTTTCTTCGAAATTGACCTACTTCTTGTGAGTGACGATTGATCATTCCCGGGTTTTTCCTTTGTTTTATTTTAGTTTTTGTTTTAAAAATCTCAATCTCAAACCTTTGATCAACTTAGACAGTAAACAACTTTAGTAACTGTGGTACTTAGTCCCCACTAAACCACCTTTCCCGTGGAATCGATATCTAGTTTTAAAATTAAAAACCACTTTTATTACTTGTGGACCGTGCACTTGTAATGTTTTAGATTAACATTTTTATACAACATAATAAAGGCCATAACATTGGGCAATACCAGATATCCCGAAATATGTACTAAAGCGCCTTAAGAATTTAATCCCTCCTCTCAACCTTATGTGTATAAGGAAATAAATTGCACAGGAGGACATGATCAACTAAGATGATGACAGGCCAATAATAGCTAGCACTTTCCTAGTGAGGCAGGGCCTGCTTGATCCACCTCCTCCTGTCCTAGCCAAAAATCAAGCTTAAGCAATATTAGGGCCTGGCCAGGCCAAATTCCTCAAAGGGTGAGAAGGACACCAAAAATAACTCCCAAAAAGTGCATCATTTAAAGGTGTTTTTAGCTTCTTTTGAGTAGTAATTACCCTCAGCAATACCAATATTTCACTGACTTACAAATCTAAGGAAGTGAAAATGAATAATTTGACGTGGTATAGAGCATTTTTGTGAAGTTGTGATGTAACAAAAAAAAAAAAACTTGGATGGGTGTTGTTAAGACCATTTGGAGGAAAGAAAGATAAAAAAAAAAAATAGTAAAAAAATGAGTACTATCTTATCAAATTTCGGCAAATCTATGTTAAAGGACATCATACAAAAAAAAGTTGTAGTAGCCATTCAAGTGTTTATTGTCTTGTTTCATACTTGGGAGTAATCGAAAAGTTAATCAAGGAAAAGGAATGCCAAAATCAAGTTTTACAACTTTTGCTAAATTTCACACGGATTTGTGAAATTTTCACAAACATATGTGAAATTGGACATGGACATATTTTAGCTTTAACCACTTTTTGGTTTTGCATAGCTTTGCAAAATTTTACAATAGCATTGGAAATTTCCAACTTCGACGTATTGACTTACTAATTCTGCCAAACCATGTTTTGAACATTTTCAACCTTTTTTTTTCTTATGTTTTAAAACATCAAATAAGGTGTTGCCATGTGGCATAAGTAAAAAATAAAACTATAAATAGATATTTAAATCTCTAATTTGTAACTTTTGCTCCTTGTTATAATTTTTGCTCTCCTACAAGAATTAGAAATTTCTCTCATTTTTCCTCTTTTTCACTTATTAAATATGTCTTGTGACGTTAGAATAACAAGAACGAGTGACTAAGTTCCTCTCATTTAAAAAAAAGAAAAAGATGGTGAGCATATTAATAATGAATTAGACTGTCAAATAGTATGATAAAAGATAATTTGATCCAATTTGGTGTATCAATTGATGAATTTAGGGATTTTCTCTTTTTGTTTGGATGACTATCAAATTGTAATCTAAGTAGATTCATTGAATTCTTACTGATGATGCTTTTCAAGCCGGATGAGGCTGGAGCATGTTAAGTCGTTGGTAGGACTGAGCTAATGCGGTGATCTGTGGCTCTGGATCGTCGGGCGAACTAGGATTCTTCTTTATCTTGATCTGCCGGCGTGGCGTTACTCTCCCTCTGCAAAAACAAGAAAGAAAGAAATTCGCCAGGGCTTGTAGTGTGCTTCCGTCTAAGTCGATTTCTTTCTAAGAGAAAAGAGAAGCCCATTTAGAGAGGCTGATATTTGCGTATGTTTGCGTACCTTTCAGCCGATGGGGTGGCTTAGTATTTATAGTATTTGTTTTCCAGGTTAGATGGTGAGTGGGATTATCATTGGATAGGATATTTCTTCTTATTATCGAATGTCCAGTTTGATATGGAAATAGCGGTTTATTTAAATTATCCTTCTTTCTGTTGATGGGATCAGAAGCCGATCCGCGGGATGGTATATCGTGAATTATCTTATTTCCTTATTGAGGTGAAGTTGATTTGGATTTGGGATAATATATTATTGAAGTTATTATTTCCCTTATACATAGGTTTGGGCGATTTGCATCTTGTGGGCTTTTCTTGACCACCATGAGTCGACCTTTGGATCGGCGCGGATTGGGCCTTCATTTTGACTGGCGTCAGAAGATGCAGATGCTTCAATGGGCATGCCTAGCGGTTGGGCCTTAAGTCACAGGTACAGCGTCAGGCGAATGCTTGCGGGCATGCCTCTCCTTTGGGGTTTAGCGAGTGGGCCTACGAGCCCATTTTTCAAACCCTATCAGTTGCCCCCTAGCCCTTGTGTAGAGGCGACGATTTGAAGGCGGCTCGTTGAGCTGCTTAGGCCGGCCGAAATTAAGTAGGGCTGGTCTCCTGTTTTGTTGGCGGCGGCAGGCAGAGTGGCGGCAGGTGACGTGGGCTTAATAGAATCGGTCAGTTGCCGTTTTCGGGCTGGCAGGTGGCAAATTAAATAAAAAACAAATTTTTGCTTTGCCTTATCCAGGTTATCACTTATCCTTCAGTTCAACCCCAGTTTCTTTTGTTTTTGGCTTTTTTTCTGAAAGTTCCGGCGTAGGAGCTGCTTCTTCTCCTTCCTCCGAGGCTCAAATAAACCACCTCTCGGCTCCTCGCTGACGATCCTCCAAGCATTTTCTGTCTTCTCCTTCATCTGGTCGATCCGATGATCCTCTTCCTCTATGTTGTTGACCTGAAGATCGTTTCTAGGTAAAAAAAAAATCATCACTTTTGCTTCAAATTTTTTTTCTTGTTTGATCTTTTTTTTTATGAAACATAAATCTTAATCTTATAATGCTTTTATTTCTTTTACGATCTTTGGAGATAGGTGGCGCTCGTGTCAGCTTCATCTTGGCTTGAGACGATTGGACGAACCACAGAATAGAGAGTTATATTTGGTTTAAGATTTTTGCGATGCAAATTGATAAGATAATTTTTTTAAGTATTTGTTGTGTTGCTTGTTACTGTTGCTGTTGGTTGTTGGTATGTTCATGTTGAAGTTCGAGAGATAATATATTTTAGGTTTAGAATAAATGATGAAAATAAAAGCAGTTTTTCGAATAAAAACCGGAGTTTTGACATGATCCACATTCGAATAAAAACCGGAGTTTTTAGAATAAAAGCGAGTTTTTGATAATAATAACCGATTTTTCAGAATAAAGCCATTTATGGGTGTGATGAGAGCGAACCCTTTTAGTGATGGAAAATGGACTTATCGTATTCTTTGGGTTCATTTTGGAAAGAAGCCCAGGACTTATCATGATTGATTAGGTTGATGGATTTCTTAGACAATATAGATTAGCGATCTCGAGTCTAGATAATAGCAGCCCGGCAAACTTAATGGACACATTTCTTTCACATTAGGAACGTCCTTAAGCTAATTCGGTTTATCTCCGGTAGATAATGGTGAAAGGCGCCAATCTCCACGACCCATTGGATCACGGTGTTAGACGAGGTCTCCCTCTGGGCCGATATGGCGATCAATCACGATAAGACTTGAAGGGGTGGTTGATTTAACGATTGTCATGTGCCCGAATAGGTGACAATCGATGCTAATGAGCATAATGTTTGGTTCAGATTTGACTAATAAAAGAACGAGAATTTGGTGGGTAGGATGGTTTATGACTTTATTCATATTCTAGAATTGAGAGGAGAAAGATTATGTGACCTTAACTTCATTGCAGGTTTGATTAGGTAATAATAATAATAATACAAAACCCGACCCTCGAGTTTAGCTAGTAAGATTTATAGTCTAGAGTGCAGCTATGTGGGTGTGTGTGAGACCTATCAAAATAGATGATATTATTGGATATTTTGCGACTATGAAATGATTGTTGAGTCTTGCCATTTGATCTGAGTGAGTTTGAATTGAACCTTTAATCCATTTTAGTTGTGGTGTTGCTAGTCTGGTTGATGTTTGGTCTCTAGTTTTTATGTTAGTTTGGATCGGTTTGTTCATGAAAATGGCACCTAGGTTTTATGCAGGTCAAATTGTATTAATTTATAAATTTTATATTGCAGTTATGGATTTTGAATCTAATTGTGGGGATGCTGATGATGAATTGCAAATGTTTGAAAATACTCCTGAAACTAAGAGTGCTACTGCTACTAATGTTTCCATTGGTTGTGGTACTAATGATAGGACTAAGTCTGTTGGTGCTAGTGGTAAAAGAATTAGTAGTGATGTTGGGAAAGAAGTTGTTGCTAAGAAAGTTCGGGGTAATACCTCTGAGGTGTGGAATAATTATGAAAAGATTGGTGTAGTAGATGGCGTGGAAAAATGTAAATGCAAAGGGTTGTGAGGGCTTTATGCCCCTTGAATTCGAGAAATGGAACTGCCATTTAAGGCGTCATGTCGAAAGTGTCATTTGATTCCCTAAGTACAATGATGTAGGTGCCGTATTTGGTTGACCGATACGGGACGTTGAGGTCTCGAGCTTGATCATGGGCTTATCGAGATTCACTCTACAGATGTATCATAATGCATGATCTTCCATTTAGCTATCTTTGAGTATGAAGGAGTTTGGGTAGTGAATGAGAGTTTTGAATCCTGATTTCAAACCTATTAGTAGGCTCTTTACTAAGGCTGATTGATGGGATGTCTTCTTGAGTGAAAAAACAAAAATTTAAAGAGAGCATATTGGCTAATATTCTGGTAGAATTTGTTTAACCGATGTATGGACTCTTTGTAACTACTCAAGGTTATATGTTTGTTCTCATTATGATAAGTGGAAGTTAAATGATAAATTACTTGCATTTGTGAGTTAGAGTCCACATACGAGAGTTGAATTATACGGAAGAGAGTATTTAGTGCTTAAAGATTGGGAATAGATGGGAAAATATTTTCCTTAACTTTGGATAATGCCTCTTCTAATGATAGCATACAAAATATTTTTGAAAGAGAGAAGGCTTAATTTGCAAAAATAGCTTGTTATGTGATGTGATTTTCCATGTTAGATGTTGTGCACATATATTGAATCTCACCTTAGTTGAAGGTTTGAAAGTGGCTAAAGAAACTGTAAATAAGAGAAAGTGTTAAATATGTGAAGGCTTCGGAGGAGGTTAAAACAATTTCATAAATGTGTTGAAGAAGTGCATTTAGATGATGTTGGTAGTTTCTTGAGGATGTGTCAACTAGATGAATCTACTTATGATGCTTGAAAGTGCTAACAATTGCAGTCGTGCTTTCCAATAGTTTTGACTTTTAATGATAGAAGTTATACGCTTTGTCCATCTAATGAAGAGTGGGAAAGGCGGAGAGAAGATGTGTGCTTTCTTGGCCCCATTCTATCATATTACTAACTTGATATCTGGATCATCTTACCCCACCTCCAATTTGTATTTCCTACAAGTTTATAGTATAGAAAAGAAGTTGAATGAAAACTTGTATAGTGAAGATGGGGTGATCAAAGATATGGCAGCAAGGATGAAGGTAAAATTGATAAGTACTGGCGAGTATTTGTCACTCTTGCACTTGGATGTGTTCTTGATCCTCGTTCTAAAGTTGAACTTTTTGAGCTTTTTGCCTATAAGAGACTTTATCCATATGACCATCAAGAAAGTGAATAGGGTGAAAGGAGGCCTTGTACTCAGCTATTTGCTGAATATACAAAGTATGGGGGCTACATCAAGCTCAGTGCTTCATTTCAAACTAGGTCATCATCAATGACCATGGGTGCTTATTCACAACAACGTCCTCTAGTGAAAAGCAGAACAAGCTCAACATCGTCATGGCATCTATAAATAGTGGATTTGATTATTATAATTTTATTCATTATTTTCTTGTTATTCTTTTTCAAGTATCTAGTATATGTAGTGATGATTTTGTTTATGTGTTGGTTGCTTGTATTATTTTAGAAGTATCACATGGAAATGAGTCAAATGACTTGAAATGATGTCCAGTCTCAACTTGATATATACTTGGATGAAGGAAGCTATGTTGGAAATGACCTCGACGTGCTAGAATATTGGAAGTTAAATATAAACATAGATTCCACACGAACTTACGATTTATGGCTTGTGACATTTAAACATTAAATCCTATGATGGCCAGAATCTTCATTTAGTATTGGTGGTCGTATATTGCATAAGTATAAATTGTTTGCTCCCAAAAGCATGCAAGCCCTCATTTGTATTACTCGTAATTGGCTGCATGATTTTAAAAATTGGACCTTAAGTGAAATTGCTTATTCCACCGAACTTTTTTGTTTTGTTTTTGTTTCTTGCATAACACAAAAATAAACATTTTTTGTTTATGAATTGCAGATGTGCGGGAAGTAGAGGATATTCGATTATCTAGGAAAATTCAAAATATTGTTGTTGATGATGATCTTGTCTCCACTGAGAATGATTTTTAGATTTTTAATTTAATGATTATTCTGATAGGAGTATGTTGTTTTTGTAATTCTATTTGGTTTTGAATTTTGTATGTTATTTGATGTTATTGGATTTGAGTTGAAAGGCAAGCGGGGGTTGCGAAGTGCTTTTGCCTTTAAACGGCAACTCCATGGAATTACCGAGATGTCTTATTACATTTTACCCATTTCGATTAAGTTTTGGATTATTAAGATGTCTGGGAGGTCACGATTTTAGGTATCTTTGGAAGTTCTCACCTTGCTTGAGTGGTGGCCCGATAAACATTTTTGAGAATCGCAGAGATGTGGAGGATTGCCAGAGCAAGGCGCAAACGTAAAGTCTCGAAAACTTTCTCTACTCGACCTCTTCCGATCACATACGAGGCCTCCTTATATTGCTTGAAAACACACACTCTGGAATTGCAAGTGAATTTGGGGTGCATGATAGAGAGATAGAATGCATGAGGAGTGCAGGCTTGCGCCACAGGTCTAGAATATGTTGGGACTTTAGTAAAGGTGACATCATATTTTTTTCATCTCAACCACATTCCCTCTTTTTTTTTTTGTAGGCAAAACCCCTTCTCTATTTTGCTTCACTCCCATAGAGCTTTTGAGAATATTTCTCTTCTTTTTGTTCTTCCCGACTTTTCTCTTCTCTTTGTGCTCACCTTTTTACTTTCCCTCTTGTTCGTGACAACTTGGAATCTGCAAAGTATATAGAATGTTGAAATTTTTACAATATTTTAGTTTGTAGTCTTTTATTTTCAATGTAGCCATTGTAAGCATATCTTAATCTTACGACTATGAAGCTGCATGCTTTGATTAGCTGAAATAGGGTAGCCTAACCAAATTATGTAATTAGTTAATGAGGAAGGAAATAAGCGGAATAGTGATTCCATATACATGGCTTAGGACACGTATGCATTTTATGTATGTGCACTTTATCAAAAAATGTACATTTCTTATGTGCAGAAGAAATTTTAATTGTTGCTTCAATTGTGTTGGCGTAAGGCAGATGAAATTGATGAAGCGATTCACGAATGATTATTGACAATGGTGCATACCCTTCACTAGGCTATGGTGGATTTCGAAAATTATGCGTACATCAGTGATGAATGCATTTGCCATAGAATACCAGATTCACCGTCCACTTGAGGTCTATTTTGTTAAGAACTTATATTTCTTGAATCGGTATGGTTTAAATTATTGTGTTTTTAAGCGAGTCAATCACTTATACAATTTGTCATTTGCGGGATGGTGATATAATCAATATTGATATTACAGTTTATCTAAATGTAAGCATTTATGGTTCTTGGAGTTTTCAAGCATATTGAACTTGAATAAAATGATAAGGTCTGGCTGATTTTGCCTCACAAATCATAGGTGTCTATGTGATTCAAACCTTTTTACATTTGTTGTATGGATGATTTCATTATATGTTTGTCTAGCTTGGTTTTGTCTTTGAGATAATCTTTTCAAGTTTATTCATTAATTTGGGAATTATTCTTTATCTTGTATGTGCATCTTGGGTTACTTTCTTAGTTGAATTCTATTATTTGTCATAAATTATATATTATTATTCTTGCCTCATTCTGTATTAAATGTGCGGTTTACAATTGTTGTCCCTTTTATGGAGTGCATGAATTTTAGTATACAGAACGTATGTGACCACGGGTAGAAAGGCCCGGGCGAGAGAAGATAACAAAAAGCTTAACCATTAGGTTTGTTTGCGAAGTGGTGGGCTATGCTATATTCCATTGTGCAAAGTAAAATTACTAGCATAACTCTCTTGCTTTTTAACTTCATTCAAAATATCATTGAGCAGGTTGTATTCCAAAGTTCATGTGCCCGATCAATTTGCCATTTATCGTTGTTTGTGTCATGTTAAGCTCATTTCTTTTTAAAAAATTAATTCTATTCGACTAACGGTTTTGTTTTCCTTTTCTTACTCGGAAGGCTACAAAATATTTTCATATTTTTGCATTGTTTAAATTTTAGAAAGAAAATCTGCGGCATCCTTTGCATAATAGTTCAGTAGGGTATGAAACTAATTTCTTCCTCTCCCTTGTGTAGTTGTTGATGAGTAGCTTCCCGAAACCCCAAAAAGGAAAGGGGAAAGTCTTTTTGGCTTAGCTTGCCCGTATTATGCTCTAGATAATTAGATTTTCCTTGTTGTGAACATGAAAACTATCAGCCAGGCAGCTGATGACATTCTACTTTTTCATCATATGTGATGGTTTTGCAGTGTAGAATAGTAATGGTTTCTTGGCCTACTTGCTTAAATATTTTTTGTACAATGTTTTTTCATTAAATGAATCAACCTTACATATATTAGCGACTTGCCGTTTAAGGCTGTATGCGTCTTTCTGCAACCAAATTGCCTTGTGCAGGGTTATCACGGTAACACATCTGCAACTTTCTTTTGTGGAGATGTTGATGATGAAGCCAGAAAATTGGTAGAGGTAGTGTTCTGGTTAATTTCAATAAAGTTCAATTTATGTTGTCATGTTTGTGCTTTTCTTGACATAATCAATTGGTGAATGCTAGATTTGTTCCATTTATAGAAATAATTTGTGGTACAAACGCTGAATAGATGCAAATAAGCTCCCTTATTTCCTCAGACATTCATGTGCTGTTATTAAAGTTGGCGTATCAATTATTTTCTTTTATTCTATTTTATTTGTTGTTGTTGTTGTTGTGTGTGTGTTTAACATGAGTTGGTATATTAATGAGGAAGCAAATTAATTTGGAAGAACTCTTGGTCAAGAGACTAAAGGTTTGTGGTTGTCGTGCCCAGAGATGTCGATCATCTGGTTTGATGACTTGGGCTTATGATGCGAGCTTAGGTTTGAGCTCTGTTTAAGTCTTTGGACAAACCTGGAAATTAGGGAGGTTACGATTTTAGGTATCTTTGGAGATTCTTTCACCTTGCTTGGTGACTGATCCTCTGGGATTACTTTGGCATTTTCAAGAGACCTCGTGAGGCATATGTAGTTTGATTCTTTAGTTGAACTTTTTCTAATTGATGATTAACGTGTCTTTTCTGACGCTACACTTGCGGCGATGTAAGCGGTGTTTACTTTACTGTTAGACTAAATAAGTTGGTTGATTTTTTTTTCCCACATTGTGGTTTGGTTGAATTCAATTTTAGAGGCATTTACATGATTGTGTCTGGATACTAAAATATTTTATTTTTTAGGTCAATCCCGGTATATAACTAAATAACAAAAGGGCTGAGCAGACTAGAGAGCTACAAATGAAGGAAATTTGCGGCTTTGAGGAAGGTTTATGCGAGCACGATTGTTAGTAGGAGGGTGGGTGCTGCGAGTCTCAGCTAATACATGATTACTTGATCACATGGCCTTTTATGATCTAAATTCACTCTAGTTCATGGCTCGATTCAATGTATATGCTATATGGAAATTATTGAATAATTTATCTAGAAATTAGTTGGCATAAGAAATTTTGTTATTGATGTGTGGGCAGAAGCTGCTGTTGGTGAAAGCAGTTTCAGATCTTTAATGGTGGTTGTACAACGTTGTGCTATCTGTGTTTCATCTTCTTTCTATTTATTTTTATTTGGAGATGGCTCCATTTTACAGGAAGAATCTGTAACAGAAACTCGTATAGTTGTTTTGTTTTCATTGATTAATAGTAGGACAAGAGCATATCAATATGGACATGGGTGACGAAAAAATAGAAATACAAGGAAATGATGGGCATTATTTACGAAAATCATACACACAGGAAATGGCTCGAAATAATGAAGGAAAGTAATTTATTGAATAAAATAAATTTCACATTTTTTCACATATAAAGGCACGGGACACAACTCTTGGCCATTATGATCTCGTGGTAGGTCGTGAAATATAGCAACGGTTCATCGAGGCGGCAGTCCGCCCGGGTCATCTTCCTTGGCACCGATGGGCCCGGCCCGGCCGTCAGCGCGAGCTGCCGACTCTGCCCGCGTGCGGCGTGCGTGGGTAAGAACATGCGTTCGTATCGGATCTGATTTCACGTGTGCGCCGGGGCGGGTTGGATTGAAGCGATGCGTACATCCATACGTCTTGCGATAATGATGACTCTTTGGTTTTCGCGCTCATCTTTCCCACTTCTTTCAGTTTCTTTCTGTTCCTTTCGTAGACCTCCTCTGTCTTGTGTGCTCCTGATCTTGAAACCTCTTCTTTGCTTTTAACTTTTCTTCCTGAAACCTCTTATGTGTCCTTATCCCTTTGGTCTTTTAAACTATCTGACAGTATTAGAATTAGGTTGGCAATTTTGTTTTTCATTATTTGCTTTCATCATGGGTCGGTCTCTCTTGTTCTCTGCGTATTAGGTGACTCTTCATTGTTGCAGTTACGGGGGTAGGCGGGCGCCTCGGCCGTGCGTAGGGAGTTGAACGAATGCCCGGGCGCCCCTTTTCCGCGGACAAAGTGGAGAAAGTAGACGTCGAATATCTGGAGGGTCGAATACTTGAAATCAGTCGTTGACGCCTGCTTTAGCGTAGGGCTGGCAAGGTCGATCCCTCATCTGGGGCCACCTTCGCGTTATCGACCTCCTTTTGGCGTTCGAGTGGTCCCACGGCGTTCTGACCTTCTATGTGGTTTTACGTGCCTGGATGGTGTGCTTCTTTGATGGCCTTCGATAATGGTCTTCGCTTTCCCTACGCATCCCCTTTCATGAAGGGGTTTCTGCAGCATTCAATGTCTGTCCTTCTCAACTCGCCCTAATAGTTTGGGAGTATTTTAGTTTGGCCTATTGGTTTTCTTTAGGGACAGGGGACTTGGTGTTCTCGGTATAGCTTTATTCCTTTATCTTTTGGGGCGAAGGAAGCCTCGAGGGGCTTCCTGCAGTTTTCTCGGCGCTGCGGCGCTCCCTCTGGTGATTTCGATCTTCCACCTCTTTGGGCTTTAGAAGGGACCTTTCTTTGTGTGGGGCGGTCGCAGTGGGAATATGACCTCTCTTGACGGGACCAGCGACTGGCGTTCCGGTTGCATGGACCACCCCCGAGAATCTTCGTAAGTGTTCGCTTTATTTTTGGTATAACCTTTATAGGGTTATTTGGTATTTATAATTCTGCATTGTTTACATACTTCTCAGGCGCTCGAATCGATCTCAGCGCCGAAGATAACATCATAGCGCTGGCGTTGGCTGAGTGTCCTCCTCGCCCTTATGCGGAGCTGATCAAGTCAGACATTCCGGCCCATGTCGGGCCGAAGTCGGCCTTTGTTGCTGGGGCCCTTCGCCTCCTTCCACCATAGTTTCTCCCATTGGGCCCCTCCATTTGCTAAACCCCTTTGGGAGAACTGCTCGATTAGGCTGTCTCGGAAGCCCTGAGCGTGAAGCGAAAAACCACGGACTCAGTTGAGGAAGATCGGTTGGCTTTGGTCAAGTTAGGGGGTGGGCGTCTTCGTCTTCTCAGATCTGCTCGTGTCAGAAGGTGGAGCGGGTGTAGTCGCCTACGGCTAAGGCTCTATAGTCTTGAGTTCCACCGGTAGTTCTGGGTCTTGAGTGAAAGTCCCATAGGTGGAGGCCGTTGAGCATCGTTAGGCCGGTCATGCCCATTACTGTCTGGAATCCGCCAACGAAGAGTGTTAGGTCACCTTCTCGAAGGACGGAAGAGTTGAGGGGGAAAGATCCGGAATCCGAAATTGGTGGAGATGGGGACTCTTTGCTTCTTGTCTGGGAACTCGCGGTGAAACAATCCGTCCATTCTTAGGATTGATCTCGAGGTCGAGTGCGGCGCGGATTGATGAGGCTTTGGCCCTATCTCTCCAGGGTCGCCTCCGTAAGTTCCCATACCTTGTCGTGTCTGATTCCATTTTGAGTTGAGTGTTGAACTTGCGTTGGATGTTGATTCTATGTTGGGTGTGCAGGTGGCTACTCATTTGAAGGGTTTGGCCAAAAAGGCCAAACTAAACGAAAGTCATGCCAAAGCGGCTCGGGCTTCTGAGGCGGTGGCTTCCCTCACATCGGCGGTGAAATTTGTAGGGTCGGTCGCGGCGTATGGCCAGGGCGGTGGCTTCAGATCTGATTTGAAGCACACCACGTCGGTACGTGCTCAGACTGAGGGTAGGGAAGATGAGGCCCGAAATAGCTTGAGAGCGACCGAAGGCGAGATTCGGGAGGTTCGGGATGAGTTACGGGCTGCCTGAAAATGACTTTGCTAAATTTGAGGACGAGCTGCGGTCGCGATATGAACTTAGGATAGTTAGGGATGAGCTTCTCACATCCCAGGCGGCTGCGAAGTCTAGGAAGAAGCTACTTAGCGATCAAAGGCGACTGCGTGATAAGGCGGGCTCTTTGGGCGAGGCTCCGTCGCGAGCCTCAGAAATTCTGGCTTCAGCGGAAACGCTGGCGAGGAGTCTTTGCGGGCTGCGTGAGGACCTCAGTAATGGCTAACTGTTTGCTCGTGGATGAGGTTATAGGAAGATTGAGGCGGGCTTGTACTGATGGGTTTAGGTGGCTTGCCTTTCAAAGAAGGTATTAATGCCTATTAAGACACGGATTTCAACTTTGACCTTCAGCGGCAGAGGAGGATAGAGGTCCTCTCTGTGATTATTACAGAGGCCCGGGCACCCCTGCTTTGAGGAGTCCCTCATCTTACGCCCCTCTGCTCCTCGCCCGGCGGTGGCCGGCGTGTGTTGACGTCGATTTTTGTTCGCATTTTTCTTGGGCACAGGACCACTGGACATATGTAGTCTTTTCCTTAATAATCGATCTTTTTTCTCTTTTGTCTCTGCTTTTGCCGTCCATGGCCCGGTATTCTACGTGAATTGTATTGATTTTTGGCTATATAGTACAGGTGGAGTAAACTGGGGATGTTGAGTTGAGGCGGAGTTGAGCTCTTTGGCCCAGTGGCGAGGCTTCATGGGGCACTTTCTGCTTAAGTGATGATTTGTTAAGTCTGCATGCTGAAGTAGTGTGGTCGGGTCGTGTGGTGGCCAGGCTCCCCAGCCCAGGGCGCTGGGCTAAATACTTTGGGTTGATCGACTCTTAGGGCTGCGTGGCACGGCGTTGCGCCGTGGTGCCGCGAGTAGTAGAGCTCGTCAAGAGTGAGCTCTTTGGGCTGCGGTATTGAGAGGCCTTGTTAGCGATCCGGCTGAGATGATCGACTCGGCGCTTGGCTGTGCGGAAGTAGTCGATCTCGTCGAAGTGAAATTTCTTGGGCTCCGGGCGAGGGCCTTGTTGGCGATCCATTTGGTGATCGATCCCCAGGGTGCAGTAACTGTCTGAGTGGTCAGGCTAGTCGAAAAGTGAGCTACTAGGCTCGAACCTTTGAGGCCTTGTTAGCGATCCGGCTGATCGATCGACTCTGAGGCTGCGGCTGTGCGGAGTAGTCGAGCTCGTCCAGAGAGTGAATCTTTTTGGGCTCGGTATTTGAGGCCTTGTTGGCAATCCAGCTGAGGCGTCGACTCCCCAGTGCGCGTGGCTGTCTGCGGAGTGGTCGAGCTCGTCGAAGTGAAATTTCTTGGGCTGCGGTGACCCGAGGGCCTTGTGGCGATCGACTGAGGTGATCGACTCCCCAGGGCTGCGTGGCTGTGCAGTGGTCAGGCTCGTCGAGAAGTGAGCTCTTGGGCTCCGGGTTCGAGGCCTTGTTGCAATCCGGCTGGTGATCGACTCCAGGCTCGTGGCTGTCACGGAGTAGTCGAGGCTTCGTCGAAAGTGAAATTTCTTGAGGCTCGGCGGGAACGGTGGCGATCATTTGGTGATCGACTCTGAGAATTTGCGTGGCTGTGCGGAGTAGTCGAGCGCCGTCCAAAGTGACTACTAGGCTCAAGACCTTTGAGCGTTGTTGGTGATTCGACTGGTGATCTGACTCCCCAGAGGCTGCGTGGCACATATGGTCAGTCAGGCTCGTCGAAGTGGTCGTTCGCGTCTGACCATTAGGCTCCCGATTTTCTTAGAAGGTGCGGCGTCTTTAATGCGGTTATGGAAATTTGAAGCGTTTGCGCGAATTTCCGAGTGCTTTGGCCTTCTTATAAATGGCGGCTTCATTGCTATGGAGTTTATGCTGGATACCTCTTGGTCGCATTGGCGAGATCTGTGCGAGATGGCGTCGGAAGCTTGATCGTCTTGGCCAGGGGATCCACGGGTCCCCAGTTCGATTTTGTTGGACTTTAGCATGGGGTTATGTTTTTACTGATCTCATTTATGGGGTCGTGTTATTCCACAGCTTAGAGTGCTGGGGAATGTATCCAGAAGCGGCATTTCTTGTCTTGCTTTCTCTGTCTCTATTCTTCTTTCTCTTCCTCTCCTTTCTTCTCTTTCTCCTTCTCCTTCATTCTCTCTTCCTTCCTTTCTTCCTTTTTCTTCTTTCCTTTCGCACAAACTCTTTCCATCCCTTTTTCTTCTTCTCCTCTTTTCTACTTATTTTCATCTCGTTTTCCTTTCCTCTTTTCTTCCTGAAGTTTTTTTTTTTTTTGAGGCTAGCGTGCTTATGTATACCAGATGTAGGGATGACGCCGATTATAGGTGGATGTAATATGATTGGAATAAGAGAGACTTTCTTTATGACTATGAACTTTCTCATTCTGTTGCATGTAATTTTTAAGACATTATATGTCAGAAATTCATTTGAAACGATCTAACAAAATAACCCGATGCGCCTTCGAATCGTCATAAAAAGACGATAAATCTTCATTAAGATTACAAGCTAAGTCTGATGATAAGCGTTTAAGGTGTTCCGCATTCTAAGCATGATGTAGAATTTTTCCCTCCTCTGTCTAGAGCTCGTAATTGCCTGGTCTGATGACGTGGGATATGATGTAGGGAGCCCTCCAGTTGGGAGCTGGTTTTGTCTTATTTGGATTCTTCCTTCTTTGTGGGAGCTTCTTGAGACTAGGTCACCTGGCACAGCTCATAGGTTTGACCTTTTGAAGTTTTTATGTACCTCGTAGTCTTCCTGCGGTAATCCTTTGTGCGCCTTAGAACGCTCACGTTTTCATCTAAGAGGTCAATTTAGACGGAGAGCCTCGTCATTTATGTTCCCACTTTGTCGCTAACTTCGATCCTTGGGGACTTTAATCAGGCCTCGACGGGACTCTTTGTGATGCGAAATTTGGGGGGCGAGATGGGGTTTCCGGGTTGCGACCTGGCGTAGTCCTGTGGGCCAGTAGCACTTTACAGGAGAATTCTACCCATTTGCCTTTAAGATCTTCCAATTTGGTCTTTAATGCGTATGGGTTACGGTGGTGACCGGCTGACCATTAGTGAGGATGTCTTTGGGGACAGTAATAATTCTTTATTAGAGGCTCGGCCTCAAAATCCACGAACTTGGCGTTGTCGAATTGCTTTCCATTATCTGATACCAGGGCTCTTGGGATACGAGCACACTTGCATATGATGGCCGCCACGCGAAATTACGTATCTTACGATGCCGTAATTGTGGCCAAGGTTAGTACTCAAGCCCGGCCAAGTGAAGTAATCTCACTGCGGCGATGATGAATTTACATTGGTCCTTCCCGAGGGGCAAGGTCCAGTATGTCGAAGCCGCATTGGAAAAGCGGGGCTTGTAATTGATGTCGAGGCTGCAATGGGAGCGTGAGATCTTGGCGTGCTCGAGCGAGATCTTGCATTTCGACTAGTCGGTCGCGTCTCTAAATGGCCCAGCCCAGGCGGTGGTATCCCTTTGTCTCAGACCTTCCCTGCTAATGCAAGCTCGATATGATTTCCGCGCACCTTACGTGCGCTTCCCTTACTTGCGTATTCGGTATCTTTTCATGATGCGCCAAGGATGGGTGTGAAGAAACCTCATTGTATAAGCACCATATGATTAGTGAACACGGTGACCTGCGTCACGATTTTAGAGTACGCTTCTTTCGGGTAAATCGGGTGACGTCAGCATCCCATACATTATGTAATCGAATGGGATCCGTCAGCTAGGCTCGGACGATTTGGCGACTTCCGTATCACAGATCTATAGAAGGCTGCGAAATTTTCGACGGTGTTGACTTCTTTGAAGTCTTTCACAGCCAGGGCTAATAAGCTAGTTTTGCCAGGCATCGACTCGGGAGTTCTCTGCTCTGGGGATATGTTTGACATGGACCAACACGAACTTTTTCAATAAATATCGTACCTTTTTGAAATTATGGGATCATTCTTGAACGGCCCCTCGTAGGTATCTTCTATTGGTCTTCTTGCCCGGTGAGTCATTGCGGACCTCGGTGGTCCAATTTGTGGATAGGCGAGGTTGGGGCCCTCTTATATGACCTTATATTCGGTCTCGTTGTTGGAGGCTTAGAATCCGAACCTGAGCGCATATTCAATGTCTATTCCCTGCAGGGAGGTCGAGGGATAATCAGGCTCAGCTTCCCGTAATGCGTTTGTGGCCGTCTACAGAGAAAGTTTCGGATCGGTAGGTCGGTCGGTGCACCAGGTGTTCTTGGTAGGCTACTGGCGGTGAATTCCGCCAATCTGCTAAGACCTGCCCTTTATTGCGATTTTAGCCTGTCGATGTCCGAACTCCTTTGACTCTATGGCCCTTCATCTGACCTTCCACCGAGGTCTCTGGTTTGTGTAGCACTTGCCGTCGGATGTGCAATTTGGAACCCCATGGTATGAGCACGGAAGTAAGGCGAAGCTTAAAGCTGCGATTCTTAGTGCCGAATTAATTTCTCTCCATCCTTAGGTACCTCTCATGCACCTCCTCTTAAGACCTGATTGCAATAATAGTAATAGGGTGTTGCACTCGGTCTTTGTCTCAGCTTGAGAACAAATGGCCCCAGTGAAGAGTCTGATCTGTTTAAGTACTCAGGTGAGGAGTTCCCCATAATTCGAAACTACGGAATGGGAACTTTCAGTATCTTTCAATCTTGAGAGAACTGGCCGCGCCTGTATCCCATTGAAAGGCCTTCTTTAGAACTTGGAAGAAGTGGGCATTTATCATGACCACGGATGCGAATCGGCAAAGCTGACCGATCCTTCTGTCGAACATTGGACCTCGGCGCTGCCACAGGGCGGCATGTCGAGCCACGGCCTTTTATTTTCTGGTTGCCTCCGGTTCTCGGTGGTTATTCTATAAAACCTAAGATTTTCGATTGACACTCAGAAGAGCACACTTAAGCGATTTCATATTTGTACTTCCTCGGGATCTGGAGCATGGACATATGAGCTATGTGGAGCTTGGCAGTGGTGGATTTTACTAGCATGTCGTCTATGTACACCTCCATGGTTGTTCCTATCACGCCCACCGCGGAACATCGTTTACGGCCTGCAGTAGGTAGCTCCTGCCTTCTTGAGTCAGGCATCCTACCGTGCGATAAGTTCCTTACATGTGACAGGTCTTTTTCTTGGTCATCTGGAGTCATCTTGATCGATTGTAGCCGGAGAAGGCATCCATAAAGCGAGAGTTCATGGCCAGCGATGTCTCACGATGGAGTCGATTCGCGTGAGAAACTATCCTTTGGGCCGCAGCTACATTGATGTCGGTGGAAGTCGATCGCGATGCGCCGCTGCGGGTTTAGCGCGACTAGTCACGGCGTTGGCTAGCCATTAGGGATATTCTACCTCTACGATCGGTCTGGCAGAGGTTTGGAAGGCCTCCTCATTGATAAGCTTTGCCGCTGTCGGTCGCGAAGCTCCTCTCTTTTGTTTTCTTGGTTTGAAAGGCTGATTTGACGTTCCTTTATGGGTAATTCTTGTAGAAATTGATTCCTCCCATGCGCACCATTCCACCGAGACATCTTTGTTAATCTCGAAAATTGGTGAGAGGGTCTTTGAGATCTTCCATTGGCTGAGGTCGATGTAGTGAGATGTTCGGTCGATCATCAGTATGTGGGGCTCCGGCTCTTGAGGGGCTCAAGTCGGAATTGAATATTTCGTCGCATTTGAGCTCATCCGAGGATGGTATCGGCCGTTTTGCTTCATAGATCTTGATGGCATTCCTTGGCCCTTGTTGGTCTCCTTGAACCATTCTGACCTAAACACGGTAGAAACGATCATCATGTGGTAAGCGGAGGGAATGACTTTTGTTACTGCATTAGAGAAGTGCACTTCTTAACATATTATAAAGCGGATGGGGTGTCACCGCAGCGGGAATCTTCTTAGTCATCGTCGCACGGCATGGGGATCTCCCGAGATGATCTTGGTTGTAATTGAGCCCCGAGGGTAATACCTTTTCTCGGAGAATCCTCGCGGATGAGTCTTGTGGTTCCATTTCTCTCCTTCCCGATCATCCGTCTGCCTTCGAAGGCGGCTGAAGATGATGTCAGTAGAACTAGGTTGTCAGCGAGACCCAGATGGATCGTTTTGTTGGCCCTGGTACTCGAATTACCAAGGGTCGTCATGGGGTCTTGTAGAACCTCTAGATCTGGTCGAGGAGAAAGTTATGGATGTGTCGGTAGGAATTAGTTTGGACAACGCAGCATGCCCGTATCTCTGGCGACCCCGATCTTCTTATGAGATGGAACTGCCTAAATTTGTTTGGATTCCCTCCACTTACCAAATCCTCACGATGTCAGTGGATTTCTCGCAAAGGTTGTTAGTCTTTGAGTTGTTAATGTCGAGGTGGTGGTGGTGGGCTGTGGTCGAGACTTGGTTGAGCCTGATTTGGGGCTAATTTCGAAATTTATGAATCGTCGGAGATGCCGCCTTAGTGATAAATGCTATTTCTTTCTTAAGGTTTGTATGCGATCATGTGCGGTGCCGTATTCCCACTGTGGAACTTCATGATATACGGTGTTATCTCTTGTGGCGAGGTGCGACTTCATTTGAGTTGGCCACCTCGGGGTATTCGTTTCGTACTTAGCGGACCGCAATCTTGAGTAGATTAAGGGGTGAGCCGTGAGCGAATAACGTCGTCGTCTTCCGGATTACGGTGGGCGAGGAGAAAGATCTCTGAGTTCCCACGCCTTTTCGGGGCCAGTTCTCCGTCTTTCTTTGGAGACCTTTTCGGTCGCTTTGTCTTTTGGGGCTCGAAATTCCTCCTGCTTGTTGTCAGCTTTTTTCTTTATGGGTGGAAACCCGCTGCCAGATATGAGGGCTTCTTCGTTAATGTATTTTTACGCTTTTGCGAGCACCTCGGCCATGCTTGCTTGGGGATTCTTGGAGATGGAAAACATCGAGTCTTCGGCCGAATCACAATCGACAATGAATGCGTGATCGCGAACTTCGTCGGGTATATCTACCTTGAGGAGACTCGGCATTGAATCTTTTGGACATAAGACCTCGGGGAACTCCTGAGCTGCCTTGATGGTCGACGGATGATAACTTGGCTTTACATACGTCTGTGCACGATGAAGTGAGGCAATCTGATAGATGGCTCTGAATGAGAGATTGATAATGGCGGAGCTATTAAACCCGGGCGGCGGTGGCGCAATGTGATGCGAAAGCTTTGCGTAAGCGGATCTTAATCACACAATGCATTTCAGATTTAGTTTTTATGGCGTTGAGATGATCGTAGGATCTACGACACCATCGAATGCACTTCCGCCCAGCATCCCAATTCGTTGGAAGAGAGTGACGGCGCCAGTTGTGAAGGGTGACTCGGTTGTTGTACAGGTGTCGTAGTGTCGGGAGCGATCCTCTCACCACTTCCTTGGCAGGTGAGCTCTTGCTTTGGAAGGCTCTTGAACCTTTGCTCTCATGATTGCTCTTACGCTCCTTCTTGGGGTGGCGTAGTTCGCGTTCTGCGTGCCCTCAGAAGTGTTGCAGCCGTTGCCCTCCTCTCCCGGGGGCGGTGGTCCGTGCCCCCAGCTCGGCTAAACTACCTTGTTTGACACCTCGGGAATGTTGGGATTATGGCGCCGGCGGGAGGAAAGTTGTGACACTGTGTTTGTCGGCGCCTCAGTGGGCGTTCTTCTGTCACCGGTGAGTTGCTCAACTCTCTGTCGGGATTGGTTGGTGGCGGTGCCTCCACCTCGTTCGTGTTGGCTTCAAGTCGCTTCTAACGTCTTGGGGAGGTCAGTACATCTCGTTGCTGGTTGGTCTTCGTCCTTGGGATTAGGTTGCTCACACAGCGTGTTCAGGGTTAAATCTGATGATCTTGAAATCGGTCTTTGTTATCGAGCTATGGTTCATGAGACCGTGTATTGATGATGTTTTTCAGCCGGTGAAATTGGAGCGTATTAAGTCGTTAGGTGGACTGGGCTAACTGTGGTGGTCTGTATCTGGATCGTCGGGTGCGAGGTAGGATTCTTCTTTGTCTTCGATCTGCGGTATTTGGCGTTGCTCCTCTGCAAAAAACTCAGAAAGAAGAAGTGTGATGGCTTTGCTAGTGGTACTCTGATGCTAAGTCGGTTCTTTTAAGAAAGAGAAAGCCCCAATTTAGAGAGAAACGAATGTGTTGCGTATGTTTGCGTACCTTTTCATTTGATGGGGTGGGCAGTATTTATAGTATTTGTTTTGGGTTAGATGGTGATTAAGTTATATCTAGGTGGACGGGATATTCTTTGTATTATCGGTATGGTTGATATGGAAGAAGCGATTTATTTAGAATTATCAATAACACTACCGTTGATGGGATCGAACGATCGAGAATGAGAATTTGTTATATCGTGAATTATCTTGTTCGTATTGGTGAGATTTAGTTGGTTGCGGGATAATATATTATTAGGGATGTCCCATTCATGTCATGAGATTTGGGCGATTTGTAGGGTATGGAGACTTTCTTGACCTTTGCTAGTCGACCTTTGGATCGAGCGGATTGGTATTCATTACAATTTTGGTGTCGAAAGGCACGAATCTTTAATGGAGCAATGTCCCCAGCGGATTGGGCCTTCATCACGGGAGTTTGGCGTCGAAAGTACGAATCTTGTGGTTATGCACTCCTTTGGAGTTTAACGAGTGGGCGCCGGCGTTTTTGGCTTTATCGAGCACTATTAAATTTGATGAGATTAATAAGTTATGATGCTGAATAATTGAAAGTCGTGAATGTGGAGGAAGAAACCTTGACATTAGGAATGAGTGTTTATCCAAATTGCAATAAAATAAATTACAAGAAACCTAATTAACTATACAAAATTAATCCATATATATATATATAATATCGTGTTCATTAAAAGTGGAGAATTATTTTCTTAAGTATTGACGTGTAGAGACGCAGCCTGTTAAGTGCTAATATCGTGTTCATTAAAAGTGGAGAATTATTTTCTAAGTATTGACGAGTAGATGTAGCTTGTTACTTATTGTGGCATAACCTTCCATAACCACTAGGTTCAGGCCAAAAATAAAAGCAAAAACCAAAATAAAAATAAAATGTCAACAAATTAAACAACACTGGAAGCCTCTTCTGTGATAATTTCTATTTTAATTTTAAATTTATATATTTTTATATTTAAGATGATGGACTCATATTTTAGAGACTTAACTCTAATAAATAATATATATTTTAAACTCTAAATTACTATTTATTTTTCGAATATTTATTTTTAATATAAAAATGTTTAAAAATCGATATATTAAAATGCTTTTATTTTTATTTATTTAGTATAAATATAAAATTATATTAAATAAATAAAATTTTAATAAATAAAAATGAATTAAGCACCAAAAATTAACTTTAAGTAATATGTTATATTATAAAGCATAATATTACATTACAAAAAAATAAAGCGACATAAAAAAGTATATAATGAAATTATATTAAAACTACTAACCACATGATAAATAAAATATAAAAACTAATATGATGATAAATCATTCATAAAGAATTTTATCATTATATTCATTATAATTATCAAAGAACTATGATGTTATTGAACGAAATAAGTGTTTTATGATATTATGTTAACATGTATAATAATATATAATATGATTATATATGATGAATTGAATACTCATGATAGTATTATTGGTTTGAATGCGATGTTAGATATTAAAATAGAGAACAATTGGGCCAAAATTTATATATATATATATATATTAAAAAGAGATGTTCTTATAAAATAATAAGTTGGAGTACGCGTGTGAGTCATGTAGAGCGAGTATACTTTACTTTTATCCAAACCATGACGTTGACGTGGCGTTATCATCGACCTTGGAGCGACGTGTTCGATGCTGTTCGCACAATTATTTTTATAAAATATAATTAAAATAAAAATAATTTATAGTTTTTAAGGAGTTAGTTATCAATAATAATAATTATAATAATTTTGAGATTTAAAATTATTATAAGTCCATCATTTAATTTTTGGAAAACTATGTTATGCATTTTAATTTATTTAAAAAATTAGAATAAAAAACCTTATGTACGGTCAGACCTAACATTTATCGAAGGTTTATTGAGCTGATGAGTAAGGTTTGTTCCATCCTCTATTTTTTTTTAGACCATAATATGTTTTGAGCCAATTATGTATATATTGAAAACTTTTTTAAGATATATTATATCAAAATTAATCTTTATAATAGTCGGAGGAATCATAAAGATAATAAAACTTTATCGTATAAGATAATTATATTACTTAAGCTTATTCTAATCTTGAGGATTAAGTTAAAACTTTAATTATTTATTATATTCGATAATTTATTGAATCCTTAGTTAAATATTTTATCTTTATTTATGAAGAATATTTTTTAAATTAGAATTGAATTTCAGGTCTTTGGGGACCCATAACATAGTTTTTCATTTTTCTAAAAAAGTATTATAAATGTAGAAAGACTGATACTATTTGTTTATATTTTATCCATCTTATTTTGTTTTCGAGGGGTTTTATTTAACATGACGTGTCATCATCTTATTGGTTGTCAGAAAAAATCGTGCACAACTCCAATTTGTATTCATTGAATAAACACCCATCCTGCCTACCGTCAAGGTTTTTCCTCTACATTCAATGATACCAGAAAATCTCCACTATAAGTCATAACTTTAAAATTTTTCTCACTTCGCCTTTTCTCGCCCGTGTTTAAACATAAACTTACATCAAACAAAACGACGGGCTTACCGATTGATCCATTTGTTCGCGCGGGAATTGTACCTTCGCAATTGGCCAATGGTTCTTCACGTGAATATTTGTGAGCAGTGAGCGAATCTCGGGCAATATGGAGGTGCAAAACGGTCCAGGGGAGGACGGAGTATGCTCGTCGGTGTCTAATCATGGAGGCACCGATGTTTGGAGCTGTAAAGACTCTGCTACTGCTTTAGCGGATCATCTTGTTGTCATGGTCCATGGAATCCTCGGAAGGTACGGTGATTTTGTCAAATTCGATATTTTTCAAAGAAATTTGATTTCGATCTGGGAATTTAGAGAAGTTTGATTTTGAAGTTTCTTTGAACAATGCTGCTTTTTATTTTTATAAAATTTTAAATTGGATTATATCTAGTGCGTGGGATTATCATATTTGACCAGATTTGATATAATTTTCTTTATCCTTCAGCGGAATTATTATTTATTAGTATTTATTTACTTGAATTTCTTTGTTTTATGTGTTTGATTCAGTTGTTGTCTGTCATCAAGGTGTTTTCTAATCTAGATTTTTTGAGTATTTAGGAGAATCTCATGTTTATGATTTTCGTTAGGTTTTGTATGGGGGACTTGAGAATTTCAATTTACATTTCGTTCATTCCCACTTTGATACGATGCTTGGTCGTTTTCCCCCTTTTACAATGATTTTGGTTGCCGAGTAAACTGATGGTAAGAAAAGAAAATTCCATAAATCTTATTTTAGGTTGTTTTCCTTTGCAGAGGTTTAAAACCTTTTCATCAGTCCATCGGATTTTTGGTTTCCAACTCTAAAATAAAGAAAAATTCTTAAAGTTGGAAATTTTAGCATCTTTTCTTTTTCATTGATTTCTTGTGCTAAACCCACCCTGCATTATTCTAATTTCTTTGCACTTTATCTTTGCAGTGTCACGGATTGGAAGTTTGCTGCTGAGCAGTTTGTTAGAATGCTTCCTGATAAAGTAATTGTTCACTGTAAGGAGATTCATTTTTCATTTTTATTTTTATATACTCATTTTTACAAACTATACTATGCTTTCATTCATATTAAAATGGCAACTCCTGTTTGTTATCCACACTGGTTTTTCTTAGTTGCATACTTTTATTGCCTTTTAATTTGTTTGAAGTTGTTCTTAATTTTAAGAAGTTATATGAATTTAGTGGGATCAGTATATAATTGACCTGTGGTAAACGATTTGTAGTGACATTCATGCAGTGGTAAAATAATGGGCCCCTTGAGGCCCTGCTCAAATGGTAAGGATCAAGTTATGGAAGGTTCCAGTTTTGAGTCCCAATGAGACTAAAAAGAAAAACATTTTACCTCTATAAAAAAATCTTATGAAGAACTAGGATGCAGGTTTTAACTGTTGGGGTTGTTTTTGGTGGAATTGCCACTTTGTCTAGCTGGAGATCATGCATTGCAGTAAAATTGTGAATATGCATAATTTCCTCTTGGTGGATTAGATTTTCAGGTGGGCTGGTGGTTGGGATTGTGCTAGACTCGTGATAGTTTCGCATACCATGGAGCCATTAATCACGTCTTTTTCTTCTCTATCAATGGTTTCACAATTTATCTTGCGGGAGTGTACTATGATCCTGGCTGGTAGGAAAGAGCAAATAGTATTGTTTCAGATGATACAATACTTACACTAGACATACTGCTGTATTGGCTATGTGTCATCCAGATTGACTCTATTCGATCTAATTATTATTTACAGGGGCTATACATTTCAAAGTCCAGAATTTTCCATTTTCAACCTAATGATTGAATTTTGTTATACTCCTTTATTTAATCCCTTATGCATAACCTGTCAAAATTCTAATGCTTCTTAGTTTTCACATGTCCTTGTGATCCCCCATTGTGGGAAAATGTTTTTGAAACAAGTGGGTAAATATGAATTATGAAATTTGATGACTAATTATTTTAATCTAATATGTTATTTTACCTAAGGGAGTATCTATGGTTCTAATTTCTCATAAAATAACATGATTTTCAGGTAGTGAGCGAAATTCTTCTCTGCTGACTCTAGACGGGGTGGATGTGATGGGTGAGCGCTTGGCAGAGGAGGTTAGTTTGTTGTTACTGTTACAAGATTTGCTTTATGTTTATTACCTTATCCTTGACAATTAATTGTAAAATAAGATGCATATACTGCACATCCGAGTTTGATATTGATGGAAAGTATGAATCCTGTGTCATTGAAGCAGGAAGAGAAGCCAAAAGTACGTGCAGATATCTTTTTTGTTGCACATTCTGGTGGGAGTGACTAGGTGGCAAGGTATGCTATTGAAGACTCTATAAACCTCCCAAAAGTGATAACGAAGAAGATTCATCAACTGGGATACATGTGAGGAGTGATCTGGGGTACAATACATGGATTGGAGGCTATGAACTTTATTACTGTTGCTACGCCTCATCTTGGTTCAAGGGGCAATAAGCAGGTGCAGTTTATTCTTTCTCCATTGGTGTTTTAAATTTAATAAAACATCCAGTGTTCTACCATACTTTAAGATTCCTAAACTTGATAACGTTGAATGATGAAAATTTTGATTACTAATATTATTTATATTCAAGAACTGGGAAAGTAGTCCTATCATTGCAAGATGGTACCATTTCTTCTAAGTTCGGGGAAGGAAGTTAAGGGCTGCATAAAATGAGCTGAGAAAGAATTTTTGAAATCACTGGAACCTTTTGTTTTATTTTCTTTCCAAAGTCTGAATAAGTCTGGATTTTCCAGAAATCTGAATATAAATTAAAGCTCATGTCATTTGTACTTCAGTTTTAGATAATTTAAACAAAATCTAAAAAGCTTAAAAAATAGGACAATATTAGAATATCTGGTCCTAATAGACTCCAAGACTCGCATTTAAAATGAACCGGCCTTGCAGGTTCTTCTATCTCGGGAAGCTGGGTCAAGGGCTGTATGGGATAGATCTTTTTTTACTGTTTATCTTGTATGTTTTATTTATTTTGATTCTGGTGAATATCTTACCAAACTACAAGCATGGGTTTTTGAAACTTATCTATGAAGGTTAGTAAGTTTTAAGTGGCCTAAGATGGTGTTCCTTGTGATGATAGCATCCCATGTAGATTCAGGTGTACTTTTAATATAACCAAGGAAGAGGAAGATACTGTTTCTTTTTAGGTTATGCAATAACAGCACAAGGAAAGGTGAACTATTTCATATCTTCACCTTCTCATTGGTGGTTGATATCTTTTCTGAAATCTGTTATCTACTGATTGAAGGTTGACATTTTGGAAAGAGGCTCCCTTTGCTAAGCAGTCTACTAATGTTTACTGGAAGCTAGATATGTAGTTTACAATTTACCTTATAACCTCTCTTCATAACTCCTGCCTTGGTTCGAATATTTTGGGATATGCAAAGCATTTTACAGGAAATAGTTCCAAGTATAGATTTTACCTTGTTGGTTGGAAGCTACTTGATTAGAAGCTGGTTATTGGCCAAAGAAGCTGGATCGGTTGGATTTTAGCACTTCCTTAGGTGATTGATCAGAATACTAGATGTGCCTGGATTGCTATTATGAAAAAGAATGATGGTTATTAACTGACCTAGATTCCCTTCTGTTTGTGCCTAGGAAAATTCTCAAATGTGGGGAAGGGGAGATCACACCACTTGCTCCTTTTGGAAGGAATTTATTTCCTATATGCGGGGAAACATAATTGGGTAAACTGTAGACAACCAAAGCATTTTTAACATCGTAACACACCCTCTGGACCATACATATATGTTTTTCTCTCTGTAATATTTTTTAATATGATATTGTCCAAGGTAGGATCTATATGTTCCTTAATATTGAGCTAAAGCTGAATTAGTCTCTATTTAAATATTTTTACATGATCTAGTTTGTTTCACTTCTAACAAGGTTTCTGTTAAAATTGCTGTGCCAATAGAACTCTCACTTTGTAAATGAGTTTCAAGATCAATGACAAGTTCACTGCTAGTTGCTGCATTGGTAGCATTATATGTGGGTTTTTTGGAAACTTGACTTTTGCTTACAATTTTACAGGTTCCATTTCTTTTCGGTGTTACTGCCTTCGAGAAAGCTGCAACTTGTGTTATTCATTGGATATTCAAAAGAACAGGCCGGCATCTTTTTCTTACTGATGATGATGAAGGAAATCCTCCATTGCTTAGACGCATGATAGAAGATTGTGGTGAACTTCATTTCATGTATTTTACCACATCCCTTTTATTACACTAATTGCCTGTGGATTTTGAGTTCTTGATGTATCTTCTTCTGTAACTGATAATATGTGATAATAAAATGAAATTCGACTCATAATGCAGGTCTGCGTTACATACATTCAAACGACGTGTGGTATATTCTAATGTTGGATATGATCGTATCCTCTTTACTGGCACATGGCTTTTCTTTTTTTCTTCTTTCTGTTCTGTACACTTCTCTGGATGTTTTGCTTAAAACTGTTGCCCTTTTTTTCCATCATTACTACCACTAAGATATTGTGGGATGGAGAACATCATCAATTAGACGTAATAGTGAACTGCCAAAGGTATATCTTCATCTTTTATGTTTTGTTGTATTTTAATTTCTAGTTGCAATTTGATGACTAGAGTATGTTCTTACTCTTAGTGGGAGGATGTGGTTAACGAGAAATATCCACATATTGTATTTGAGAAGAAGACACTTTACGAAAGGCTTGTGATGCTGAACAGTGTGAACCCAGTGCAATGAAGGTGGCTAAGCAAGCTAGAAGGTTAGTAAATTTAATTTCTGATGAAAAGTATTGCAGAATCTGGAAAATTTGTTGATTTATTGCTAGTCTGTGTAGAACCAAGTTGAGCGTTTGCTTGATGAGTCCTGTTCAACTCTTAATTTTGTTGATTGTGTTGATTAAATGGATCATGGTAATGTTTCCATCAGGACTACTCTAAAAAACTATTTAACTCTGACCTATTGTGTTAAATAATAAGGTTAGAACCTGCCTAATAATAATAATTCTGACATTTCTACACGAACTTGATCTGTTTCTTAGGTGGTTAACCGTGTTCTGACCTATTTAATTTATTTACTGAATATCTGTTTCTTAGACGGTTAACTGCGATCTGACCTTTTTAATTCATTTACTGAATATGTTGAATTGGGTTGTGCTTAGATTGACATCCATAACCTGCCAATTTATCAAATGGTTCTAATCTATTGAATGCAACTAATACCCAATTTTATTCATTTTGTACCATAGCTGTGATTGTAGTGACACGTGCTATTAACTCATTAGAAAATTACCACAGGATGATAAAAATTGTTCATAGGAACTTTTATTTTTAAAAATTTGAGTCAAATGAGAAATATACCTGATTTAATTGTAGTTCTATCAATATGGTGAATGTCACCAAACCTAATGCACTTATCAGTAAATGGATCAGGAGGTTAGTATTATTATTCTTATATCATCTAATTGATTACGACTGGCTAATTTATGTATATGATAATGATCTCAAGTTATAGATGTATACATTAACCATACTCCTATTCTTTTGTACTTGCTGTTGTATGCATGCATTTAAATGGTTCCCATAGTATTCAGGAAAGACCTTGGGTGTGTTGGTAGCAGCTGCTATAATAATGGCCATGGTGGTAAATAATCAAGGCCATATCATGTCGGAATTATTCAAGAGTGACCAATCTCAGTGCCTTTTCCCAATGGAACAAAAGCAGAGGTTAAATGCCACAATTGTCTCTTACCGTTGAATGCTCAGGGATATGTTCTCATTGGGGCTTTTTAGAGGTAGAAATTAGAAATGTTACAAAAGAAACCATAATCATAGTCCTGAATACTTGTTAAGGGGTACTGTTGAAATGTTCTGATCTTTCAATGAAAACAATTAATGCATTATTGAAAAAGACTAGAGAGGGAGCCAAAATTGCTTGAATAGAATCATCAAAGAAGGTTTTTGTCAACTTCATCTAAAAGTGTGGTTTTTGGAAGGATGAATGTGTTGCAGAAAGGCTTCAAAACTGTGAGATAAAGGCCTTTAAGGGTCACTATTATAAAATAATATATACTCACTATTTAGCTGATAATATATACTCCACTGACCATCGATACTATATACTCTTTTTAACTACCTATTTTTCGCTAAGATCTTTGTTATTTTGTCCATTTTAGAAGTGAAAAGCAACAGGTGGTTTCTAGCTTTAAAAGGGATGCTGAAGTACTATCATAATGCTAAACTATTGTGATGTTTGCTTTAGAAAGGAAATATCCTCTGTATTTGTAGTATATTAAATCTAACTCCCATGAATTATGAAATTGTGCTTCAGAACTGAAAATTTTATATTTTTATCAATTTTCCAACAATCCCAATATTATTGTGGGTAAACTGATCATTTTTCCATATATAAGTATTTTCTGTTATCAATTCTAGGGGTTTGACATCAATTGATTTAGATTTGATGCCAGTGGCCCATTAATAATCTCAATCCCAATGGATCATCCATTTGTTTTCAATTCTGACCTCAAATAGTTGGGACAAGGCTTGTTGGAGAATTGTAATTTCATTCTCCATTGGCCTACATGCTGACCTAATTGGTGAAGATCATCTGTTGGCTACAATAAGTCCCTCTAGGATTAATAGAAAGTTTGTTCTCAGTAATTCAAGGTTGGTTGAGTCAAATCCTTCAATGTATGAGTAGACACATCCCAGCAGCGAGACGCTCTAGTACGGCTATGGCCGGTATGAAAAAGACCGAGAAATTTGGGTGAGCCATGGCCTAGTATTGCGAGCCGGGCCGACGACAAGGAGAAGCGAGTTGTCTTTGGGGAACGAGGGTGCCCGACCCACACGTACCGTAATGGTAGGCTGCTTTGAAATGCCCGACCTTTGTCTTGAAGCCATCTTGATGACCTACCCAATATGCCAATTCTCCTTTTTTATATAAAATTGTAAATAATACTCTTCTTGCAGTTATATACTGACTAGTTTGAGGGTGAAGTCTTAACATTTTATGTTTTTCTTTACCAAGTGAAAACTATATGAAAATTGAAGAATTATAATTGTCTTTTTATTTAAATGTATTAAATGTGACTGCGTTTTAAAGGTTGAGTAATGCATGATGATAGTTGGGTGGGTGCCAACCTGAGTTGGGATGTACTCAAATATAGTGATACGATCTCCAACTCTTTTCTTATGGATTTGTTAATTTTGAATAAATAATCGTATTTTTTATATTTTTCTTTCTTTTATCTTTATACTATTTCAAAATTTTGTTATTTTGAAAAACATAAATATAATATATTTTTGTGGTTTTAAAAATAAAAAATTAGCATTTCTACAAATTATACAATTACAACTAAGCCTAAAATTAAAAAATTGATTTAATTATAAAACAAAATTTAATATGAATGACAACACATCAGTGCTATATGACACGACCGCCTGCACGGCCTATTGGCACAGCCAGCCCGCCGGGCTTATGGGCCATGCCGGGCTTGGCCTGTTTTTTAAGTGGGCCGGCATGGCCCTACACGTTGACCTTAAGCTCGCGCAAAGTTGGGCAGAGCTGGTCCAGCACAGCCTGTTGGACAGGTCTATGTATGAGTTGAAGTTAGCCCTAAATTGAGGTTATGCTGAATGTTCTTTATGAAGTCACTAACAAAGAGGCTTAGCCTTGTTTTTAAAGTAGTGTCCTGCCTGCTATGTTTTCTTTATTTCTTTCTGTTGTTTTCTCTTTGTATTTTCTCTATGTCACAGTTGCTGGAATGTGTCATGCAGAAGGGTATTGATGGGCCCTATCTTGTGTTTCATGGGAAAAAGAAATGGTGTAGCTTATGCCAGCAGACAAGGTTTACTGTCATAGTGTCACATTCAGGTCCCTCTCTCTCTCTCACACACATACACACACACACACACCCATACACACATTGTGCATGTGCCTGCCCTTTATTTCAATCTATCTATGTTTTTAAGGTTCACATTGCACAAAGCGAAGTTTTGAAGCGATGATAGTTTTTATCATCATTCTTGTCCTCACCAGAAATATCTTCACTAATCTGCAGTGAGGTGAATTGGACAACAGTGATGCAGAATGTGCATCATTCTTTCGTTGCAGTATGTTCTTTCTCCATACAATGTGAATAGTGATATTATGATTAATTATCATGTCCTGGAGTGACCTATTGGTTATAGAGGATGTGGCAGCTTCTTAAAATGCGTTGATAGTAACTCTCTAAAGGCTCCGAGCATGTAGGATTTGGGTTTAATATGAATATCGTCGTTTAACACTCTCCCTCACATGTGGCCTCGGACCTGCGTGTGAAGAATTAACAAGCCGAATAAGTTACAATGAACTTTTAAATCAACAAATGAGGAATAAATTGCAAAGAAAATTCTTGTTGAACCGGAACTCTTTGTAAAGCAGAGCTCGATGCCATGCTAAATGATAACTCTCTAAGTTCAAGCTTTAAGTTAGGTTCAATATGAATATCAGCTAGCACAACAAATACTAAAAGAGTTTTTTTTTCAATAAATCTTTAATTTAATTTCTTTTTCTTTGAAAGTTAGATCTATTTAGATACAGAAAGATCTTCCCAGCCTTAAGGGGATGTAGTTGTGAATTTTGTTGGAATCCTGGTTTATCTTTGAATTTCTACACTCTTATTTGTACCTGAAATTTTGGGAAAGGATAATTTTTGTCACAGTAATTTGTAAGATAATTATTAAACGGAAGACAGAGAAGAGTACAATTTTAAGGTGCAAAGTCTGAATTAGTACGGTGTGATGGTGCTTTGCAAAATCCTACAAAATAATCAAGCTAATTTCTCAAACTAAACATAAAAACCTTTTGAGATATTACATAGCACAACTGAGATGACATGATGTTCAGGATGATGATAAATCAAAGAAGTAGCTGTATTAGAGCTTCCACATAAAAATATGCATGATTTGCATCCTCTGATATTAACCTTCAGTAAATTGATACCGCATAATACAAGTAAGTCTGTCCTGTATTTAGTGATGAGATATGAAACATATCATTGGCTGTAGAGTTGTGGTGACATGACCTCATAAAATCCTTTAGACCATAATCTAGGATAACACAAGGGGTAAAACAAGTAGAGAACTTAGTATGCCTATTGGAAGGAGGAGTGGTAAAATGAGTAGAGAATTTAGTATGTCTATTGGAAGGAAGAAATTAACAAACTAACACTCATTTTCAAGGTTAGATACATAAAAAATTTGGAATAAGGTTTGACAGAAGTAAATGAAACTCTAGTTAGATACACTCATTTTCAAACGAAACAATAGAAACCATGTAGATTATAGTTAAACATCTGCTTATAAATGCATTTCCTTTACATTCTTGGTACATATGAATATCATTCTAATATGTATAAGATGTATTTTGTAATATTTTATTTGGTAGCTGAGTCCAACAAATTCTTCCTACAAAGTCATGGAAGGCCGGACAGCTTACAGTTTAACTGATCTGGTCTGCCAGGCTATGGGATACTGTTCATTTGGAAATTTTAGTATTTTTGTTGATGTTAGCCTATCCAGTGTTCTGGTTGGATACTAGGAGAATCATATGATTCTTTTGACTTTTGTTTTATTCTTTTTTATAATGGTTTCCCCCTTTGTGTAGTTGTATTTATCATGTCGTATAGACAACTGGTGTTGAAAATGCAAATTGTTGGTCTTGTATAGGGTTATTGATCTTTCACAATTATCAATGCCCAGTGCCGGAATTTCATTTGTTTCAACAGCAATTGAAATCTTGGAAAAGTAAGTAGAATATATCTGGATATGGGGAGTAATTTTGAAACCATCTAGAGCAAATGGCTCTGCTTTCTTCATTAGTAGATTATGATATTTATTAAGTATCAATGACTTTAAAGCTTGCCACAGTAAATACAATAATAGTGGTAAGTTTGGGTAGTTCGTGTTTGTTATTGACCTAGTTGATGTAAATTTTCATATTTCATCACAAAATGTTAATTTTGCAAACCATCTTGTCTCAGAGCTTAGATTTAATGTTCCAAAAGCTAAGGATTTGTTCTTGCAACTCTGATGCTATTGTGTATTATCAAAAGTAGGAGACTATCCAATATTTTCATTCCTCATGGATGTGCAAATTCGCACCTTTTCTGCATCTTTTATAGGTAAAAGATTATATGGCTCATGGGGAAGGTGCAGATGTCGCCCCAGCATACTGATTGATGTTTTCTTACATAGAAACTACCAGCCGCTGAAATATTTCACCAAAACGGAACTGAAAGGTTTTCAGGTGCGTTAGTAAGACCTGATGAAAAGCATTTTCTGACCATAGAGTTGTATCAGCAACTTCTGTTGCTGTACCTTGAAGGCAATCAACGCTCTCTCCTTTGTAGTCAATTCTATCAGAAATCTGGTCAGCTAAGAAACAAATTAAAAAGAAAAATTTTTATTTGTTCATTGTGTGTTCTATTAAATTTTATTTATTTCATTATGTGTTCTATTGTATTTGAACACTCAATTTATCAATGCAATAAATTAATTTCATATAGCATCCAGTCTATTCTATTCCATCGTACTACTCTAAAAGGCTCAGCTTGAAGCCGACAGCGTTCGCTAATCTATACTGTGGTCACCTCTGATAATATTGTGCAACATGCATCTAAAATCTTATGTGAGATATTATGAATGAAATTTAAAGTATTTTTATGAATGTGGTATTACAAAGTTTTTAACTCCATCATTATGTGATTTAATATTTGCATAATGTATATGATTTAGTGGAAGAATGAATATATTCTTATATAATTTATTTATTGCATTCAAATTATTCTATTCTCTGATATCATTATTTGATATAATAGGTGGTAAATGATGTTCTTGTAACTCCCACTATAATCTTTGATGGGAAGACAATAGGCTTTATTTTTGTTTTATAAGGTTAAGATCCCAAGTCACACTTCATTTATTTTATGTCTTGATTGTTTGTTCACTTATAACAACCACCTTAACCCTTAACCAGGCTGGGCATTGGAAATGCAGAGTATGTTTGGTGTATAAGTTAGCAAATATTAATAAATAATGGTTTTAGCCCAATTATAAAGTGTTACAAATTTTCAATGGGCATAACCTTCTTAAGTTTGTCTCCTTAGGTGTGTAAGGAAATAAAAAAAAAAAAAAACTTCAAACTTTTCAGCTAAGCTATCTTAGGGCGTTGTTTTTAGCTTTCTGAAAGCAATTTTGCTTTGAGAATTTAATTCAGTTTGTTTGTTTGTTTGTTTTTGGCATGACTTATTTATGAATTAATTTTTAACTCTGAATAAGCGAAATATTGATGCTCCATTTATAAATTGTTTTTTAAGCATGACTTATTTGAATTTTATTTTTTTTTGAATGAAAAGAATAATATTTAGGTTTTTCCATTTATAAAAAGCCATATTTTAAAAAGGAAAAAAAAATCTATATTTTAAAATCTTTTAAAATATTTTTAAATGTTATAAAATCTTTTAAAAATATTTTAAATCTTTAAAAATATTAAAATCTTTCTAATCTTTATATGAATATTTTAAAGAACAATAAGATATATTAAATAAACGGAGACTAAGCTTCACCAATTTATTTATTTTATTACTTTATTTTATATATATTTTTATTTTAATTGCCTAAAATAGATAAATATAATAATATTTTTAACAATGACAATAATAAATTTTTTTATCATAATAAATTTATTTATTTTATTAAAATGTTAAGATATTATACACATATTATATAAATATTTTCATTTTATAAAGTTCAACCAAATTGCTTTCATATAATTAAGATGTTAATTTAAGTATATAAAAACAAAAACAATACTTAATAAAAATACGATATTAAAAAAACAAATAATTTCACACTTAATACTATTAAGCCTTATTCAACATTTAGTAAAATAAAAGTTTTATTCAGTATTTAGTAAAAAAACAAATGCCCCCTACAAACTTTTCATACTTTCAAAATTTTCTTTTGTTGGTTAATAGAGATATCCTTTCTACTTGTCATTCTCTATCATTTAGAAGGTTGGAAATTTCAAATGAATTCGTTTGTGCAATAATTTATATATTATAGTATAATTAAATATGTTAGAAATAAAATAAATCATTTTAAATACATTTAAATAAAATAATAAATAATTTTATATTTATACGGGAATGAAATCATTCATTCATTATATTATATATTTAAAATTGAATGTAATATATATTTACATTTATAAAATAACCTTCTTACTTATTTTATCAAAATTTAAAATTATAAACAAATTTTTAATGAATTTTTAAATAATTTATAATTTATTGATATTTATGTAAAAATATCCATTGATATATCTCAAATATCAATAGAAACTCAAAATAAAATATATTGATTAAAGATAAATATACTAATGTGAAGTAGGAAATGATAAGAAGCATAGAAAAGAAAAAAGTAGGAATAATTTGTGAAAAAATAACATAAAATTTACGTCTCTATTAAGTTTGTGAAAAAATGACATAAAATTTACGTCTATTAAATTTGTGAAAAAATAGAATAAAATATGGGAAAGCATGAAATAGATTAAAGCATTGTAAAAATATAACGTAAATGAGGTTTATAGTAAAATAGTTGAAAAAGCATATTAAAAAATTAATATTATAGTTCAAGTAGATTATTTTGGTTATCAAGGAAAAAATTATTTGCCTGACGAGAAAAACATAATAAAAATGTCATACACTATTACTCTTAGATTGGGATTATGTGTGAAAAGACATATTTCCCACTACAAATCAAAAAAACGTTGTCTCATTATAATTCAAGTATTTAAAATTTTTAATATTTTTTCTTTTTGTTATAAATGTTGTATTATTATGTTCTTTTAAAGTCTAATTTCTGTTTCTCCCAGACAGGGCCTCTTTGATAGAAACATTCTTATTTTCAAAATTTAAAGTGCGAAATATTTTAGATATGTATGATTATTTATTTCATGCAAAGAATGTTACTTTTACTTATATCATATATTTGATATTGGAATATTCTTTTTATATAAAGCAACTTCTTTCTGTACCAAAAATAAAATCATTAATGACTCAAAAACAAACCAATAAAACATAAAAAAAAGAAGAATATTTTAAATGTTTGCTATTTCCTGTGCGAAATTAAACCATGATAAATAATTTTTAAGATACGACATGATTATGCATATTTAATGCAAAGAATATTAACATAAAAAAAAAGTGTTTTAACAACCCTCCATATTTCCTATTGTAGAAACTAAATCATGATAAATAATTTTTAAGATACGATATGATTATTCACATTTCATGCAAGGAATGTTAACATAAAAAAAGAAATGTTTGCCAAGCGTTCATATTTAGTTTTGCAAAATTCAAGCCATGATAAATAATTTTTAAGAATCTGGTATGATTCTTCACTCTTTGAAAATGTAACATAAAAAAAAATATTTTGTCAGCTTGTCCATATTGGAAATATACGAAATTAAATCATGATAAATAATTTTAAGATACGTAATGATTCTTTACATTCAACGCGAGAATAATTACTTTTTATATATATTTTGATATAAGAATGTTACTTTTTATATAAAAATGTATTTACTTTCTATTTTCAAAACTAAACAGTGGCGACTAAAAAAACAAACTAAAGCCCGCAAAAGGTATTTTGTCAACGTCCATATTCCTATTGCATTAAACCTTGATGAAATATTTTAGAATACAACACAGATTCTTGCATTCATGTAAGAATATTTACATATAAAGAATATTTTAACGTTATCTTTATAATACGAATTAAACCATGATAAATAATTTTTAGACACGACATGATTCTTCACATTTCATGCAAGGAATTTTAACATAAAAAAAGGAATATTTTGCCAGCAGTCATATTTCCTATTCATAGAAAATTAAACCATGATAAATAATTTTGTCGACATGATTCTTCACATTTCATGCAAGAATGTTAACATAAAAAAGGAATATTTTATCAAACCAATCCATATTTTCATACTTGAAAATAACCATGATGAATATTTTAAAATCTCAAACACCAGTTACATTATTCGCCTGTAGTGCTAACGCAAAAAAAAATGTTTCATTGTCCATATTGAAAATATCTTGAGAATTTAAACCATGATAAATAATTTTTAAGAGATATTATGCCGATTCTTACATTCATAACAAAGATATAACTATATATTTGATATTGGAATGTTACTTTTTATATAAAAATCGCTTTAACTTTCTATTTTGAAACTAAAAGCATAATGGCTGAAAAAAAAAAAACTAAAAACATAAAAAAAAAAAGAGAATGCATAGCGTTCATATTTCTATTTTAAAGTAAATAACAATCAAATAATTTTAGAAACAACATGATTTTAACATTTCATGTAAGGAATGTTAATGAAGGATCAACACAGATTAACCTCATGAACAGGGACCTCCAGGCACTCAACGGATATAGAAACTTTCCTCAAACCATCAATTAAGTATGGAGCGAACCCTTTACAGTCTCCAACACATATAAGAAAATAATGCGAAGTGAAGTGGTAAATTTTTTTTTTTCAAACACTTAGATTTTTAAGAAAAATGGGCTAGTTCTCATTTGGGTTTCCCAATTAAAAAACTGGTGAAAGCATTTAAAAACACTTCTAAACTTCATTTTAAATTTTATATGCAGACTCTCATCCATTGATCAACCACATGGATTCATCTCTCTTTCACATTCTTCATAATTATTTAAACATTCAAACGCTTCTTCTACTCCATGCACATTTTATGAAAAGGTGGAGGCAGTAGACCGCCATTGCCTCTTGTCTCATCCAGGGATCCAGCCACGTAGTTCCTTTTCAAAATATATATACGCCATTTATATGGCAAAATGTTCATATATGAAATATGCAAAATATTTATTTATACAATGCGGTTACGAGACGTCGTCTCCTCGATAGCTGGACTCCTTTGCGCGGGGGATGCCCTGCGGTGCTTTTGTCTCAGTTCACGAAAATGGTTTTGAAACATAAGAGAAAGAATGAGCTAAAAAGGAGCCCGGTGATTATTGCAATTTTCATTAAAATGTTTTTCAATTATATATAAAGTAGCCCCATATATACAATTAAAATAGTTGTATAACTTTTTCTTTCTTTCTTTCTTCCTTTCTTTCTTTCTTTCTTTATGATGGAACCCAGGGGATAAACACACCGAACAGTTTCGGCAATCGACTAAGTGAGGTACAAATATTATACGTCCCAAATATAACCACTACATGAGAAACTCACGCTGCTGCATGGTTCCAAATATAGCACCTTATCACGTGTAAGGATATTACTCTAAACACCTATTTCCCCCTCCCCCGCTAGTAACCTATAACTTTACCCTCTAAATCCCACACGCTTAAGGTACCTCGGTCAAGATTACCATAATACCATATGGTTGCAACCATCATGAAAACTTTTTTTTCAAAATACATTTCTAAATCCATTTAAATCTTTTTTACTTTATCATTTATACATTTATGCATTCTTTACACATTTTTTTAAATCCCATAATGTTTTAACATATGCATACATATATAATTTAATATAAATATATATATTGATGCAAGATAAACATGTACATTAAACTTTTCATTTTATATTAAACTTTATTTACATTAAACTTTTTTACTTCTTAAAATCAAATCGCTTCACTTTAAAACCCAATTTGCAAACATCATTTTACACTCACGCTTCACCGCTCAACTCCGCCATTTCCCGTCACCTCTGCTTCCCATCCGATAGTCCTTTCACCTTTTCAAAACCACAAACTACACATTAAACTTTATATCTCCCACTTAACCACCATGCCACACTCCATTCAGATCATTCCTCTATGAATCTATTTTACTTAGAATTGGAATCAATCCAATTGATCATCCCTAACTAAAGTTATGGCATTTTCATGCCAACTAGTCACTTACCGATTACACTAGGGACAGTTTGTATTACTCATTTTTCCAGGGTCTTAACTTCATATTTGACATTATCTCTTTGTACTATTTTAAAGCTAAGGTGCTAAGGGTTCTTCTCCAATTGGAATCACCCAAATCGGAGCACCGAAACTCGAGTTACGTCCTAAACACCCGGGACTACTCTATGTTCAAAACTGAAACCAGAATTTGGCTTGTACATGGCCCCACTTTTGAGTAAATTCTGCGCCACCTGTAATCAGAATTCTGAGACAATGCCTATTTCTGGATGTTTGGTTCTCCTTGAAGTCTAGTTTAATTAGCAACTTGAATCACTCAAATCGGATAAGAAATGAGCAAGTTATGGCTAAAATAAGAAAACTGGTCGAAATAGAAAACAGAGCATTTCCTGTACCGAGACAGTCCCTTGAATTTTTGCCCAGAATGTGTGTTTTTCTTCTATTTTTTCCATATGTTGATACCAAAATCAACTCAATACTCCATATACACTTCAAAACCATTTCATTTTCATCTTGACATTCTTTTCTATTCAAATCCTCTTCACTACTTATCTCTTTCAAACCTTTCCATGAATTTCTCCTTAATACCATTCTAATATGGGTATACACCATAATCAACCCAAATATGATGATTAGTTATGGTTTGTTCTAAACTCTAACTCAATTACTCTCAATTTACCCATGAATCTAACTTAAAAGAGAGGATTCCATAACTATCATGTACCATATGGGTTTTACCACCCTATTTTCAATAAATCTTTGATTAGATGAACCTAACAAGCCCTTAGGTCTGGGGGACAACTAATAACCACAGTATTGTATGGAAATTCATACAAGAATTCATAGTTCCATACCTTTTGGAGCTTTTGGCTTCTTCTTCTTCTCTCTCTTCCTCTTCCTCTTCCTCTTCCTCTTCTTCTTTTCCTCTTCTCTTCTCTCCTCTACTGCTTCTTTCTACGCAGACCAAATTCCTGGCCTTCTCTCTTATCCACGTTTACATGTTACAGCTTGGCCAAGTCAAAACCCCTTTTTTTTTTCTTTAACTTTCCTTTGCATCTTGGTCCCATTTCCTTCCTATTTCCCCTATTCCAACTTTCTCTAATTGCCTTGAATCCCATAACTTCTTCTATTTACATTTCCTTTTTAAACATTTCATATATTAACCCCTAGTCTTTCCCTTTTATGACCACTAGGTCCCCAAGTGGTAAATTACCTATTTACCCTTGGCTTTATTATTAATTCCGGGTCTTTCGTTTTATTTCCTGAAAATTTATATTTAGCTTTTAATATACCCTACACAAGTCCGAAAACTGTTAGGGTATATTTCGGGGTGTTACAGTTAACATAAAAAAAGAAGGAATGTTTTGCCAACCGTTCATATTTCCTATTACAGAAATTAAACCATGATAAATAATTTTTAAGATAAGACATGATTCTTCATATTTCATGCAAGGAATGTTAATATAACAAAAAAAAAAAAAAAGAATGTTTTGACAACCGTCCATATTTCCCTATTGCATAAATTAAACCATGATAAATAATTTTTAAGGTACAATATGATTCTTCACATTTATGCAAGGAATGTTAACATAAAAAAAAAAAAAAAGAATTGCCAATTGTCCATATTGAAAATATGCAAAAATTAAACCATGATAAATAATTTTTAAGATACGACATAATTCTTCACATTTGATGCAAGGAATGTTAACATAAAAAAAGGAATGTTTCGCTAACCATCCATATTTCCTATTGCAGAAATTAAACCAATTCATGTAAGGAATGTAAACATAAAAAAAAAAGAATGTTTTGCCAACCGTCCATATTTCATATTGCAGAAATTAAATCATGATAAATAATTTTTAAGATATGACATGATTCTTCACATTTCATGCAAGGAATGTTAACATAAAAAAATGAATGTTTTGTCAACTCGTCCATACTTCCTATTGCGTAAAACTAAATCATGATAAATAATTTAAGATATGACATGATTTTAACATTTCATGCACGGAATGTTAACATAAAAAAAAAGGAATGTTTTACAATCAGTTCATATTTCCTATCGTTAAAATTAAACTATGATAAATAATTTTTAAGATACAACATGATTCTTCACATTTCATGCAAGGAATGTGTGACGCCCCAAAACCCGAGGGTCCAGTTAACAACCCATCAACCCTCATAATTCCTGTGGATTTCGGGTAACCCAATACCACATTGTTGTGTCCTGTTTATCGGGATCCATATTTTCACAAAAAATTGGGTAGAGTCTCCTTTGTTCGGGGAGCTCTACCCAACATACAACCTGTATAACAGTAAAACCATAACCCATCCAGGGTCTCAACAGAAGTAGTAATGACCACACATGGTCCATCTGTCCATATCCCCAATATACAACTATATCCTAACTACCTGTGGACACTGAGTTACTCAACACCATCTCAATACATCCCTTTACCGGGATCCATTCATTCACATTTAAATCTAAAATATGAAAGTAAAACACTTATTTGCTGTAGCCTGTAAGAGTCCTATCACGAATTCTTTACGATAATTACATACCCGACTATTTGTGACAATAGTCCAAAAAAGAATTTAATTACAATTCTTTTATACAAAATATTTTTTGCAAAAGTAATATCAAGTGCCACACACGGCTTCCTTCATATTCCACGCCCCGTAGAGCGCCTCTCTCGTCTCCCGTACACCCCTATACCCGAAGGTCCCACAATGGGGTGAGCAATGCCCATTGGAGAATAATTCCTACAAGGGCTACTCCCCACCTAAGTGCACATGCAATGCCATTTCACACATTCAAGTAAAAACATACGCATTCCTACTCAAATGTTTATATGCCATGGATGAGAATGTGACTTACCCTGTCTCATGTCCCGAGTCCTCATCGACTCCCTCACACATGCATATGCTAAGTGTGAAAACCGTTATTTATGTTCCATTAATGACCTTTTTTTTTTCCAAAATTGTAGACCCTGGGAAAATCCGAATTTTCGAGAAAGGGTAAAACGGTAATTTCGGTTAAAATCCAGAATTTTTCTAGATCTTGGATGAAAAAGTGGACATCACCGTTGGAATCGTCTTGCGAAATCTAACTACCACGTCAAATTTCGTTGAATTACGTAGACAAATAAATTTCACATTTTTCGGCGCACCGGTAGCCAGCGCGCAGACATCAGCACATCAGGAGCGCTCAAGAGTGCCACATGTCATGCGTAATGAGTCAAACATGAGCTCAATGTATTCCATGAGGAGGCATGTGGCAACATGTGGAGCGGGTGAAAACCACAGGGGCTTCTGGATAAGGGGATAAGTGTAATCCAAGGAACCAATGGGAATGTGACAAGTGGTAAGTGAGGGGACAAGTTGTCTTGACCCCTATCTTCTCCCAACCGGATTGGATGGGGGAAAGGAGAGAGAAAATAGAGAGAGAAAAGAAGAAGAGGATTTTAGAGAGAGAGTCTACCTTTTCTCTAAATTTCTCGGTGATCGGTTCGTCAAACTCCGACGAGACAAGAGGCAAAGTTGATCCCCACTGCAAGAGCTACGCGTGGGTACTGATATTGTGGAGTTTCGACAAACTCCGGGATGTAAGGGTTTTCTCCTACTTGAGTTATTCTATGGCTAAGAGCCATTTTAATGGTTAGGGATGTTCTGGGTCGAATGGCCGTTTATCTTGCTCCAAAATCAATTGGAGTGGCGAAATCCCTAGAGTGGTTTTGGACAGTCCCGAAACTGATCGTGGACTGTTTGTGTGTGGCTTTATGTGTTGATATGTTATTGCTATGATTGAATAACATGTGTGTTGTTGGTGTGATTCTTTGGGCAGTTCCAAGATGGACTGCCGGATGGTTTATTAGCCCATGTGAGCTAATTTTGGGTGTTATTGCCATGAATGAATAACATGATGTTTGTGTATGTTTTTCGTTAATATATGCATGCGTGATATATTAACATGATTTATGGTGAAATGGCATATTGCATTTAATATGAACTAGGGCAACCTAGAACAGTAGGTATGAGTGCATGACATGAAAACATGGTTTGGCTAAATGAATTTGATGGGAAGATTTTTCAAGAATTACCTCGAGAGTTATCCAATAGGTCATCTCGAGGATGACTCATGACTGCTGAGAGCTATCCAAGAATTCACCCTGGTGGTTGTCCAATAGAATTTTATCTGGTGGGTTTGGTATTATGTTTTCAGAACAAAACCCTTTTGTTTTGAAAACACATTTCACACTCGCTTAAAGGCGTGAGGGAGCCTGAGGACTCGAGCCATGGATCGGGCATGTAGACACTGAAAGTGTGAATCATGAATTCACTTGAATGTGTGTGTTTGCCATTGCATGAGCACTTAGGTGGGGAGTAATCCTCATAGGAGATTATTACTACTGGGCATTGCTCATCCCGTCGTGAGATCCCCCTTTCAGGTACAGAGAGTATTCAGGAAGACGACGCTCACTAGAGGCTGCTTTTAAGAAAAAAGCCAACTTGTGGCTTTGTTTATATATTTTGTGAAACATGAATGAAACATCCTGATTGTATAAGAGTGTAATTAACTCTTGAAACTATTGTAATATAGTTGATTATATTTTGGTGAGTATGGATATATGAGCCAATGTAGCCATTTTTACTCATGTATGGGTCTCATGGTATGAGACACATAGGTTTCCGCAGGTTGACGGTGGTCAACGGGACCCTTGGAAATTGGGGCGTTACAAAAACAAAAGCCTTTTGTTTTATAACCAAAACTCATTTTATTTATCAAAACCCCGTTTGTTTATACATTTGTGGGCCACAAATTTCCTGCTTTCTCATCAAGTAGACACTGCATCGCATTTTTGACATTTTTACGGGCTTTCACCGCCGGTGATCATGTCTAACCACAACTAATAGACATTTTGCCCTTTTTGACATTTTTTACAGGCTTTCACCACTAATGATCATGTCTAACCGCAACTAATAGGCATTTTGCCCTCGGCTGACATTTTTACTTCGCCATTGCCGCTGATCATGTCCAACCACAACTAAATAGGCATTTTGCCCTTGTTGACATTTTTACAGGCTTTCACCGCCGGTGATCATGTCCAACCGCGAATGCCGGGTCTTTCACCCTGGGGGGGATCTACCCCAACTTGCTATGCCCAACATACATGTTTTTCATTTTTAAAACTGTGAGACTCATTTTGGACGTTGTCCCATGTTACCGAGCCCAATATCGAACACCAAATACAGTGTCGATCAACCATGTACCTAGTACATACCATCAAACACCAAACATATCAATGATCTCTACCATGCACCACCCACTCATGTACGTCCTAGTGCATAATGCAATGCAATCATGCCATTGCTCATTCATACCATGCCATATATGATGAGTGCTACAGTGCATGCCTTACTCATGCATAATATCAGACGCATCATTTGGACATTTATATCAAAAAACATACAAATTCCAAATATATCATACACCATGCCATCATAGCAATACGCATACATTGACATCACAAGTCACTACTACTCCGAAAGAAGATGATATCCATCAACTTCAGTCGAATTGTGACAAAAACATGTCCACAACTAGTCACAATAAGCCAAGTGTAATGGCCTTATTCATACAAGCACATCACTGTCAAACCATTACAACACACAATTTGACTTCCACACACTTCAAACCAAGTATATCACCTAATTCTAGCAATGATATACTACAATCATATACCAATCAGGCAAAATTTTAACACAAATCATTAAACAAATTCTAAGCTATAGCGCCTTCCGAAAACGTAATTTCATAACTTGAGTTATAGAGGTCCGATGAGGATTCAAAAGTCTAACATCAATTTCTGATAGGGCTACAAGTTCCTTGAAGGATGCTAGTCCACCAAATTTTCCCAGCCGAAAATTAGCTTCAAAATCCTAGACAAGAGGTTCTGGCTAAAACAGTGGCAAATTTTGGAGTAGTCCCGGGAAACGGACCATAACTTGAGTTATAGAGGCCTGATTTGGGTGATTCAAAAGCCTAACATCAAGTTCTCAGTTAGGGCTACAATTTCCTTGAAGGATACTATCAAAATTATCCCTTTTTCTAACTGAAAATCAGCCCTGAAAACTGGACATCATCTAGGGTCAAAACAGGGCACTATTCCCATAACCCATTAATTTGCCAAACAGCCCCTTAGGGAAAAAACGGCCAAACAGCCCCTTAGGGCATTAAAACCAACCAAAGTAGGAAGAATCCCTACCTCTTGGAGCGTAAAAGAAAATCTAGGAAGTCCCGTGGACATTTCCTAAATTTGAAACCTTGATTTTATGCTCGAATCTCCGACTTAAAATCCTAATTTCTGTGTCCACTGCTGCTACTCCTTGACGAAAATTTGACTTTAAGTCTTGGCCCGACAAGTAGACTCCACCACCCGAGCTCCATAGATCTTAGAGAGAAGTCAGAGCTCCTCTTTCCCTCTCTTTCTCCTCTCTTCTCCTCTCCTCTCCGTTTTTTTTCCTTTCCTTTTTTTTAACTTAACTTAAGTTTGTTAAGTGGCCCACATTGTGACACATGTCCACTCCGGTCCCGAGTTCGTTTCTACAAAACCCGAGAAAATTCAATTTTTTTGAAAAAGGGTAAAACGGTAATTTTTGTTGAAAATCTGGAATTTTTCTAGATATGAGACTAAATGGACTTCACGTGACCGTCTCGCGAAATCTAAATTTACCCCATTGAAATTCATTGAATTCCTTCGAGATAGTTAGAATTTCAATGCCATAAGAATGAGCCACTTGTTTAATAACTTGGCACTTGTTTGAGTAGCTCACATAGAGCCACGTGTCAGAAGGGAGTTAGTTAAACCAAAGTCCAAGTGATGGCCATGTGTCATAAGCTAAGAGGAGGAAAATCCAAAAGTTTGGATAAGGGGACAAGAGGTAATCCAAGAGAGCTAATGAGAGGTTGACACGTGGCAAGAGAGGACACTCTCACTTGACCCAAGCTTGACCAAACCGGTTGGGAGAGGGAAAAAGAGAGGGGAAAAGAAAGAGAAGGAAAGGGAAGAAGAAGTAGAGAGAGAAGCTCTACCTTATCTCTAGATTTTTCGACACGGACCGTCGGTTTTCGGCGAAGCAAGAGGAAAGTCCTTCCTCGCGACAAGAGCTGTAAGTAGAGACCAAAACGGGAGTTTCGACAAACTCCAAGAGGTAGGGGTTCTTCTCCTACTTGGTTTAATCTCTGTTTAAGAGCCATTCAAATGGCTTAGGGTTTTGGGGGCCGGAATGGTCATATGTCAGGTCCCAAAGAAATGGGACCGACCGCCGGATGTGGGACTGCTGACAACCAAGGCTGGATGTTCGACCGCTGGGACAATCCAAAGCTGAAATTACGAGGCTGTTTTGGACGCTCGACTGTTTTCGACAGCCGAATCGAAATTTCGAGCTGCTTTAGACGGGCCGATTTGATTCGACCAAAAAGTCAGTCCATGTGTAGCTTGCTGGGCGTGTTATTGCTAAAAATGAATAACATGATTGGTTGTGTGAATTATATTGTTACGCATGCTTTAATTGATGTGTTAACATGGATTGCTTGACAATGTGAAGTTATATTGGCAGAAAAATATAATTATGCATGAATGGTATGAATTTAATTCAACTGATTCATCTCTATATAAATGTCCAAATGATGCACGGATGAATATGCATGGGTAGGCATGCACATATAGCTCTCATCATATATGTAGCATGGTATGAGTAGGCAATGACATAATTGCATTGCATATGCACGAGAACATCGCATGACATGGGTGTGAGTGCATGGTTGAGATCGACACTGTGTTTGGTGTTCGATGGTGTGTCATGGGTACACGGTTGTTAATCAACACTGCGTGTGGTGTTGATTGGGTGGGCTCGGCTAATGGGAAACCGTCCAAAATGAGTCACACGGGTTAAGGAAACGGTAAAGAATAATTATGTGCTGGGTATCAGCAAGTTGGGATAAATTCCCCCCAGGGTAAAAGACCCATCAATTATGGTCAAACATAGTCCCCAGCGGTGAAAGGTCAGAAAAGTGTTCAGTTTGTGGATTCGCAGACACCAAAATCCACTACCCACAAGAGGCGCATGGTTGTAAATGAAAATATGAAATGATTAAGAATAATCTTTGGTTGTCATCGAAAAATGATAGTTGTTCACACTTGGAAATAACATGTGTGAGGGAGTTGGTGAGGACTCAGGACATGGGAAAGGGTGAGTCACATTCTCATCCATGGCATGTAGACATTCGAGTAGGAATATGCATACTTTGCTTGAATGTGTGTATGTTTGCCATTGCATGGACACTTAGGTGGGGAGTAGCCCTTGTAAGAGAATTCATCTACTAGGCATTGCTTACCTGCAGGGGAAAACATTTTCGTGTGTCAAGGTACACCCAGAGGTGGACACATAAGGAGGAATTAGTTGAAAAGGGGTCGATTTTGGCATTGTAAATGTATTTTGTAAATTTTAGTAGAAACCGTCAGATATGTAAGAAGAACAGTGGTTGTAATTAAACTTGTTTAGTATGATTTATATATTTTTGGCAAGGTTTTCGAGCTTTCTGGCTGTTGTCTTTTTGTAATAAAAAGACTAAGTTATGTTGAATTTAGGTGCTTTTTTGAAAGGAAAGGAAGAAGAAAGAAAAAGGGAACTGAATTGCAGGAGGCTTAATGGGCTACTGTGAAGGAGACTCAACTCGATTTCTTCCTAACCCGAGGGACCACAATTCCTACGGATTTGAGAAAACATTTCTTTTAAACCCTTTTTAAAAGTGAATCCGTGTAGCGAACCCATTTATACAGTTATGCTTTCCATTAAAACCTTATTAAACATGGTGGGACAAAATTTTTTTTTCTTTTAAACATTAAGCCCTTTTTATACTATTAAACATTTTGCAGAAAATCGAGCAGAGTTTCCTCTGTTTTTCGGATATTTCCTAATTTTACAACACCTGCAATAAAACATTTTATATTCCCAAAAATGTTTATTTACTCCACATCCAACAACGCGACATCAAGTCCACCACAAGCACAGTTTAAATCAAAATTTAAAATTTTTTTCTGACACCATAGAAATATAAACAATATTTTTATAACTGTTGGGCTCAAGTAGGGGATTACACCCAACCGCCTATGTACCTCTACCTCACAGAGGATCAGAGCTCTCGTAGTTCATTTCTTTAAAACATATATACATTACAAAATAAAGGTGCACAAGTAGTTATTTATAAAAAGGTCTATACATTTTCAAAAAGTGGTCATTGCGTGAGGTGGAAGTGTCACTAGGCCAGAGGATGCTTGAATTGCTCGTTAGTCTCTGCCCCTAAAAACATTTTATAAAACATTTGGAAAGAGGGTGAGCTAAAGGAGCTCAATGAGAGTACAATTCATAGGAAAATAATGTTTTCAGATATAGTTCAAATACAATATGTAAAACAATTGTATAAATATCTCATTTCAATAAACATTTACTTTATTTTCTTTTCCTTTTTGAATTCGTCATATCCAATGGAACCCGCCAACCGTTAACCACTGTTGGCCCATGAAAGAACCTCCAATGAAATAGTCCTATGATCATCGATGATCCAAAAGAAACCTTCGATAAATTGTGTCTTTCCTTTAGATACCATTGCATTATGGAATAAATCACATTGTGCGTTGGTAACCTTTTCGTACTTTTCACGTACATGGCAATATGCATCACTCTTCCCTTCCCTCTATAAAAAAAAAAAAATCCTATCCCTTTCCCATATACCATGCACGCTTAAAGCACTTTAGTCGACTTTCCTTTAAACTTTATCTTTGTAACATAGGGTAACCATGGATTCAATCATAATCATTTTCATATAAACATATATATATATATATATATATAGAATATATATTCATAAACATTTCATTTAATATGGAAACCATAAATCATGCTTATAAAAACTATGGGAAAACCATAATCATTTCATTTTTTCAAACATACTAAAGTCAAGAAAACCACATTTCATTTTTCATTTAAAACATTTATAGATATGAAATATATATATTTGTAAACATTAATATATATATATATATATATATATATATATATATATATATATATATATATATATATATATATATATATATATATATATATATATATATATATTTCCAATTTTCCTCACCTTAGTATTTAAGCCATTTTCCCCTTTAAAACTTTTCCACCTCCACCTTTGGTCTTTAATCACTTTCTCCTACAAGTCACATTATCCATAAAATCCATCAACATTCATATCTTAACAATATTCAATTAAGCCATTAACTATAATATACTTTCTATTAAATTTGAAAGCAACCCTTAAGCATTTTCTTATTCAACTTAATCTCAACTTATCCAATCTAATTTTCACTAAATCAAGGCTCATGACAACATCATTACAAGCCTTAATCAAGTCATTAGCCCGCGAAAGTGAAAAACCTATAATGCTCCTTTCACCTTAGTAAAAATTTCATTTATACCCACATCAATTCTTCTTCTTAAAACTTTAATTCTAATACATTCCATTAGGCATTTAATCACTTCCAATTGATTAAAATAAATTGAAACTCAACTTTTGCATACTTTTCCTAGGGTGGTCGAATCCTACATGTCACACATTCATCATTATTTCTTCAATTTCTTCCATTTTCTTTCAACAAATTACATTTGACAATTCATCCAATGCCATTGATTCACTTAAACTAAATCAAACCAATGCATTTCTAATTAAACCCCTCTCTTGGCCTAACCCTCTCCATGCTATATCTTATTTTCTTTTCAACTTTTAATTCCATTAATTTCTTCAAGTATTCAAGTAATGTCATTAAATCAATTAAAACCAATCAAACAACATCACTTCCATTAACATCCAAGGTTAACCTAAATTTACAATCCTTATAATCTCATTCTTTATTTTCAATTTCTTAGAAAAATCAACCTAGAATCATGTCAATTTAATAACTAAAGCCTTAATATAACTCAATTGAAGGTTTAGATAAATAATCCATAAAACCCTAATTGCTTACCTTAAGAGTTTTGGTGTCTTGATGTTAACTTGAATTCCAATGAAATCTCTTGTTCAAATCTACATAAAGACATGCCAAGAAACTCATTTACCCCATTATATAACCATTTCCTCCATTAACCTTCAAATTACATAGACTCAGTAAGTGATCTCACCTAGAACTTGATTTTTCACTTAGGTTTGGATCTAGGCACTTCATGGACAAAGTGGCGATGAACACTTGAAATAGACTTGAAATGGCATGAGAATTGCTTGAATTTGCTTACTGTGGCCGTCGTGGAATTACTCCCGCTCCATAAAATCCCCACTCAACTTAAACCATAGTTAGGCTTAACTATCCTCATGGTTTGCTAACACTGCATATCCTCTTAACCTTAGTTAACTCTTTAACTAACCAAAGTTAAGCTTGACTTTAGTTAATCTCACTCATCCACTAACCATAAGTTGCTAATCTAATTTATGATAAATATCAAATTCTATGGAAAGCTCTCACAGGTCCATTTTAATCACATGGATCACCAAGCTTACATAACACCATTCTATTGGTTCTTACTTTGCTTACTTAGATTAGGCTTACTCATTAAATGACTTAAATAACCTCCTTGAAAATAATACCCCTATACTGATAAAACTCCGAAAATATTCCATGATCGTCCAATTATAAAATTGACCATGGAATACTCTTATTAAACTTATTTCCTATCATAAACATACTTTAGAAAAAAATTCTAGGGGTACAAGGAATATTTTTAAAACTATTTTTAAAAAAGGCATTTGTCATAAATCGCCTGATGCTTCAAAAACCGCTTAAATGAATTCCGTTTTAATCCGTTTCAGTTTCTTTAGACTCAATACATTATTTTTAAATATTTCTCGATATTCGTGGCCTCGCTTTTCAAAAAATTACTATTCATTTGACCTTTTTCAGTCAAATACATAACTTATCGAAAACGAAATTTACTGTTCATGAAAATAGTAAATTCAGGGTCTTACATATTGCTTGTTTTGAGTCCCTTGTCGTGACAGAGAAAGTCTATCTTGATAGAGTTCCTGGGCACTGCGCGCAACAGGGATGCCGTAACAAAAACCTCAGACATCGCCCATACCCCTCGGGATTACATGTAAAATTTTGTCGCGATTATATTATTCCGCCAGGTAGCGGCCAGTGGCTCGGGGCTTATGTGTTGCGACAATGTTCGGTCGCGACCCACCGTCGGCTTATGACGCGATGTGCCCACGTATGACCAGTGCCCCTCGTGCCACCAGCAGTTGTCGCTGACAGGGAAACCTCTCACGGACATACCTTTAAGGCCTTCGCTGAGAGATTTCTCGCCGTGGACAGAGTTCCATGTGTCGCGACATAGGGTCCGCCGACCTGCTGAGGCACGGAGATGTATTGCGCTGGATCGCCAAAGGTGTATATTCATGCGCAATCGCTGAACGGCTAGCCGACAAGGTCTAATTGCGCCGTGATTTGTGCGCTGACAAGGCAATCACAAGACTCACGCACTCATTTAGTCAGGCATGCGATAGTCTTGCAATATCAGACACTATGTCATGCACTATTTCGGGGTCATCGTTGACACGCTTCACTAATATCGCTCATGGGCACCGGTTAAAAAAAAAAAAAAATGACCCTTGGAAATTGGGGCGTTACAGCTTGGTACCAGAGTTTAGGTACACGAATACTTAGGACTCGGTGGGGCACGAGTTTAGATCATGCATTCATTGTGCATTTTGATAAATTGACTTGTGTGATATGTGCATGATTTGTGTGAACATTTACATGATGGTAAATTGTAAGGAACACTAGGGTTAGAAAACATAACCTAGGGGTTCTGAACAAAATGAACATGAAAATTGGAAATTTAACTGAATTATATTAGTGGTTGGTGACAAGCACCACTAAGGAAAATAGGACAAGGGGTTAGTTCATGATGACTAGGGTTCATTAGCATTGTCATATGCACTAACGGTTGGATTGGAAAAGGAAATCTCAATTTGCTATTTGACATGTGTAGATTGAAAATCTGAGAAGATATTTAAGAGGTGATTTTAAGACCAGCAAGAGGTGATCCAATCAACAAAATTTGTATCTCAGAGCTCCTCCCACTTTAATATCACTTAGTAACAGGTCAACACATGGTTTTCCAAGAAACACATTAAGTGAAGTCAAACATAGAATAAATCAGACTTTTGTATGTCAAAATAGAGGTCATGTCACCACTGAACGAAAATAAGAAAATGTAAAGAATCTCAAAGGTCATGCCACTATTAGGGCTTAAAACTCAACATGTTCCTGGTATTTTTTTCATTGAGATGACATAGAATACTTCAACTGATTCATTAGTTCAAAACAAACTAGCATTTTCCTTTGAAGATACATTAAATAAGGGTAATGTCCAAAAGAAAACAAGATCTCAAAGTCTCCATTCAATGAGAACTGAAAGAGATAATTGGGATCTGAGTCTCAATGGATCTGAGGAAACATCCACTGAACTCAAAATGCCAAAAGTGGTTGAAGAGATAATAATAGATTTTAACCCATGAGATGAACTAAACAACTATAACACGCATGAAAGAGAACTGTCAATGGTCCAACTGGGGTCACTCTTCTGGTGAATGAAGAGTGTTTAATGAAGATCCTCTCTGTCATCTAGAGTGTTTGTTCAGAAAATGAAAAAGAAAAGAAGAAACAAGAGGTAAATTTAGAATAAAGCTTCTCCAAAAACTGTTATGATGATCGATAGTTACAAACCAATTCAGTTGGTAATATATGGTGCCACAAAAACAAAACTCCAAAATAAAAATACATGGTGGTGGTATAGAGGTAAATCAAAATCAGCCTGATAAAAATGAAGCTGTACTACATGCGCTGAATCTGCATCAGCAAGGAAACTGAGACAGCAAAATTTCACTACTATATTAAGATCCTCGCATGATAAAGCACTTTGCTATCAAGAATGTAAAATAAGGTTATAAAATACTGATTGAGCACTGGTCATCAGATAACTATCTCCCCAAGGCTGATCCTTACCACTGTCCATCACCTGCTGATCCCAAACACATCTTTACGCTTCTTCCCATCTCACTCAAGATTTGAGGTCTGACCCCACTATGTTCTGATTCACCAACAATGTTAAGAGAATGAATTGAAAATCAAAATTGTCAACAAAACACACTGAGAATAGAGAACTAATGCACAAACTGGTTAATTAGAACGATTTAAATACAAAAAGCACCTCAAAACCTGATATGAATAGGGTTCAATTAGTAATCTTTAACAACTAATAGTGATTAAGAACCAAATCATCACTCCACTCTGATTCACAAGCCTCAGAGGCTATTAGTGTCATGAACCCTGCCTATGTAGTATTATTGAGCTGTCACCACACAAGCCAGCATTGATCCCAGAGGTTGGCAACCTCCAGATTCTGAGGCATCACCTTCCTCCACCCAAGTTGAAAGAGATAACTGAGGTGATGGTCATGGTCCTCCCATTAACAAGAATGCAGCATAGTATTGGAGAAGAGAGCCAATCCTCTCAGGTCATAAGAGGCGTAAGATCTATGTTTCACTCATCCCATGAACAAAATTTGATCACTAGTGGCCATGGTTAATCATCCAGGGTGGAGACACTTTTGAGTTTCAGCTATCAGTATGTGAGAGTTGGTTCTAATAACAACTAAAATGCAGATTGACACTCAGAGGCAGAGGATCCTAGATATAGACACTCACATCTGAACACTCAAATGTAATTTTGACTCCATAATTGTTCTCTTATCCCGTAGAGGCCATGGAATCCGTAAAGATTTACACACCAATAATTGTACGGGCCACATGGGATCGTGGCATGGTCCAGTCAAGGGCAAGGCTCATAGTCGAATTTCATCTGCACTTTTAAAAATGATATATGCATCATTGTCATTTTAAATGGGCACATGAGACAGATCACGAAGAGGCAGGATCCTGTGGTACCGCAGCCGAGCTTGATTAGGGTCCTGGTATGTCAGGCATGCTCCGCTCGCACTTTGACAAGAGTGTTGTTTAAATTCTGGTACTTCATATTCATGCTTATTGTTGCATCATGTGTGAGAGAATTGGGCTTAAGAGGTTGAGGCCTTGGACAAGCCCTCAGATGTGAGTTCTTCCCGTGAATCAGGGTGGGGAGTGCGATAAGATACACGATCAGAGCAGAGATCCAGTGATTCTACTCACTATGGACCCGAGGGCCGCGGACATATCTGAGTTCGGCGTCATCCTAGGATGGATTGTCGACTTTATTACCGAGTCGTCATCGATTGTGATTATAGGTGGGTTACCGCTCAGACATAGGGATGGTACAGATACGTTTATGTGGAACAAGCATAATGTTTTATCCTAGGTCAGGTACGACTCCCTGTGTGGAGCGACAATTGTTAGGTTGGCTAGCAAGCCTTACCCTAGTGGACGAGGTGAGATAGGACTTGGATCTGCCTTGAGTAGTTTGCGAGCATGAGGATGTTCTTCCGAATGAGCTACTGGGATACAAGGGTTTCATTAGACCGAACACTTCACTATAGGGTGCTCTGGTTTTGTTTGCAGAGAAGAAAGACTAGACTCTTTGATTGTACGTTGATTATCGCTAGTTGAATAGGATTACGATCAAGAATCGGTGTCCATTGCCGAGGATTGATGTTCGTTTGATCAAGCTTAGGGAGCATTAGGGAGTTTGGTGGCTACGCCATCCCTACTGAGCAAAGTGATTGAGTCTTAGGGTCACAAAGCATAAATATCGCCCTTGGGACCGGTGCGCCTAAGACGGTGATTGGGCTAAGCTATCCACACGATGGCGCTTTCGTAGGGACGGATCAAAGCCTCCCAGCCTGACCGATTTGAGAGGAGATCCCTAGGGAGTCTCCATCAAGCTCATTTAGCCGCGCATCCAGGCACAGACACATCGTGGACTCGCCTTACTCACTCTGAGCGACGGCACACGGTAAGGGACTTTGCTTGATGATGCCCAAATATAAGGTGTTAAGGCTGAAAATTTGCTGCCAGGATTACCCAACCACTGAGGTAAATGAGTGGGAAAATGAGAGTATGTCACCATGGATTTCAGATCCACTCTGCTACCACACCGTGGAGGCATGATATGGCATACGACAAGGGACTGCTCACGGTTAACACATTTCTAGCCGTGCGCATAACTCCTTCACTCTTGGGGGATTCGCCACTGTACATTCGAGAGATTATCGCCATGAGTGCCACAATGTCCGTGTCGAGAGATCTCATATTTACGGCACACTTTTGGAAGAGCTTTCAAAAGGCTATGGGGATGCGGTTGATGATGAGCACCGCCTTCCACCCACAGACAGATGGTCAGTCGGAGAGGACCATACAGGTTTTAGAGGACATGCTACGAGCATGTGTCCTAGATCATAAGGGTAGCTGGGAGGAGCGCTTTCCCTTAGTGGAATCTACTTACAACAATTACCAGCGAGTATACGATGAGAACTTATGAGGCTTTGTACCTAGAGGCCATATCGACACCGATTTGTTTGACAGAGGGAGAGCCCATCAATCGGTCCAGCATCTGATTAGAGACACCTTGGAGAATATGAGTTTGATACGACAACGTCTTCTCACGGCTCAGAGTCGGCAGAAGAGCTACGCCGACAGGCGACGCCGACCTCTAGAGTTCAAGGTGGGTGATCATGTCTTCTTGAAGATGATGCCTAAGAGATGAGTGATCAGGTTCGGCAAGCGGGGGAAGTTTTCGTCCAAGTTCATTGGACCCTTCAAGATACTCGAGAGGGTGGGCACAGTTGCATATCGATTAGCCCTACCGCCAAACTTATCCGGTGTTCATGAGGTGTTCCACGCCCTATCCCTCCGAAGTATACTCCGCATCCGCATCATGTAGTGATTAGGAGAGATTGATACACACAGATGGGACCTTCGAGGAGGGACCAATGCGATCATGGATACCCAGGACTTGCCTTGTGGACGTAAGACCGTGGAAATAGTGAAAGTACCATGGAACACCGAGTGGAGGAGGCAACGGAGCGCGAGGACACGATGCGCACCTTATCGCTTCTTATTTAGGGATGAAAGTAAGTGGCAATGTTTAAGAATTAAATGACTAGTTTATATGTGATGAGATTGTGCATTGCATGCATGTGAGTTGATGAATGTGTGGAATAGGACTAAATTCTTCGTGGAAGAATGTAAACCCTTATGAAAATTCAATTTTTTTCCTCAAAAGGTAAATGGCATTTTTGGTTGAAAATCTGGAATTTTCTAGATCTTATTGATGAAACTGACTTCACTATTGGGAATTGTATCACAAATCTAGCTACCCCATGAGGTTCCATTTAATCTCATAGATATCGAATTTCACGCTTCGAGCACCGAGAGTCACGAGTGACACTTGGCACTTGTTTGAGTAGCTCACATAGAGCCACGTGTCAGAAGGGAGTTAGTCAAACCAAAGTCCAAGTGATGGCCATGTGTCACAAGCTAAGAAGAGGAAAATCCAAAAGTTTGGATAAGGGGATAAAGGGTAATTCAAGAGAGCCAATGAGAGGTTGACACATGGCAAGAGAGGACACTCTCACTTGACCCAAGCTTGACCAAACCGGTTGGGAGAGGAAAAAAGAGAGGGAGAAAGAAAGAGAAGGAGAGGGAAGAAGAAGTAGAGAGAGAAGCTCTACCTTCTCTATAGATTTTCCCACGACGTGACCGCTTCGCTTCTCGAAGACACAAAGCAAGAGGAAAGTCCTCTCAAGGAGCAAGAGTCGCAGTAAGGACTAAACGGAGTTTTCGACAAACTCCAAGAGGTAGGGTTCTCCCACTTGGTTTAATCTTCCGTCTAAGAGCCATCTAAATGGCTTAGGCTTTGTGCCTGATGCGACACTCTAAATCTGGGGATCCCGTTGACAACCCGTCAACCCGCAGAATTCCTATGGATTTCGGGTGACCCGATACCACACTGTTGTGTCCCATTTGTCGGGATCCATATTTTCAAAAAAATCTAGCAGAGTCTACTTTGTTCGGGGAGTTTCACCCAAATATACAACCTCGTATAACATTATACCATAACTCATCTAGGTTTCAATGTATAGTATTGACCCCACAGGGTCCATTTGTCCATATCTCCAATATACATCCCTTTACCGGGACCCATTCATTCACATTTAAATCTAAAATATGAAATTAAAACGCTTAATTATAGTATGTAAGAGTCCGATCATGACCCTCTTACCTTAATTACATACCCGACTATTTAGACACTAGTCCTAAAAGAATTTAGTTACAATTCTTTTATACAAAAATACTATTTACAAAGGTAATATCAAGGCCATACATCGGCCTCCTTCATAATCAAGGCCT